>JAHLSL010000176.1:1652106-1670156 GCA_025920805.1 Petroica traversi | reverse complement strand
TATATCTATATCTATATCTATATCTATATCTATATCTATATCTATATCATCTATATATCTATATCTGTATCTATATCTATATCTATATATCTATATCAACATCTGTATCTGAATCTACATCTATATCTATATATCTACATCTACATCTCTATATATATCTATATAGCAAATAGGGTTAGTTCATAATTTGATTGTACTCTGTAATCAGCAATTGTATTTTTTTATTTGTTTGTTTACTTGTTTGTGTGTTTGTTTGTTTGCTTTTTGTTTTAGTAGTGAATCCATTGCTGTTTCCTGCTCTGATGATGATCTCAATATTTTTTCTGTTGTTTTTTAGATCACAGCATTTAAGTGTTGATGCATCACCTCCAAACAGAATTCCTCTCTTCAGAGAAGGCAGGGAAGCCATGTGTGCACTGGTAGGCGTTCATTAATTGGTCCTCTGCAGGGTAACTCTTTGCCTGGCTTGTGATATAAAAGTGCTGAGGGCTGGTTTTGCTGAGCAGGGATGGATTTGGGCAATCCCAGCAGGATCCCAGCAGGACTGGGAGCTGCTGCAGCCAGGGGCAGCCCTGGCCATGCAGGGCTCAGGAGCTCTCGCCCCCTGGCCTGGGCTCACTCCTGTGCCAGGTCTGCTCATGTCCCCTCTAACCCAAGGCAGCTCTGGCAGATGTGCTGCAGCAAGGACACAAAATCTTGTGGGGTGTTTGGTCCAGGCTGCTGATTGAGAGCTGTGGGCTGGTTTGATGGATTCCAATTCTATTCCAGAACTTCCGAAATGTAATGGGACCATAACAGCTTTACCACCAAGCACTGGAAAAAGGGTTTATAACAAGTTGCTCCATTTTACTGCTCCCACTCATGACTGCCACTGCAACAGGTCTGACACCAGCACTTTGTGTCAAACCCCAACTGACATTGCAGCTGATTTTGCTTTCTCAATATTTCGAAAGGAACATTACCAAGTTTTTGTAGAAAAACCTCATTTGTAGTTTATGTAAGCTGGAAGAGCCATTAATGGATTGTTTCATTTAAAGAAAGAAAAGTAGTGCCTCAAAGTTGCTTTTACTGCATCTGGGCTGGATTTTGGGTCTGGAAATTGTGTGCCTTTATAAAAAACTTCAAATGTGATGCTGCATTTGAGCTGTAGGACATGGAAACAGCATCTGTGGAATGCCTACAGCATTTATTGTAACAAAAGAAAATAATTACACACAAGTAACTTTCAGTCTTCACAAAATATTTTTTTTTCTGTTTCTTTTGCAAATGTACTGTGTTGAAAATGGCCAAATTATTTTCAGCTATGTTCTTAAGTGTTTTGTTAGAATGATTAAGCAAAAGAAAAATAAGATTTGGAAACATGAAAGATAAAAGGCAAATCTTCAGATGATCTAAAAAAAAAAAATCAAATGTAGTAATGATGATGATTCAGCCCAATTTGCCTTATGGTATATGATCCCACTGCAATCATATTTTCCTTTTTAATTTTCTATTTTAATTTATTTCCTTTAGCTTTCACCATTCTTTCTGCACTTAGGAAAGCATAACCATATTATTGGGTATCCATTCAGCTCAGTTGTTGGCATCAAGTTTCCCAGCCTTGCTGAGTAAACCACAGGAGTTGTTTTCAACCTGCTTCATTCCTAATTCATGCCTAGAAAAACCCCAAAAACCTTTGTAAAGAAACCTTCTGCTTTCGATTGCAGCTTTTATGGTGTGTACGCAGTTCATAAAATTCCCAGCCCTAAGGTAGTGGTGGCTCTTGCACATAAGGAGCAGACAGCATTTCCTGACTCATGCTGGGATTTAATTGTGCAGCGTAAAAAAGAATCTGAGGAGTGAAAGTGAGCAGCAGTGGGAGCTGCTCACCCTCCTGGCTGAATCCTGGGGAGATCCTTAGGGATCCCCACAGAGGTGTGTGCCACAGAAAAGGGGAGTGAGCAGAGAATCGCAGGATGAGCTGGGTTGGAGGGACCTGCTGAAGGTCACTGAGAACATCCCTGTCCCCTTGGGCAGGGGCATCTCCAACCACTGGTGTCCCCCAGAGCTTTGTCCCTGCTCTCTCCCCTGTCTTCCATGACTGCTGTCCGATGGGAAGGCTGGCACTGCACTCAGCACAGGTGTCAGAGGAGGACTGTACATTTAAATCACCCATCAGTAAAAGCAGAGAGGAAATGGAGATGTGGGAAGTGCCTTCCCTAGTATCTGGGTGGGGTTCATTTTGGTTTCAAAGTTGTGAACATCAGGGTCCCACCAGTGATCCCTGCAGTGCTCAGGTGGGGCTTCAGAGGAAACGTTCAGGTGTTCTGCTGGGTTTATTCCAGGCCTGGCCTCACTGCAGAGCCCCCTCAGGAGCCTGCCCATGTGGGAGCAGGGATTTTCAGGGTGCAGCTGGCACAGCTGGGCAGCACAGCCTGGCCATCACCCTGCTGGGCCCTGGGCACTGCAGTAAAACCCCCCATAGCCCCATTTCAGTGCTCTGGGAAGGTTTCCCTGCCCACTGTAAGTATTTCAGGATATTGCAGCTGCCCATCACTGAATAATGGCTGTCAGCATTTTTAGCTTTTATCACCAAGCAGGAGTTTCTGAGATTTCCAGTGCACAGCAAGATGTAACTTCTGGAAATGTGCTATAGGGATTCATTAATTATGTATGATCTTTTGAACACACACATTCCTATAAAAGTACTGATATAAAGGAATTTTGCATTCTTTTCAAATGCCTCCCTGAAAATCTTAATAATTGTATTTTTAAGGAAAACTTCAATCCATAATACTCTGCGATCTTTTAAAGTGTATTTTTCTTTTAAGCCTGTGTATTCTTGGCAGACATCTGGGGAAAAACAAATAAGTAAACCAAGTAATGATCATAAAATTCACTTTGTGTCCTTGAACAATTATTCCAGACCCTGAATTTTCCAATTCTGAAAAACTGTGTGATTCAGATAAAATAATGAATCCATACATGCCTTCCAATCCTGGGACTCAGTTTTCAAGCTTTCTTCTGTAGCATTCTTCCAAGTAACTTAAAATCACCAAGATAGTTGAGATTCTCTCACTCAGCATGATTTTATGACTGAAGTATTAGAAAAAAAATAGAAGATGCACAGCAAATGTCAGGAGATGACAACAGAGAGAATGTGCCCATTTATCTTACCAAGTCTGCCAGGCCTCTTGGATATGCCTGCAGCTTATGGTGAGCTCCTCAGAGCTGAGCAGAGGCACATTTTAACTCTGGATAGATTGGAACGAAATTTATGTGATAGTAATTTCCTTTTTAAACAGAGAGAAACCCAAGGTGAAGGCATGAGGCAGAGGGGGGAAATAGAAGTGAGCATCTCTTTCTTTCCTCACACTATCCTTGTGGGAAGGATCTTCCTGTTGGTCTCTGTCTCACTTAATGCCCTGGCTGCGAGGATTGCTGCAAACCCTGCCCAGGCTCTTCCATCCCTAAGAAGTTCTGTTTCCCACCCTCTGGAGCCCTGGCTGAGTTTGCTGCTCCTGGCAAACCCCTGGGTGAGCACCAGCCCTGAGGCTCTCCCCTCTCCTCCCTGCCATGCCCTGCACACTCAGAGTTTCCGGCTCTGTAGGGGAAGCCTTGGTGCCTCTCTGTGGACAGGGCAGCTCAGCTCTGTCACACAGATCCAGCTTTGCCACACAGATCCAGCTGTGCTCCACAGATCCAGCTGTGTCACACAGATCCAGCTGTGCCACACAGATCCAGCTGTGCCCTGGGGAGTGCTGCTGGGTCTTCCCCTGCCCATTTCTCACTGACCCCAAGCTGCAGACAGCCCGGGATGCCTTTGCTGCTGGGATGTGCTCGGGAGCAGGGATGCCCTCAGGAGCAGGGATGTGCAGCCTGGCTGGGATTGCTTAGAAGAAGGGATGTGCAGCCTGGCTGGGATTGCTCAGGAGAAGGGCAGCCTGGCTGGGATGCACTCAGCCAGGCAATTATCCCTGCCGGGCTCCAGGGATGTTGTCCATTAGGGCTGGAGCCAGTCTGAAGGAGCAATGGTGATTTAAAACAAACAGCAGAGAGGAGAGAATTGAGGGAGCTGGAATAGTGCAGTTCACCATTCTTCATCCCCAATAAATTTCACTTTTAATTCCATGTGTACAGGTCTCCTTCCCATGCATTTCTGAACCCCCAGTGCACAGGAATGATGTTTTGGTGCATCCTGGGACCATCCATTTTTTGTTTCATGGTTTCTTTGCATTTTAGTAAACCTCTTCCCTTTCATTAGAAGAGGCTGACATAAAATAATACTTTCAATATGCTGTTTTATTTATCTACATTCTGTCATGATATACTTTGATGTAAGTTTTTAATTTTGCTTCAGCTTTCAGCTGCTGTAGCAGTTACTGCTCAGGGTCAGCGAGGAGGTTAGCCACAGTAGCACAAAACAATTTCCTGTGCTCACAGCTCAGGTAGCATTTGGATGTGGATTAAATTTTACCACATTTTCCAGTAGCCAGACACAATTATTTCTAATGAGCTTTAAATTGCTTCCAGAACATGTATTTCAAAACTTAGTGTGGTAATCCATTCAGTGTCAACTTCATAAGATAACAGGTCTTCTTTAGAATTTTGGTTAAATGGATTCCTGCAGTCTAACAGGTATTTCTGAGCCACAGCTGAGCTTGGCAGTGGCGAGCTCAGTGCTCTCAGCTGTGCTGCTCTGCCCTGCTCCTGCCTGGAGTGGTGCATCCACAATGGATTGTGCAGCATTTCTAACTCATGCTTCAGAATCACAAATTTATCTCGGTGCTGGGCATGCTCACTGGGCTGATTTGGGAAATTTGCACATTCTGTGGTTCTGGAAGCTTTAAAAAAATCACTTTTTGAAGCTCTCTCTCATCTTTATGATTCATATTTTCCTTTTTTTGTCTGGGCACTTCTTTGCACTGCCCAGCATTCTGAATGCCTGGGAAGTGCAGCTCAAGCCACCTTTATGGGCAGTGGTGAACAATAAAAATAGGAAAGGGGAAAAGGCAAGACCCACGCTTTCTCTATAAATATGATACATTCTCAGAACCTTTGTTTAATCTCAACAAGGTCTTTTTATATCTTCCTCTAACTCACACATGTTAAAGTATGATTCAGGTGCATTATTCTCACCCCTAGCCCTTACTGGCTGGAAATGTGGAACAAGCCCTGCTGCAGTGGAACTCAGCCATGAGGAACTCACTCTGTGCTTCAGCTCCTGCTGTAAAAGCAGTGAGGAGCAGAGCTGGGGGAAAGCTGAGTGTGCTGCCATCTCCCACGCCCAGGGAGCCTGCTGGGCCGGGGGATGTCCCTGTGATGCCAGAATGATTTCTTTCCTTTTCTTTTCCATCCCTTTTCCCCAGCTCTGTGCACCCATAGCATCAGCACAGCTGTGACCCTTCCCTGAGCCTGGTGCTCAGTGGTCTGGGAGTGCCCTGCAGGCCCTGAGCCTGAACAGCCCAGAGCTGCAGAGCCAGGGACACCAAACATTCTGCTGGCTCAGGAAGCCAAGGGCCCCTGGCAGGACAGATTCTGGAAAGTCGAGCTGAGCCCAGCCCAGCCCCAGCATTGGGCTCCCTTGTTGGATCTGTGCTGTGTGAGGGCTGGAACTTGTGTGTGTGACTGATGGGTGTGTGCATTGTGTCACCTGGGGGAGGTGATGCATCCAACAGGATCCTAATTAAACCCCGAGCTAACGACCCCCAACCTTCTCACCGCGTCTGGCTCTATTTCCCTAACACCAGGAAAAGGCATCACCTGGAGCCCCTGGAGCCCACACTGCTATTTGCTGCCTTGGACCTTCCCTCTGCACAGGCACCTTTTCCTCCAGCACCTTTGGTTTTACTGAGTGTCCTCAGTAATTAATTCATTAAATTGGCAGCCAAATTCAAGCCCCTATTTCCTCTCCAGCAGTTTCACCAATATCTTTAATAACCCCTTCCTTATTCCTATCAGATTTTTGTGTCACCCCTGATTCTCAGAGTGTTCATAATTTTTGTGAGTGTCATCGCTGTCAAGTGCAGGGCAAAACATTGCATTAAAGGAAATTATTGAGAATTTTGGAAGTCAATGTATTTTAAGATAGTGAGATGCAATTTCTGCCACAGTAGAAAGAAATTGGTGCAAGTTGGATTTTTTTCATTTGATTTTTAACTCAGGGACTTCAGTGATTAGTCTCTACAGAGTTTTTGATTTGACAGGAGCTATGAATTTCAAACATGGCTTTTGAATTCGACACATCAAAGGTCACTTTCACATAGATTTAATTCCTCTAAATGGTTTCCTTTAACAATAGGAGTTTATAAAATTGTATTTCAGTCTTCCACTACAGGGAGTATAAATGTAAGCATATCCTCAGTAGCTGAGGAGTTGTTCTTGACCTGATTCCAAGTACCTCCGTAAATTAGTTTATGTTCAGTAGTATCCATAGTGTATAAAAATATTCCCCTGAAGCTCCTGCAAAATGCTACAAGTAGATCATTCCTTTTTTTGCCTGCTCAGGCCTGGCACTGGGGTTCACATTCTGTTCAATAAATGCTCAAACACTGCTCTGTGCTGGGTCCCAGTCCTGGACCCTTTGGAAATGAATCCTTGAGCACAGAACTCTTCTCCATGGGCTCTGCCCGCCTGCAAAAAGCAGATTTTGCTCTCCCAGCAGTCCCAGGCTCCTCAGTGTCCCTGGGCAGCCCATGTTCCCCTACTCCCTGTGCCCACCAAGGGGTTTCACTGGAGGGAGGGGTTTTTCTGAAGTGACCAAAGTGATGGAACAGCAGCAGAAGTGAGAAACTCCTGGAATACTCCTTCCCAGACTAAGGCATTCCCAGGGCTTTTTGAGTTTCTTTCCTCATCACCCATTTTTTACCTCACCTTGCAGGTAATTTGCATATTAAATACAAAGTTGCCTTGCTGACAACGCCTGAGCTCTTTGGCTGCTCATTGCACCAGGCAGATGGAGGGCGGTGGCTACAGGATGTCCTGCACAGCTCAGCTCCCAGTTCCAGCCTCTTCCTCTGCTGCATCCAGAACTTGGCTGATTCCTGAAGCCAGGCATATCTTGGTTAGTGAAACTGAGATTTTCAGCAGAGAATTTAACAGTGGAGGAGACCAGCTCAGGGTAATTCACTGCACTCTCACCTTTTCTGCCTTGTTTGTGCCCTGAGAATTTCACTGGTTTCCCAAAGGCAGCGTCTGCCTTCCCGCTTGGTCTCACAGAATTTTGTATTTAATGCTGGGTTTTTTCCCCAAGATTTGGAGTTCCCTGGTTTTCTTGATAACTAGACCAGGACTCATCAAAGAGATTCATGCTAATTAAGATGATCTGTCTGGGATGTGTTAAATAGTTCACTGTAGGAAGCTAAACGGACTTTAATGTTTTCTAAGTGTAATTTTAGTCATGTAAAGTATTAAAATAAATTAATATCCAGGTACACTATATGACTTTTTTCTATTTCTGCTATGTTTTACTTTGCAAAGCCTTTTGGATTCTGCCCCTGTTTAGCATAACAGATTTAACAGCATTTGGGGTTAGCTCCTCTGCAGCAGCAGTCTCTGGAGTGGCATCTCCTCCCCAGTTACCCTGTGTTCCTGACTGCGGCACTTGGGATAAGAGAACTCCTCTAGGACCATCTACAAATGTGAAAATCATTCTGGATTCTCATTCATGAATTATTTTTTGTTTAATTAAGAAGGCTTGATTTTGACTTTAGGACCATCTTTCCTAGCCAAATATTTGCTTTTCTCTTCCCTTCCATAATTCTAATTTACCATTCCAGCTTCCTACAGACCCCAATTTCTTCTTTGAAGCAATCCCTGATCATACTCCCAGTCTTTTTTTTTTTAATCTATTTCATTTACACCCTGGTGGATAAATTGCCTTGTACTTGCTAGAAGTGGTGACCAACATTAATATTTTAAGCAGTAACTTGTGCCTTCCTGTCTCTGCATCAGATGGCACTAAATGGGTGGTACTTTGATGCACTGGGTGTTTGGAAACAAGGTTTTCCTCTTCGTTTTTTTTTAAATTGTATGATGTAAATTTGTCGTTGCTGGCAATCAGTGGCGTTAAGGGAAGGAGCTGCAGGGAGGCAGAGACGGAATTTGTGGGTGCAAGTTTGCTGGGGTGGGAAGCAGAGTTGTGCAGGGCTGAGCCAGTCTGAGGTCAGGCCTCAGTATGAGTTAAAGGATCTTCAGGGTTTAAGGCAATTTTTAATTTTCTGCTCTAAAATCACAACTGCATTGCTGTAAGTCCTTCTCCCAGAGGGCAGAGTTTGGGGTTGAACAGGTGATGCTCAGCTTGCTCAGTGCCCCTGGGTCTCAGCTGCCACCACAGTCAGGCCAGCCCAGGGAGCAGAGCCTCACCTGGGGACTCTGAGCTGCTTTCATGGCAATCCTTCCGAAAACCTGCAGCTCTGAGCTCCTTTCCTCTGGTTAAACCTGCCAAGAATGAGCAGCAGTGACAGAGCCAAGGCTGGCACCTGGTTCTGTGCAGGCCAGGCTTGTCCAGCTCACACCACGGGGCTCACCTGAGTCTGTGCTGGGCAAGAGTTTGGACTTTGCTCTGCTCATTCTCTGCATTAGCTCACTTCCATTAATTGCTTCAGCTTGGAAAAACTGTCCTGAAGACAAGCTCCCTCTGGGGTGCTGTGAAGATGAGCACTGAATTGTTACAAGGCACTTAGAAAACTTGGTAATGAGACCTTGTGAGCACAGGAATCTGCACAGAGGATTGCCCTGGGATCTGCTGCACCGTGGATCCAAAAGTCACTGGTGCTCGTTAAGAGCAACAGAAATATTTCCCAGTCGCTGCCATTCTTACATCAGAAACAGGGAGTTGAGTTAAAGTCGTTCCCACCTGTGAACTGAATTAAAGTCATTCCCACCTGGTAAAACAGGCTTTAGGAAAGGACAAGTGTGCTTTCTGAGGAGTACACTGAGGTGTGAATACATCAGCAAGTGGCCCAAGAGAGCATTCAGGTAAGGGTCACACCCAGGTTTTGCTGAGGTGTGAGAAACTACAAAACCTGGGGCTGCAGCTCTGTTCAGATTGAGGAATTCCTGCTGAGAGACCCACTCATGGTCTGGCTGCACATCAGTGCCAGCGATTCAGAGCTTTTCCTTTAAATGTTGCATTCTAATTGCTTTCAAGCTCTAGTCAGGCTTACTTATCAGATCTTTCACATCTTTTTCATTTTTTATGTCTTCCTTCCAAATAGCAATGAAAATAAAGGCAAAAAATCAGTTTAGATAGTGCCATGAAAATATTTTAGATTTGCAGCTGCTTAAATGAGTCCTCTCTTTCTCTCTTTCTCTCTTTCTCTCTTTCTCTCTTTCTCTCTTTCTTTCTCTCTCTCTTTCTTTCTTTCTCTCTTTCTCTCTTTCTCTCTTTCTTTCTCTCTCTTTCTTTCACAGGTAATCAGATCCTCTCTCATGGGACTTTGTCAGAAGATCAGGTTCATCTGCTGAAACTCAGGGGCATTTCCATCTGTTACTCTCCACTCAAACGTGCCTCACGTGGAAATTACCTCAGCTTTGGCATCTCCAGGTGGAGCAGGGAAGGCCACTTTGACCATGTACTTCAGGCCTGTGTCAAAATGCGGCTTTCAGCATCCCACAGTGGCCTGCACTGAGCAATTACTCTTCTTTATGTGAAATGTGAAATAACACCAGCACAGGCTTTGTATTGGTGTAAGGAGAGGGATCCAGAGGAGCTCAAATGCAGCTTCCAGCTCACTGACTTGAATTTATTTATGCAGTGATATCTGAAGTGCAGGTATGACTGAAGTGCCATGTGAAACAGGAGCTTTTCAAGAACTCTCACTAGGCTTGTAAAAGAGAGAAATGCAATTTTTCGCCCCTTTCTATTCTTGCAAACCCATTTCATTGCCTGCATGCTCTGTAAACCAGCCTCATTTATCCAGCTACTCTGCAATAAGTTTCCATCTGTAAATTGTCACTGCACTGTGTATTCCCCATAAAATGGAAAACTTTAAAATTAAAGTACACCCTGTTCCCACTTCTTCCTGGGAAGACAGCAGATCTTGCAGAATCTCAGCCTGAATGTGAACTGTGACTTTTCCTTTGGGACCCCTTTGTCCAGAGCTGTCTTTGTCCTGCAGGAAAGGACAAATCTGGGATAGCCAGGTTTATGTTTGCCACATCCAGAAAGTCCATGGAGGTGGAAGCTGCTCTCAATTAAGTCAGGGTAGTGTTTGTGTAGTCAAACCTGCCTTGTGGGCACATTGCAGCTGCCCAGTGTTTAATTCCCTGAAAACAAATCCCAGAGAGGAAGGTGATGGTTGGATTGGGCTCAGGCAGGGACCTCTGGCAGCACACAGCTCCTAAAGAAGCTCACTCAGACACCAAAAAAGCCTCTCTCTGCAGTGGTTTGGGGAAATTTGAGAGAAATCTTGGCGAGGTTTCCTGCAGAAGGCAAGACCCACCCAGAGCCCTGGGCAGAACCATCCCACTCCTCCTGGGCTGGGAGCTGGGGCAGATGGCAAAGCACTGGGGTGGGTTTGGACCATCCTGAGCTCCTTTCAAACTAAAGGCAAGTTACAGCCAATGGTAAATTTGAAAAGCTGAAATCTGCTGAAGACAAGAAAATATTTTGTCTCTGAAACGATTCTGATTTATTGGCTAGTTTAAAATTTATCAGTTCTTCTGTCATCTGTTAATATTAGTCAGTGGTAGTACCATTATTCTCTGTGAATGTGTACTCCTTTTTTTCAGTAAAATCCAAAACTAAGCAACTCTTATGACCCACTTTTGGAGTGTCTGACCCGGGTTCATGTGAGTTCCATTACCAGTTTAGAACCTCACAACTAAATCTCTGTTCTGACCTCGATATCTGAAGGACTGCAGCAGGTAAGAATTGTTTTCACTTGGCTAAAGAAAGAATTCAGGAATTTAGATAGCTCAGATTTTCCAGGCAGCACATTCATGTGTATCTTCAAAAAAATATATAAATAAATAAATAAATATAAGGGACAATGGAAGATGCTGAATTTTGATTTTGGAATTTGGAAGTTGCTTGGATATTGAATATTTAAAGAATGTGATTCTTTTGGTTACTGGAGCTAAGTTCTTTTAAACCTGCAGATTTTTACAGAGAGTCTTTTAAAATATTATTTTCTTATAAGCCTGAGTTGTTAAACTTATTCATGTTCCTCTCCTGGAATTGTACTGAAAAGTCATGCATTTGTTATTCAGAAGAAAAATATTAATGTGTGTTCAGGTATCTGTGGGGTTTTGTTTTATTTGATCAGCAGAGCTGTTGTGTAAATAATGCTTGTTCTGCACAGCTGTGATGTGATTTGAGGAATGTAAAGGTATCTGCCCATGGAAAAAAGAAACCAGTTACTCAGTACTTCCTGAATGCACTTCAGGGGGGGATCAGAGCCACAGGAGCACACCTGGAGTGTGATACAAACACAGCATCTCAGTGCAGCTCACTGAAGGCTCTTCACTGTTTAATTTCTGCTTTTCAACCCAATGATTCCCAATAATTTGAGGTTTGGCCTGGGGAGTGCTGCTCTAAAGTCATTTGGGACGTGGAGAAGGAGGGAGCTTTTGGGGGAAGAAAAAAGAACTCCTGCAGTCACATTCTGGTCACCTCAGAATGCCCTGCAGCTCCTGACAGGGGTGCTGCTCAAAACCTTCAGCACCTCTGGATGAGGGAAGTTACGGGGGGAAGGAACAGGAGCCCTCACCATGAGGGATGAGAAAAGTATCAGCAGAAGTGTTGCCAGCTCACTTTCTTTCATAAGCCCTGGATCTGCTCATCCAGTGCTCCCCTTCAGTTCATTTAAAGGTCCTTAAAGCACCAAAAATCAACAAAACAGGAGCAAACAGAGTGTGGGGTGTCCATTGCTGGGGAAATCCTGGGTCCTGGCAGCAGCCCCAGGAGCCTGGCTGCTGTGACCTGTTTTTGGCAGGAGGTTGGGTGGACAATGGGCCCCTTTGGTTTCTGCCTCCACTTTAGGATCCTACTGGTCCTTGCCAGCTCCCCAAGGCTTGTTTAGGTTTGTGCACACTCCTGTGCTTACTTCCCATGATTATTCAGCTGAAGACGGCTTCTTTTTTTTTTATTTTCATTTCCATGTTGCAATGACAAAGTGATTATTTTTCCTTAGTATCACGTATCAAGAATTGCCATTCAAGCCAGCCATGAAATTCCTCATTTGTGCTCCAGAAATGTGATTTTCCACACTGCTGTAATGACATGTCCAGAGGAACTACTGGACAGTTCATAGCTCTTGAGGTAATTTGACTTTAATCATCTCAAGAGTCTCACCTGCCACTATGTTTTCCTGAGTCACTTTTCTAAATGTTTTATCCCTTTTTAAATGTTGGTATTTGGGACATTACCAATTATCAGACAGTGAAATATAAATTTATCTCCTCTGTGTCATTTGGTCACGTACATCCTTATGAGTAGATCCAAGCATTGCCTTTTCCACTGAATTGTATCAGTGCCACAAGAAGATCTCAGAATAGCAGGGCTCTGGGCTATAAGCCTTGTGAGGGGGAATTGTGTTTTAAACTGATTAGAACATACTAGCAATTTTCAGAAATGTTTATAAAAATTAAATAGCTGTCTTTTTATTTTAAAAATTAAATACCAGGAGATCACTTCTCTTTGGCAGAAAAAAAAAGTATATGACATTCTTCTCTCTTCTCTTTATGTATGTGAAACCTTTGAGACTCACGTTGCTGTCAGCTGTAGGACAAATATTCCCCAAATTCTTTTTCCTGAGGAGTGTTCATTCTGTTGCTGAGTAAATACCTTTCTTGATTCCCCACTTTAGAAGGAATATGCATCCCCTCCATGGCACCTCTCTGCAAATCAGCTGTAATGGAAGCCCTCATCTGAGCTTTTATGGGGAGGATAAACACTCCAACAGTTCCAAAGTGTTTGCCTGGCTTTTTCACGGCTGATTCAGTGGATCAGGGCCTTTCAAGGCATTTTGTCACTGTCTCTGCAAAGCTTTTCTAATTCACATAAGGTTAATAGTATAGGATGCTATTCATTGAGGAAAAATCAAAACATTTCTTTCTGCCTTGCTGCCTGATTTAGATGTTAAATTGCTAAATCCATTTACTTTCCAGGTTTAGTCTCAAAGGCAAATAATGCCAGTATTGAACTACAAGCAGTTGATGGACAAAGAAAATACCACTTAACTCCCTCTCCTTGCCTTTATGTGAAAACCAAACCAAAATCTTTTAATTTGCAGAGATTCAGCAATGTCATTAAATTGCTGAATGACAATTTCCCTCCAGCAGGTTGTTGTCATATTGCTGAGACCAAAAGGCATCCTCGAGTCCTCTGGGGGGTCCTGTAGCTCTTGTAAAACCAGATCCATGCTCAAGTGGAAGCTGATGGGTGATTGGAACTGCAAAACCCCCCCAGATATCAGAGAGGTGCAGGAAAACCCCCAAATCTGAAATGAACCCCTGCTAGAAAAGGAGGGGCTGGGGACTCTGCCATCCCTGTCGTCTGCCCATGGCAGCCCCACCTAGCCAGCAGGGCCCTGCAGAGAGCTCAGAGGGCCTGACAGAGCTCAGAGGGGCTGCTGCTCCTGCTGACACCCTGAGGCTGGGGGGGGTGTTTGTGTCACCACGACCTGATCCCAACAATTCTCCCACAGGGGATGGGGCTGAGTGCACCAGAAGTGAGAAACATGGTTTGACTGCAATTTCCCTGATTATACCACAATTCTGTCTCAGTTTCCTTCATAATTCTATCCTTATTCTTTCTCCTCAGTCATTTATCTGCCCGTAGCCTAGAGCTGGCAGCTCCTTGTGGCTCCGTTTGTTCTGTTTATTGGCTGCCTTGTCTTACTAAGATTTAGTGAGAACACTGCTCTGCAAAGCATGGGGTTCCACGTGCCCAAAAGAGTCATTCAAGGGAGTTTGCCTGACACTCCCTGTCTGCAATCAAAAGGAAAAATGAGCATAGGGAAGCCTATTTGATATATAGTTATGGGCAAATTTAAGTAGCTCTTAACACCCATATCAGATTCTCATGAGCAAATGATAGCGTGGGCCTGTCTGCTGTCCTGCTAAAATCACTTACTGTCGAGTGTAAAACACCTGCTTGTACAGGATCAGCATGTTTAGAACTGCTGCTGTTTTGTAAACTGATGATAGTGATTTACTTTGTATTATTCAATTTGAAAAGAAATACAGTTAAGCACTGGTTGGGAAATACAGCAGAGCCCTCCTATGAAATATGTATTTTCAAATGTCTCACTTGTTGTTATTGATGGTGATTCAATTCCCCCATGAATTGCATTTCTAGTTTCTGTGCAGGACTGGTTTGGTTGGGAATATGACAGTGCCAGGTTCTGCAGCCTTGGCTTTGGCAACACCCCCGGGTTCGAGCCAGCTCTGTCCCAGCACTGCCCTGCCCTCCTGCCCTCAGAAGCTCATGGGACCCGTGGGCACGGAGCTGAGATGCTCCAGCTCATTTTTGGGAGCTGTTAGATGGCTCCCAGCCCCTGCTGCTGAGTTGGCTGCTGCTCTGGAAGATCCAGCCCTAGGAGAGCATTCTTCTCTGGCTGTAAATGCCCCTTCAGTGTTTCCCTTGGCAAGATGCAGTCAGGGTTCGGATGGTGAAGGGTTAACAGAGTCAGCACGGAGCTTAAGGAGTTAAACAGACACAGATCAAAATACTCCAGTGTCTAGAGGGATGTGTTTAAATGAACACTGCAAGGCTGGCAGGCCTCCAAATTAGCATAGTTTAAAGAATTCAAGGTACATTTAATTGGATCCTTCTAATCCCTTTTCCCTTAGAATGAGCATTTTAACAGTTTAATTCCTTCTGCAACCCCCACATCCCTTACTCCAGTGGCCCATCTAAAATAAATACTGTGAACTATAAAAGGCTTGGAGAAGTTCTTGCTGAAGCCAGTGGCAGCAGGATGGAGTCCTCAGCAGTCCTCTCACATGGATGGTCTGTTTGGGATTGCAGAGAGCATCGGGGCTGAGCCTGGCACCCAGCAGCTTCTTCTGCCTGCTCGAGGTGCTTCGGGGGCTGCGTGGGGATGGAGCCCCAGCTGTGAAATGAGAGGGTGGGAGCTGGAGGCAGCACTGGGTCCGAGCCCAGGGAGTCCCTCAGGTGGCAGCTGGGCAGGGGAAGGTGCCCCACTGATGCCAGAGCAAGGTGAGGGAAGTGCGCATGAGAACCACAGGCCAGGACACAGCTTTTCATGTCTTTCATATTCTTTAACCCCCTTTAATTGCTGGCTGGTGAGCGAACTGAACTGGCTGGTTTGGGATGACCTTTTTGCTGCCTCTAATGGTCCTTGCTCAGTGTTTGGCACTGACATGAATTGCAAGTTCCTTGGGGCACAGAAATCTGGGAAACCCTTCTTGAGAACAGCCTGGACATGAGCTCTGCTGGGTTTAACCTTGTCTTCCCAGTAAGCAGATCAAACCAGAATTTTAGTTTCCAGGAATCTGCAGCCTCTTGAGTGTGAAACTGAACACCAGGAAAATCCAGCCCTCATCCTGCACTTCCCAGAGGGACCAGCGTGCTCACACAGCCCTGAAGGAGGATGCTAAGTTACAGGACCCTGAGCATGGATGTTCCATGGCATGGTTTAACAGGAATAAGCTGGCTCAGAACCAGACTGGTTGCTTGATCATTCCAGCCTCATGCCAAAGATATAAACTCTGAGCTCTCCAAGTACTGTGAAATGTCATTATTAGTTCTTTGTTATGGAAATGGTTCCAAAACTGTTTCATTTTTACCCGGACACAATTGTCTCCTCCAGCTGCCCTGCAAGTTGAGACCACATTGTCACCTGGGTCCTTGGGGACTTCGCTAAAGGAGAGAGGACTGTCAGAGACAGAGACATTTCTCAGATGCACAGAGATCTCTCCACTCCATGCAGCAGAACCCAGAAGTTCTACAGCAGGTGAATTGCCAGCCTTTCCTATGGGGGACTATAACATCTCTGAATTCCCCTGGGTTTGGGGGTACTTAACACCAGGTAGCCTTGGTTATTTAGTGACAAAGCAAATCTCCCCACGCTGGGATGCAATCCCGAGCAGCTTCAGCCGTGTTCTCATGACAACCACGGACTGGAGGTATTTCCTGTCACACTGAGCAGTGTGGGCTCTGTTCTTGGCTGCACAGCATCCTACAACTAGGGGTTTCATTTTTGCTGATAAAAATATGTGTATGAGATCATCAATACATTTCTATAGACAAATGGGAAGGAAAGTCTCTAAAGTGTTTTAGGAGGAAGAAGAACAAATTCTGGCATTGAACTACACATTTTGGTAATGAAATGTGTAAATTGAATGTCTGTATGCTGTCAAGTTTGAATGTTTTGTTTTGCAGTAGGTGACCCCATGGGATTTTTTTTCTCCTAAAGGTAAATGCAATAGAAATTAAATCCCCTAAGCACTCTGAAGTGCTTAGAAGAGGTTGCCCCTTCTCAGTTCCCTCAGGTTTTCCCAGCCCAGGTGCATTACAGGAAGACCACGATGTTCATAGCTACAGATCTCCACATTTGCTCCATGCCACATGCCCTTAAATCCTCGTTAAACTGTTTGAAAATGCTTATTTACAAGAATCTCTGGATTCCTAACGCAGTTGCAGAGCTGCCATTTCAGGAGGAGTGTTTCGCAGGCCAGGAGGCTTTTACCAAAACAGAAATGAACTGAATGCAAGTGAGAAGTGTGGTCATTTGTGTTTCCCTGCGAGGTGGGTGCATTTGTAAAAAGCCTGGCATGCAGACACCAGTTGCTGCTGGCATTTGCTTGCTGTTCCAATCGAGGGTGAAAAGGAACTAATGGTAGCTAATATAATCCTGGCACTGTATTACGAGAATATTAATGGTGTTTATTATTGACATCATTACCAGAATAGGATGATTCCCTTGCCACATTACAGGTCCATGTTCTCCACAGCTGACGGGGTTTCCTGGAAGCAGCAGCCAGTGTTTGGGGCTGTGGGGTTGCTCCCCACTGCAGCACTCTGTGGTGATTGCAGGGCCAGGGCAATCTGGGCTCGGGGCTGCCCCCGTTTGTGGCAGCCCTGATGAAATAGTTTGTCAGTTAACAGGCAGTAATCCCTCACTTGGCAGAGTATGACCAGGCAGCGATCTGTCTTCATTAACTTCAGATTCTGCGGAATACCTTATATTTATTTTGAACGTAGGCTTTCACATACTCTTTTAAATATTAATGGCTGGTCTCCAGCAGTCAGCATAAATATGATTTGCATTAGCACGAGTCATATCATATTGAGTGCCTTTGATGTCAACTATTCAGGCTACTAGTATCTGACATCATCTCCCGAGGTCACTGACAACTTTGACCTTTATTCTCATGCACAGTTTCTGTAGTCTCAGAAGCTCTTTTGAATTGATTTGAAATTTTGACTCTTCTCTTTATGAGGCAGTAAAATTGATAATTATTCAGATGGGAACTGAGCACTGAGCGAAAAATCAATTCCACCCGCTCTCTGCTGCGTATAAAATTACTTGTGAGTCTGCCGGCCTGAACGGATGGCCAAGGTAAAAGCAGCAGGCAGGAATGGTGGAGAGGATTAGCTGGATGGAGCTAATAGCCTAAAGGGATGGCTTTGGAGATGAGGGAGTGTGCCAGTTGGGGGTTATTATTAGCAATGATGGGGCTCATTGATCATATGTTTACATCAGGTTTCCATTGGGTTATAAATCAGCCCTGAATAGAAACGGAACCCAGGGCCTGCTGCGCTACCGGGGGCACGGCGTATTAGATTATTCTCACTTTCACACTCGGATGAAAAGTGAGATATTGATTATTCATTGGCCAGCCATTAAACACCGGCTTTATGGACGATTTGACTATCATGGCAGCTAATGAACAAGATTGCTGCTTCCTAACCAGCGGTTTCAGTTTCCAGGACATCTGTTTGGGCTCAGTAATGCGTAACCCTGTTAAGGAGCGGGTCACAAACGCTGAAGGGCGCTGACAGCCCCGCTGGCACCCTGAGCTGGCTCCGCAGTTCGGCAGCTCGGTCTGTGCCGCTCCCCGCGGAGCTGCGGGCCGGGATCGGGGCTCGGCCAGCG
>JAHLSL010000176.1:1631011-1651706 GCA_025920805.1 Petroica traversi | reverse complement strand
GCGGTGTGACCGCCCCCGAGGCGCTCCCGGCCCCGGCCCGAGCCGGGGGCTGTGGCATCCCCCCCTCCTTCCCACCCTGCTCCCTCTGGCGTGCCCCCCCGGCTCGGGGCTTTCATGGGCTGCCGTGAGCGTACTAAGAGGGAGCAGCGGAGAAATGGAAGCGAAGCGGCTCCGTAACGCTCAGGAGTTTCAGCATCCCCGGCAAGCTCGGCAGTGGCTCTTGGCTCTGGCCGAGCTTTGCCGTGTCCGGGCTCGTAGCCCCGGGCTCGCAGCCTGAACTCCACCTGCAGACAGCCGCTGGTTGAGGGGATCTCACAGCCACGCCGAAATCACGTGGCAAGTAATTTGAGATATATGGGGACAGCACGGTGTTAAGTTTACTGCACTCAACTATTGCTGTTATGTTCTGCTCGAAGCACTTTGATAAATAATTTTTAAAGGGTCCTACTTTGTTGTTATTCTAGGATTGAGAATTGAAGCCTTTGCTGCTGAAAGTGTAATTTTTGGTCTTAAGAAGCTACCTTTATCTTTTGTTAATGCTGATCTTGCTGAACCGTACACATTAGGCTGTTAGCTCAATTAGTAGTAAAATACTATTCCTGTTAGTTCTTTCCAAAAATCAATGAGTTTTGTGGCATCTTTCACCTGCAGCTCAAACAAATGTTTGTAAGAGTCAGGCACGATAGGTAAAGAATTCTTGCTTGCACAGCCGTCTCTGAAATGATTCTGTGCTGGGTGCAGAGAGGATAAATGTCTGCTTGGTTGAGTAGAAACAGGATTTCAGTGGCATTGCAGGGCTCACTGCTTTCCTGGGTGTTTCCTGGGATGTACAGGGAGGCCAAGTGAGGGGGGGCAGTGCTCAGCGATCCCTTACTGTGCATCATTTTCAGAAAGTTCGTGTGGCCAAGAACGAGCCGGGTTGTCGGTGGGACTGAGCGATGTTTGGGTTCCCCCTGGCCCTGGCCGCTGGCACGGCTACTCCAATCTCAGCCCGGGCGGGCCCAGCAGGGACAGGGCTGGCAGAGAGGGAATTTGGGGCTGGGGGTCTGCACAGCGAGGCTGTGCCCAAGCCGTGCCCGAGCCGTGCCCGAGCTGTGCCCGAGCTGTGCCCGAGCTGTTCCTGAGCCGTGCCCGAGCTGTGCCCGAGCTGTGCCCGAGCTATGCCCGAGCCGTGCCCGAGCCGTACCCGAGCTGTGCCCGAGCTGTGCCCGAGCTGTGCCCGAGCCGTTCCTGAGCCGTGCCCGAGCCGTACCCGAGCTGAGCCCGAGCTGCGGCAGGGACGAGAGAAGGGCCGGCATTCCCTGCCCGAGGAGAAGCTGGCGGAATGCAGGGCTGGAGAGCGAGCTCTGGGACAGGAGTGTCGCGGTGGGCAGCAGGGAAGGAGTGCGGGTGAACAGAGCTGAGCCAGGGTGGGGAGGGCAGTACCGGGCAGGAGGAGCAGTGCCCGGCTCCGATGGCTCGGGGAGGGCACGGTGTGGCCAAGGACTGCAGCCCCTGACGGGAGGCACCGGGTGAAGCAGCACGGCAGGCACTGCCTGGCGAGGGGAAGGTGAAGGTGGGTAGAAGAAACAGAGGTGCCAGCAGCAATGAAAATGAAGTGGCATTACTACAATGAACAAGTATTATAGACTGCAGCCTTCCTTTTTCCCCTTTTATGCAGTGAATAAGTGACATTTTTGGTTTTGGGATACACCTCAATGCCGTGTGCAGCCGGTGTGGAGTTATGCACAGTAATAGAAATAAAAACCTGCCGTGGAGCTGTTTGTAACACACACTTCATGGCCCAGGCAGCAGCTCATCACAAAGAAATGTAAATGGCACTGGCAGAGGGTACTGCTGCAGGGTGCCCAAGAACCCTCACTCATACACGGGAGCAAATACCTCATTTTAGGAGCAGATCAAACCCACAGGTGTGATTATACCTGTGCTTAAACCAGAGATGGTTAAAGGCTCAGCTGATTCAGGATGAGGGTGCTCAGCTTTTGCTGCCTCGAGGCTTGAAAGTTTTGATACAATAGTGAGAGGGATTTTCCCTGGGACATCTGTTTCAGCCTCTTAGCCCAATTTAAAAATGTTATCCAATACTACCATAACTTTCTTTATTAATTGAAAGGGATGGAGATGTACCAGCTGTAGCCAAGCCAGCAGAGATTTGGGTGGCTAAGCAACAGAAAAGGCACCATATTGAGTGAGCCAAAATTCAGTCTCAAAGTCATTTATTTTAACCAGTGACAATACGTGTAGACTCTAGTGTTTCAATTTGATTGATGGTTTAATATCATATATAATCTTTTTAATGAAGGAACCCATTTAAATATGTTAACATTTGCACTAGTAGTCTCCCATGTACATAACCGCATTTAATCATTGCTCTGATTGTTTTTGTGGTCGTGTAATTTGCATCAGCAAAATAACTATGTCAGAGCCGTATTATCTTAATGAAAGCCACGGTTACTCCTCTTTTATACGTGCTTCTCACTGTTCCTGTATAAAAGTGGCAGCAATCCCAGTCCCAAGTATATTGCTAAATGTATAGTTATCACTATGTGCGCTGTCAATTAAGAAATAAAAAAAATTAATGAGCTCAGTGTCTTTTCTAATTCCGCTTTGTTTAAAGCCTCATTGTGACTCGTTATCGTGTGAACTGAGTAATTCAATTTTAAGACTTTTAATGTTAAAATACATCATCATTAGTGATGTATCCGAAGATTTCACGGTCTTAATAATGGCGCTAAATCAAATTGGGAATCCCCTCTCCATCACCCGGGGATTCGCGGGGCAGTTTTGGGCTGGGGAAGTTTCCCTGAGCCCAGGAAGGTGCTTTGTGGTGCCCGGGGAGGAGCACAAAGCTGCGAGGTGTCGGCGCCGCAGGGCCCCGGGCGAGGCAGCTGCTCCGTGTCTGCTTTTGTTCATCCCTCGCTGGTTGGTGTAGCCTTCAGGGCAGCGCTGGAACAATCGCTCCGCAGGGTCAGCTGCTGGTCAGGAGCCGAGCAAGGAAAGGCTGGCCCGGCATCTCAGCGCAGCTGGCACCTGCTACTGGTGCGCAGCGGGAGGGTTAGGGGTCAAAGAGGCAGTTGTTCTAAACTCACTGATGGCTTAAAGGGACTTGTAGATTAATCTGCTTTATTAACTTCTGTATATTAGATAACTATTGCCGTGAATGACAGTCCGTCTTTCTGAATAAGTCCCTTCACCTCGTTCTCTTTTAAATTGGCTTTTGAGTAATGAATATTAAATAGAATGCGTTTCAGGGTAATTAAGTGGAAACATTAGGATGCTGTTGTTTTACAATCATATCTATAAGTTTTTTGTGTATTTATTCTTGCAATATTACTAGCAGAACAAAAAGCATAAATGTTTCAATTAAACCAGAGGAGCCGGCTGTATTTCTCACTAAACTTGTGCCTTTGTGCTGTATAAATATTTTCAAAAAGCAAATAAGTTTAGGGAAGAAGTATAAAAATGTTTTATTCCTTGTTTATTCCCTGCAATGTAATATTTTACTTGGAAATGTTCAATTTCTGCTGGCTGTGATTCTGTTACATAAAACACTAAGAGGTGCTGGTTTGGGGAAGGTCAGAAAATATCACTGTTCCATCGAATCCAACTAGTGATATGAATAGCCCCAATAATTTTGTAAAGTTCACATTATAATTCAAAATCCAGTTACAAGTGATGCTTGCAGTCTAGAAAGAAAGCAATATATTTACAAAACGGATAGGGAAAGGTAACAATCCATTCTGTGATCTGCTACTGGCAGATTTGCCCTGTGAGTGATGAAACTCGCTCCCCGTGAACAAACCCCCTCCCCCATTTGGAAAAAAGAAAAAAAAAAAAAGACATTTCAAATTGTGGAGTAGCAGCAGATTACAGGGATGTTAATTGCTGCTGAACCTGGCGGATCTGATGGCTGGGATGGTGCTGGGGAGGAGATGCAGTGTTGGATGAGGCAGTTCCTGGGAGTCAGAGCTGAGGTGTGGGCAGTGAAGGGGCTGCTTTGTGCCCAGAGCTCTGGCAGACACCAAATGTGTGGCCCACTTATCCTGGCAGATGTCTGATTTTCAGGACTCTGGAACTGAACCTCAAAATCTCCATTTTTCCCAGACTAACACTGTTGGCTTTGTCTGTTTGTGGTCCTGAGAGATGTCTGTGTGCTCAGGGTTCTTCTGCAATCATGGCTTTCCTTCCTTTGCTGCCCACTTGTCTGGAGTTTTGTACTGAGAACTGGTGTTCCTGTGTATTTCCATGTCTCCCTCCAGGAACCTTCACAGCTTTAAAATAAAATACATTTAAAAAGGAACCCAATGTCACAAAGGATTGATGAGATTTGGGAATGCTGTTACTTTCTCTCTAGGCTCATCCTAGCACTGTCCAGGTAAGCTGAGTTTAACTTGAGCCAATCTTCCCCGTGCTTTGCTGGGCACGTCAGATGGGAGATTTCAGTGGCTGGAGGAGCAGCACACACAAAGGGCTGCAGCAACACGGGCTTTGACCTTTCAGCAGAACCATGTTTCTGAATTCATAAGTCGTTTTCCTTTAAAAAAAAAAAACTGGAATAGAAAAAATTAAAAATGAAGTGTGTGCAACCATTCTTTAAAATCTTTTTAGCATGACAAGTAAAGTAATCTTCCATTGATACTTAAAAGTCCATCTGCAGAAATTCAGGCAGAATGTTAGAGAGATGCAATATCTATTGAAATGCTGAGTGTCAAACTGCCAGGGTAATGTATTTAGTATGAAATATAATATTCAGTGCATTTTGTTTGGATGACTCCATGAAATAGCCGTGTGCTCTTAGCCTTTGTTGTTGTTGTTGTGAAAGATGATATTCACTGCCAAGTGTTGGTGGCTGCTCAGGACACGGGAGCAATCTGCTTATTACCAGCTTTATCATCTGTCCTTGTGTTTATTTGCAAAAGCTTTGGTTACAGCTCAGTTCATCAGGATAACAAAAACACTTTTAATTGTTCCACGGAAGAAATTAGAATTAATGTATGAACAGTTTGAAAACAGAAGAGGCTTGTGATCTGTTAGGCAATGGGTAATTACTCGTTTTAGGCTTTTGGAGTTGTGTGCTGGCCCAGGCTCTGCTCCAGCCAGCCGAGGGGTCTCTGCACCCTCCAGATCACCCTGGCACCGAGGGCACAGCTGCTGCCTTTCCCCACATTCAGCTCCTTCCAGGGGTGGTTTGAGCCCACCCTGCCCTGGTCTGCTCATCATCTCAGTGTCCGTGCTAAGTGAGGTAAACACTGGTAAAATAATTACCCGGGCGCTAATTGTCTCTGGTTATTGTTGCTGTGTGGGGGAAGCCTCGGGCTCTGCTCCTGGCAGGCAAGCACGGGGCTGAGCCCACCCTAAGCCAGCTCTGAGCCCCGCCTGAGCCAGCTCTGAGCCTGCTCTGAGCCCAGCCTGAGCCTCTCTAAGGTAGCTCTGAGCCAGCTCTGAGTCCACTCTGAGCCCAGCCTGAGCCCAGCCTGAGCCCATTCTGAGCCCAGCCTGAGTCTCCCTAAGGTAGCTTTGAGCCCAGCCTGAGCCCAGCCTGAGCCCAGCCTGAGCCCAGCCTGAGCCCAGCTCTGAGCCCACTCTGAGCCCACCCTGAGCTCAGCCTGAGCTGCTCTGAACCCATCCTGAGCCTGCTCTGAGCCCTTGCTGGATGGTGTTGATGTAGAAGAAATTGATGCCATCTCTTCCCAAGTGGATTAAATCATGGGTAACTTTTCCTTGGGGTAGAGATGCTTGTCGGAGACCCCAGCTCCATCCTGAGTCACCTCTCAGCTGAGATTTCTGGCTGACAGGTGACTCTGTGGGCTGTAAAAAATGCTAAAGGATCTTTGGACATGAGCCTGAGCCTCTGCTTCTTCACGAGCTGCTAAAAGCAGAGGGCAATGGGCATTAATTTTTTGATGAGGTTTATAAGGAGCTCCGCCTTCTGGTACATCAGACCATCCTGACGTTTTTGTTACAAATTATGGCAGGTTCTCCATTCCAGAGCTCCCAGTTAATCACAGTTCTGTCATCTTTAAAAGCAGCTGTAGCAGCATATAGTTACAGCCACTTGTTTAGAATCTTGGCTGAATCTTAAATAAGCAGCTTAGATTAATATAAAATGACAGTCTAGTAGCTGTAACTTAAAATCTCTACATGCTACCAGCTAAAAAATGCAGATTAAGGATTGATGTCACAATCTTAAATTATTCCAGCCCGAGGTGGAATAACTCGCTGTCTAACAGGGAGCACAGATGGATAGGCAGGAAGAAGCTGTGCAGATCCACGAGTTTGTAAACATCTGTCAGCTACAGCACGTACCCAAATACAGAATCCTGCACTCCAGGCAGCGCAGGAGTGTGAGACATTCAGCAGAGGGTTTACACAGAATTCAGCACAGGCAGGAGCAAGCAACACACACTGGAAGGAAATAATTAATGAAACATGTCCCCTCCTCCCCGCAAAGGAGGAGGGATCTCATTCATCAGTTGTTGCCAGCACTGCTGTTAACTGTTCTGCTTCCAGGACCTGGTGCAGCCAGCCCTCAGACTGAGCAAAATGCTGCACCCCGTGAGACCCAGTGCTTTAACAGGTGAGTCTGCAGCCCTTCTGCAGCCCTGGGGGATGTCAGCCTCCCCAGGAGCTCTGCTGGCTGAGTCTGGGTGTGTGAGAGTCCTTCATGGGAAAAATTCAGATGCAATTTGAAAATAACTGTCATTCTAGGATGTCTGCCATGCTAGGATGAGCTCTCAGAGGAAAGATCCCACAATTACTGTTGGAAAACCTGCCGGGGCAAGGCAGAGCTGGGCTGTGAGCTGCAACTGCTGCCCCAGCCCAGCCATGCTTGGGGACTCCCTGCCAGCACAAACCTGTGCTCTGGGATGCTGTCAGTGGCCTGGAGGGCAGGGGCTGGTGAGAGGAAGCTTTGGACAGACCTGTTTGCACGGCTGCTCTGGGTTACTGTGCCAGTAACAGAAAACCACAGCACCACGGTGGCCCTGGTGCTAAACCCGTCCTCAGGGAGTCCTGCTAAGAGTGTCCTTCTGCTTCTCCTTATGTCACACATCACCTTTGGCCTGAGCTCATACTCTCTTATTTTAGGGCTGTTTGTGCTGCCTCATGGCTTGGACCTCCTCAGATGAATTCCCACACTCAGCCCTTGGGCCAGTCCTGAAGCTGTGCTGGGAAATGCAGAGCTCCACATTCCCTGCAGCTTCTCCTTTTCCACACCACTCTTTGGACTCTGGGGGTGTCCCAGCAGGACCTGAAACTGATGGGAGCACCCTGTGAGAGACCCCCTTGGGTAATGTTTCAGTGCATCAGCTGCTGGCACAATCAGTTCCTGTTCAGGGTGTCCCAGGTGCCTGGTCCTGCCACCAGGATTGGGTTTTTCTCAGCCATTTGCACCTTAATTCTCATAAAAGCCAGCGAAAAGAGCAGGGCCAGTTGAACTGTTGCAAACAGAGACACAGGATTGGGTCACTCGCAGGTTTTAGCACCAAATGTGGAAATTTCAGTTACTAATATTAATTTAAATATTTACACCCGCAGTGGGCATAAAGAGGGTGAAATGCTGGGAACTCTGAACACTGAATCTGCTCTGCAGAGGGAGTGTCAGGCTGGGCCCATGGCAGAGTGGAAAGCCCTGGGAAGGGCTCTGCATCCATTGCATGCCCATTTTCCTGCCTGCTGCCTCTCCTGCCTCTCCCTCCCTCCTCCCACCACTCCCTGCAGCCCATTCCTGCCCTGGAAATCGGCAGCAGGGTGGGGGGGGAAAGGAAGGGAAGAGGGAAGCCAGAAGGGAAGGGAAGGAGCTGCAGTGTCCCAGCCTCCCGTGCTGCTCTGGGCAGCTGATAACATTCTGCTCGGACTAATGTGATTTCATCATGCAGGGGAAAGGCACGTGGTGCTTCAACTCTTATATATTACAAAGCTCAGCTGATGTGCTGTTTCTGACAGTTAAACACTTCTAGTTCAGGAATAATGGGCTGGTTCGTGCATTGAAGAGAAATAAAGGCTTTGGGTTTTGTATTTCATCTGGAAATTTTAGCTTTGAGCATGGGAAATATCAATGTGAAAGTCAAGCTTTCCAGTAAAATAAATATTTTAAAACAACAGATTAAAATTTAAAGTATGTAATAATCTTGGAGTATTTAAATCTTCCAAGTGTTATTGGTAAATGATGATCCATTTACTGATATAGGAAGAATTGAGGGTGAAAGAACAAAGAATTCCAAAGGACAATTAATAATCACAGCTCTTAAATTAAGAGCAGACTCTCTGAGGCTGGAGCTTTAGAAACCCGCCAAACTTTGTATGCTAATCAATAGAAAAATGTGAATTTTTCAGATCTGAATGGAAACAATGAGTGCTGTTACCAGATAAGTATTTTACTAAAATCTGTGCACATTCCTGACCCTTTAAATCGTTTGTAAAGGAATATACACAGTCTTCTCTGGTGTTAATGTAATACTCTTTTTGCCAAAATGTGATTTGTTGCAGTACAGTGAAAGATCCATCCCCATGTATGGGCAAGAGAAGGGAGTTCCAGGACCTGCAGAGGTGCAGAAGTTCTGCTGATCTCCTGGCACAGCAGAGCAGCCTTTGCCATGGAGGAGCAGCTTCTCTCCCAGCTCCCTGAGAACCTGATTTCATCATCAAGGTTATCTCAACCAGCATTTTCCTCCTCCATCCAAGGCTCTGAGGCAGGAGGAGCTCTGAAGATTTAATTTATTGGAAGAACAGTTCTTTACTCTTGCCTCTCCTGTCAATAGTTCCTTTTGTAAAGAACAAATCTGTCAGGAGAAGCATTATTGTCGCAGATAAAGTGATGGCCTGTGCTCAGGAGAACAGAGGAAAGGTCACTGTTGGGAACTAAGTGAAAAATAGATTATCTGTTCCCCCATCCCTTCCTTCTGAATGCTCTTTCCCCTCCTTGAGACCTGCTTTAGTGCCTGGGTCTGCAGCCAGGCTCTGCAGCAAGGTCTGTCAGTGTCTCAAACAAAATAAAACCAAACATGGAGTGAGATGTCAAGCAGTGTTCCCATTTCTGCTCACAGGTTCTGCAGCAGGGTCTGTCAGTGTCTCAAACAAAATAAAACCAAACATGGAGTGAGATTTCAAGCAGTGTTCCCTTTCTGCTCCCAGGTGTTTCCCACCTGTGACACCCCTGAGTGCTCTGTCTGGTCTGGGCTGCTCTGGGGATCCCGTTAGGAGACCAGGCAGGGGCAGAGCAGGGAGAGCCAGGGGTGGCTGGTCCCCTCTCAGCCACGAGCCAAGGCAGGCAGGAGCCTCTGAGCCCCAGCAGCTGCTGCTGCTGCTGCCCGGGAGGAGGGACTGCAGGGCCCAGCAGCAGCTCGGAGCAGTTGTGTCCTGTGAGAAATGGGACACACTTTGTGTGACACACGGCTGAGAAGTCAGGTGAGGAACTGGCCTTTCCCACAGCAAACCAGTCACTCCTAACCTGGGTGCTGAAATGATTTGTGAATCTCTGTGTTCCAGGTGATTTGTAGTGCAAGGATTCATCTTTTTCATTTAGTGAAACATGCTGTTTGACTTGCCTTGGTCAGTTATTACAGGCTAGTTTGCAGTGTGGCAGCTCTCTGGAGACCCCGCTCACAGCTACTCATTGGCCTAGAAGAAAGGATTTAATGATTTTCTACTTCCTCCGTGTTTGGTTTTAGGGTGTAGATATTTTATAAACGTAAGTCAAACTATTTACTGGTGACATTTTACAAATTTTCTCTCTGCTTAATCTCTAAGTAATGTTTTTAGGTTTGTTTATGTTGCGGCCTTTGGCATTTGGGGCTCACATATCTCAAGGATATCTTAGAGCATTTTATCTTTAAATGGATTCTATCGTTATTTTGTAATTTCTTTGTGCAAGGATGGTGCCAACCCCTAAACAAGTCTTGTCCTTCCCAGCTAGACACACCAGAGGCACAGGGGTAGAGCAGAACAAGCAGAGGGCTCAGGGTCAGAGTGCTTGGTGAGGCTCCATGGGCAAAGTGAATTTATCTGTAATCACAACTACCTTGGCTGGAAGGGGGAGTGCTCCTTTCCTGTCCTGGCAGTGTCACACACGGAGAAAGGTGGGTGGCACACACACAGAATCCCGAAGAGCAACCTGGGTTTCATCTGAAACTCGTGCAGGTTGCTGGGCACTCATGCTGCTCTCTGGAAATTGTGTGACCACGGGGAAAATCCCAGAGGGAACTCCAAAGCCTGTGCTCCAATTAACACTGCTCAAAATCCCACTCCATGTTGGGTTTTATTTCAACTTTGCTTTGGAGCTGAGCTTTGGCATTCATTTTTTTAAACTTTCTTTGCATGGTAGTTTTGGTTATGGAAATATTGGTTTGGAAGAATGATTTTTGTAATACCCTGTTCATATAAGAAACATCAATGATTTCAGCAGGGTTAGTTAAGGTTTCATGCATTTTTCCATCTCAGAACATGACAGTTTAACAGCAGCATCCATATTCATGTAAACTGAATTTTCTTTCTGGTGATGTCAGTACTAATGAGCTCCTTCTTTGGAGACTGCAGAAACCAATGGGCTGTGTCCAGACCTCTGCTTGGAACTGCACTTCCTAATGGGAAAGTGAGTGTTCAAATTCCACCAGATTCACTCCTCACGTGCCAAAGTAGTACCAAAAAAAAAATGTTATTTCCCATAGAACAGAGCTGCCTGCTGCCCTTCAAACTGTCCATCTGTGTCCCTGGGCCCTTGCTCTGTAATGCTCTCAATAGGAATGAAGAACAGGTTTCAGCTCATGCTCTCTGTAATTATCCTACAGATCCTTCACAGAGGTTGAGTGGCTCCATTTTGATGAAAAATCATCTAAAACTTTTACCCCAACTTTTACACCCAACCGTGGATCACACGAGAACATGATCTCCTTTTTCCAACAAACATTTTTCACATTTCCAGAATTAAGCAGAAGTTCTGCAAGCTCACCAGGCCTTTAGGTAGAAAGATGAAATAAGGACACTGTGAAAATCCCTAGAAAAATTGCTGCCTAGAATAATAGTTCACCAATTTCTTTCTCTGAATGGTTTCCCTGGGACAGCTGGCTTTGGGGGATTTCACCTGAGCTCTCACATTCAGCTGCTGGCACTGACTGCATTTTGGGCTGGGTGATCTATGCAGAGCACCAGGAGACACCTGCCCTTCCTATAAACCTAAAGGTGCAGAGTTAGGGTTAGGGTTAGGTGAAGCTGTGAATTTGGACGTGTTTCCCTGGGCTGTTGGGAGGGATGGGGGCTCTCTGAGGGGTTGCCTGTGCCCCACCCAGGTGTGTGAATTTTTTGAGTGCTGAGGCGCTGCTCCTGGGGATATTGACCTGTTATCTGTGCCTTTCTGCAGAGCTGGCTCTAACTTTATTCTGAATTGCTTTATCTCCTGGGCAGGCACAAGCCTCAGTGCATTACTGCTTTGGAGAATGAATTGTCTATACAATAAGAGGGCGCTGGAAAAAAATCAGACACTAAGATTAGCAGCACCGCATACATTAAAATTCAAACTGAAATCCCAGCCATGGAAGGAAACTAATAGAGGAAGAAAATTTATCAAGGGGAGAAGCGCTGTCTCATCATTCACCTGTGCTGAAGGATCCAATTTTAGCCATATCCAACAGCACTGTCATTCATCTTCTTGGTGTGTTATTGTGATTTAAATCCAAGCTCTATAAGAGAGAGCAGTTCTTTTAAAATGATTGAGAGGGAATAAGGGTAAATTCAGTGTTTAGGAAAACTTTATGACATCACAATATTATACTTTACAGATGGAAGCAATATTTCCTACTTTGGAAGGAAAACTAATCATTTTCTATCTGCTCTGAGTCACTGCATCATTATAAAAGTGGGATATAAGTAGTTTTGTGCATTCCCAATCTTGTTCAAGACGACACTTTTGTTTATATAATGCTTCTGATTTATAGTGCTTAAGGATTAGCCTGACTACATATTAATTATATGGTTTTGATGCTTCAGTATAAGAAGAAATTAAATATTTCACTTGAAGATAAAACCATGGAGCTGTAAATCATAAGGAATAAATTTGTGGCTTTCAGAACATTCTTTTTTACTGAAATTAGACTCGTTCTAATGATTATGTGTTTTGCTTAGCAGACATGGATATGTATAAGCACCTTTACTTAGGAACAAGTCTTGTATTTCTTTTGGAAGGTGAAGAGCAGGAAACAAGATTTGCAATATTTGTGCTGCCCCTTTTGCATGGAGGTTGTTTATTTCACGTTCAGGGAAAGTAGGACATGTACTTACCTGTAACTGTAAAATCATCTCTGCTGGGCTCATTCCCGTGCACTGCTGCTTCATTTATTGGGAATGGGCTCCTTTATTTCAGGTGGGGTCTCTGTCTCTGCATTTCCTGGGAAGCAGCAGCGTGCAGGTAGCAGCTTTTACTGCTCCTTCCATTCTCCTTTTGATTTAATGACATATTCCTTGCCCATCGTTCATTTCAAAGGGAAGGTGTCCTGTTTATCGGGGACTGGAAAATCTGGGATTGATACAGGCCTGCACCACCAGGGGTAATTATGCCCAAACGCGAATCAGGCTCACAATCCACCCTAAAACATCTCCAATCTTCTGAGGCAGCAGGAGCCCACTGGGGCCTGGGGTGTTTGGGAACCCCAGGGCTCACAGCAGCTCACAGGTCTGGTGCAGGGATGCCATGGGGAGCTGTGACTAGGAACGGGACACACAGAGGCTGTTCCTTGCCTCTCTTGGGGTGATGTTAATGCTTTCCACTGGAGGCCTGAATGAAGTTCTTGGAATGCCTTTTTTTTCTAAAAATAACTTGTGGACACCGGCCAAGGTCTCAGGGCTGTGGCCTCCTCTGGCCTGGACTCTGTGTTGGTCACTCTGTTCCATGTTTGCTATTGGGTTTTTGGTGTTTGTGGTTTAGTGTTTGGGGTTTGGTGTTTGGGGTTTGGAATTTGGGGTTTGGGATTTGGTGTTTGGGGTTTAGGATTTGGGGTTTGGGATTTGGGGTTTGGTGTTTGGGATTTGGTGTTTGGTGTTTGGGGTTAGGGATTTGGAATTTGGGGTTTGGTGTTGGGTGTTTAGGGTTTGGGATTTTGCATTTGTGGTTCAGTGTTTGGTATTTGGGGTTTGGTGTTTGGGGTTCAGTGTTTGGGGTTTGGGGCTCAGTGCAGGCAGGCCCTGTGTCCTCACCTGCTCCCAGGGGATTTCAGAGAGGTTTCCGAGTTTCAGGACCCATCTGTGATCAGCTGCTGCCTCTGATCCCAGAGCTGCTGCAGGGGCAGCAAAGATGGGGCCTCAGGGTGTTACTGGTGTGACAGGAACTGTGCTAGGGACATGAGATTTGGCAAGGAGATGTTAAAACATCTCCTATAATGTCACTATAATCCTGTGGAGTTGTCAGGATTTAGCCTTAGTCTTACAGTTCTATTACATTTTCTTTCACTATCCCATATTTTTGCATATGTACAGGACAACTGTAATTTTGATGATAATTATGTGTGTTTAATATGGGATTTGTTTAAGGTTTAAACAGATTTAAACCATTTAAAGATTTTTTTAAAACCTGGCAAACAAATCCCAGACATTTTTGTCTCTTGACACTCTGTATGATACCCTACAATCTAAATTAACTTCAAAAGTCTACTAAATTTTGCACACTAAAAGCTGATTCTCAGCCTGCCTTTAACAAGTTCTCTTGTTAGACACCTGAAATCTGTGGAAATCAGGCAGTATTCCTCTGGAGTGCAATATCAGACTGCTCAGGACCTGTGGCAGGTCCATGGGCACAGGTTCAGCAGAAAGGTTCATCCTTCCCTGAATAATTGCCGGATCAGTGCTTGTCCCCAGATGTGCTGAAGCCCGGGGCCACGAGGCACAGCCAGTGCAGTAAAACCTGCCTGGGGTTATTTGGGTGGCTTTCCTGTCCAGCAGGGTGGTGGGAAGCACGAGAGTCCCCTCCTGCCCCAGGTTTCTGAGCCAAACCAACATTTTCCTGTGAAGTGACACAAAGTTCTGCTCTAAGCAAGCCCAGCTGTGCCAGGATAAGGTGGGAACAGGAATTCAGGGATTGGAGCAGATGGAGGAACTTCTCAAGAGCCCAGCAGAGAGCCCAGAGTGGCCCCACTTGGAAAGGGCTTGGAAGAGACTGGAGGGTGCTCTGCCACCTCTCTGGGGTGTCCTCGACCTGGTGAGGGGCCAACCCCCACTGCTGCTCCCTCTGACCTCCAGCCCTGCTGGCTGCTGGTTATCCTGTGAGCAGGAGGCTCCTCTGATCTGAACTGAAAATGTTCAAAACTGAGCAGAAATCAATTTCCATTAGTAAGGAAATAAGCACAAATGTTAAAAAATAGGAACAGAATAAAAGAGTAAACTGCTAATTGCATCCTGTGCCTCCACAGAAGTCCCAGCTCACCACTCTGCTGCCAGACATTCCCGTGCAGTGGAGGCAGGCAGGATCAGTGCCCCAATCCTTTGCTGAGATCCCATCAGCTCTGCACCTTCCCCACAGCCCTGGGCAGGAAGGAGCCCTTAGGAGCTGTTTTGGGGAGACTTTATTGGCTGGGCTGTGCGAGCCAGCAAAGCCTGACACAAACACAGCAAAGAGCATGGAGGCAACAGACAAAGAACATCTCAAAAACTCTGAACATGGAGTGCAGACACATCTGGTACTTTAAATCCTTTCTGTGTGGGTTTGGGATTGTTTTGGTGTTTGGGGTTTGTTTGGTTTTTTCTTTTTTTTTTTTAGTAGAATCACAGAATGGTTTGGGTTGGAAAGGACCTTAAAGATCATCCAGTTCCATCCCCTTTGCCACGGGCAGGAGCACCTTGCACTAGAACAAATACACAGATGAGTTGTGACAAATGGCATTTAAACTGTTCCTTTGGGGTGAGGAGCTCCTAGGCTGCTGAGTAGGCTCTGGGGTTGTCCCTCAGTCTCAGCTGTGATGCCACCAGACAGACTTCACATCCCAGCCCTGCAGGGTGTTTGTGCTGTGCCTGATGGGGCCAGGCTGGGCTGACACCCCTCGAGAGCTGGGAGAGGTTCCTGCTGCAGCCCTTCCTCTGCTGCCCCTGCAGTGCTCCCTTCACTGCTGGCCCAGACTGGCATGCTCCTTGTTCTCTCTGGAACTGGCTTTTGGGGCACCTGCTGTCTTTGTGAGTCTTGCTCTTATTTTCTCTCAATTTAACACATATCACAGTTATAATTTCGCCCTCCCAGTGCCAGGTGTCGTTTGACCAAGTATGTGCTGTTTGCTTCCCCAGGTCACTCAGAGTACAGACGTGGCCAAAGCTCTGCCCTGCAAAGGGCTCCAATCCCAGGGTGTGGATAGGATCTGGCGAGGATTTGGAAACAGAGCACAGACTGGAAAACCCTCTCTCAAAGTGCTGGGAATATTGTTAGAGAGAATTTTTACCTTTGGAAAAGCTGTTTCTAAGATATCTTCTGCCCTTTTCTATCTCTGGCATACATGTAAGGATTTATAATAGTGAAAAGAATGGAAAACCAGCCTTGACTTGAAGAATGTTTTCAGCCTTTCTCACTGAAATTTATAATCCTGTTATTTTGGCTTTATGAAACTGTGTAAAAACAGTGCATAACCAAAGAACAAAAGGATATGCATTCCTTCTGAATTTGTGTCAGTTAATGAGTCTCATCTTACATAACAGTAAATAATATCTCATCAATTCCAACCTCCAAGCTCCCTCTTGAGGATGTATTTGATTGAAAATGAGATGAAAGCCAGTACAAACTTTATAAGACATCTTTTCAAACTAATAAAATTACTATTTTTCTACAAAATGTTCTGTATTTCTTTGCAGCATGGGTGGTTAATGACAATGTGGACCACAAAGATGACTGAAAATGAGCATTTTTAGGCTATAAGCACAGAAAGAAAATTGAGAATGTTGCACAGAATAAAATAATGGAATAAGAGAGCAAGACTTGGCAAAGTAGTGCTGATGTTAATTCACAAGTACACCTTTTCCAGGTCTTCAGAAACTGGAAAAAGAAACACCACAGAAGAAAATGAAGGTGTTAAGACCCTTTACAACTAATAAGGTCCATCCACCACTGCACAAAAAAAAAAAGAAAGACACCTACAGCGGGGAGCAGTGAGTGTCCTGTGCTGGGCACGAGGGGCTCTGTGGGGTGGGATGCAAAATGAATTGAAGGAAGACCTATCAAAAATCAGAACTGCCTCAGCAATAAATCAGTCTATTATGGGGAAAAGCTATTATGTGCAATTACACATTTGCTTTGGGATTGAGTTGGGATTTTCCATTATTTACCTGAGAGAAAAAGATTTCACACATTTGTCATGTTTTCTGGCATTTGTGAGTTTAATAATGTCTCACCACTGCTTAGACAAGAATGGGAATTATTAATTGTGGCAACAGGGAAGAAAATTCATCCCTGTATTTCTTACAGGGCTTTTCCCAGTTTTCTTTCTTTCCCGTTGTTACTTCTCTGCACATTTTTAAACAGCAGGAAGCACAGCTGGAAGGAAGGACTTTTGTCAGTTTGCTTTTCACATTTGAGCTCAGCTCAAGAAAGGATATCTGCCAAAGGGTCTGAGCTACAGGAGTGCTGAGTACCTGAGGTGCAATCCAGCAGGTAAAGTGATCCATGGAGGTTAAAATCCATGGAGGTTAAAATCCATGGAGGTTACAGAGATCCATGGAGGTTTCAGAGATCCTTGGAGGTTACAGAGATCCATGGAGGTTTCAGAGATTCAGGGAGGTTTCAGAGATCTGTGCAGGTTCCTGGAGAGCTGCACATTTGGGCTGTTCCTGCCCCTGGGGCCCCATGCCGAGGTGTGGGACCTCGTGGGAGGTGTGTGAGTCACATCCCCCCCTCGGGCACCTGGGGATTAGGGTGACTGCTCAGTTTCCATTGGGGTCCCTAAAGGAAGGCAGGGCTGTGCTGCTCAGTTGAGTTTGGAAGGTGCAGAGCTGAGCCCCAAGGCCTGGGGAGGGTCCTGGAAGTGCTGCCTCCCCTCTGGCACCTCTGTGGGACCAACCCTGCCCTGGTCAGCTGAAAGGGATGGGTCCTGTGCCTGCATTTGGTGAAAATAAATGCTGGGGACGCACCAAGGGCGTGTACTCCCAGAGCAGCCCCTTTTGGGGTCAATTGGCTGCTTTGCCAGGCTGAAGCTTTGGCACATGGAAAGGGAGAGGACTCGAGTCCCAGAACTCCAGCTCCTAGCTGCAGCCTCCTGGAGCACTCAGACATGTCCTGGGACGGCCTTCAGACACACCCCCTGACACAGGTGAGGTTCCAAAGAGCAGCTAAACTGGACAAACAGAGATGAGTGCTTACAGAGCATTTTCACCGTATGAACAATTGACAGCAGGAGTGAATCTGTATGATTGTATAAATACACTGCCTGCTGGCTCAGGAAAGGGGAAGCACAGCAAACAGGTTTATGGCTCCAGGCTGTTCTTTGCGAGGTGGCTGCCAGCTTTTCAGAGGGGCCTGGTGGCAGTGGGTGCAGCCCAGGTTTTCCACAGTGTTTACAAAGCATCTGTAACGCCTTTTGTGTTCTTTGAAAAGACACAATTGCCTTAAGGGCTCTGGGATTTTTTTTTTCTCTTTTAAAAAGAAGTGGAAACAGTGGAATGGGAAATGTCAATGCCACCCAGAACCCAAGAAATTTCCTCAGAGTTGGGGATTGTAAAATGGGGCTGGTTCTCCCCCAGGAGGGTTTTACATCATCGGAGAGCAAAGCACGGCCACAGAGGCTCAGGTGAGTGTTCATCCCCCAGAGCAAACCCCGAGCCTCCCGGGCAGGCAGAGTGCCCTGCTGGCAAAGAGGGCTGTGGAGAGCTCGGCCCCAGCCTGTGCACACCTCCCAGAGTAGCTCCTGCGCTTCATTAATGTTTTATTGCACAAGGAGTTTAGGATGACAGCAAACCTCTCAAACTCTGGCAGGGTAACGCGCTTCCTCACCCTATTAAAAAATAATGTGCTGTAGGTTTTATGTACCAGGGCGTAGACTGCTGTTAAGACGCACTGCTTTGACAAAACTCTTTTTGAGGTTTACAGAAAGCATAATAAAATATGTAAGTTACATTTCTACAAACAAAAGCTATAACATAAGTTATTTATAAGCACGAGATACAAACGGTATCACGATAAATAAACCTTAATGGATACCTGTGGCATCCATCCTAATGTAATTTGCCCAGCAAAAGTCATATTTAGTATAAAAAGCTGGCAGCAGCTATGCGCTGGTATTTAAAATAAGAATGAAAGAGAGAAGGAAGCGGCTGCTTCCCTGGCCTCAGCCCCGACCTGCGGTACCTCCCTGCTGTCCCCTCCCCTAGGGCTGGCACAGCTGCTCCGGGAGCTCAGCTGTCTCTCGGGATGTTCCTTGCCGGCCTCGCTACAGCCTGCTTTTATCGGAGGAGGCAGGAGGAAACGGAGCCCCATCAGCATCCTCTGTGCTCCCTGCCCTCCCAGGGGTAGCTCCTTCCCCAGCGCCTCCCTCGTGCTCTCTCCTCCTCACCTGGCCTCAGCCGTTGGTGGGACAGAGCATGAATGCTGAACTGAAATGAAGTTTTGGCTATTTAAATATCACAGTTGAGATTACTGACCCTGCAAAGATGTGCTTTGGCACAGCAATTGAAACCACCAAGGCAAGTTCATTTGTCAGAGGCTTCAGAACCCACTGGCACTGGCTCTGTGAGCGGGCTTTGGCTGCTTCCACCCACCTGGACATGAAGAACAGGGAGTTCTGCTGGTGCCAGTGTGTCTGGACCCCTGGGCAGGGTTTATGGGGCACGTGTCCTGATCTCTTCTATGCCAGGTGTAGGGAACATCCCCTGTTCTGTCGGGGAAAGGGCTGCTGAGGGCAGAGCTGCACCTCCTTGTCCTCCCCTCTGCCTTCGTGGGGTGAGGCAGGAGGAGCACAGCGCTCCAAAGGCAAAGGGGGGGGGGGCAGAGGGGAATGACCTTTGGCTCTGGAGGGCCAGAGCCCTTCCCTCAGAAAAAGAGCAGCTGATTTAACCCTTGTGGGCTGACAAAACCAGGGTTTGTGTCAGCCCTGCTGAGCAGCAGGAGCTGAGTGCCTGAGAGCAGGGCCACAGGCTGGCACCCAGGGTCCCACTCGGTCCCTGGGATGGGGCAGCCCGGCCACTGCTCTGTCCTGGGGCCTGTTGGCCACAGTGGTGCCCACCCAGGGGGGGGCTCATCACTGGCCAGAAGGACCCACAGGGTCTCACTGGGCCCTGCAGAAGGTACAGGGTCAGGACCACACCCCCCTTAGGTGCCCAAACCTCAGCCCTTGCCTCCCAGTGCCCTCCACAGCTGAGCACACCTGGACACAGGCAGAGCTCAGGCAGCAACTCACTGCATGTGAGCTGCTCTGGCTGTGCTGTCACCCGTCCCCTGCCTGTGCCAGGACACAGATCACACACATCACCCACCAGCTCCACAGGAATGCTGTGTCCAGGGCTACGGCTCAAAAGCAACTTGTGTCCTGAATTCCCCACGAGCTGTGTGTAATCACTCCAAACCACACTGAGTTTATGCAGCAATATCCACCCAGAAAAGACTGTGGAGAGCAGGGATGGACTTGCCCAGCCTGAGATCGCTGCCAATGGCAGGAGCTGCAGCAGGAGCTCTGGAGCTGCAGCAGGAACATCTCAGCACCTGCTGCAGCTCCCGGGTGCAGGGGTTTTTAGCAGTGCTCATCATTTGGCTTTATTATCTCATCTCGCAGGAAGCACTTTGAAAGCTGAACGGTGGCATTGGCCACTGCTAGGCATATGGGGGACACCCTCCCTCCAGGGCCTTCCTTGTGATCCCAGGGATGTTCCTGGGGCTCAAGAATGCCTGTGCACTCCATCACCAAACCTGGTGACCATGGCAGGCGGCAGCACATCCCCCTCCATGTCACCTGCACGGCAGCCAGGCCGGGGAGCAGCTCTGGGTTTCAGGCATGAGTGACAGCTGCCACCTCTCTGTCCCCAGCAGCTCCCAGTGACAGACTGGATAGCGGGGTCTTCTGCCCAGTGGTGCCAGGGAGGGGGTCACTCCTCTTTCACAGCTTTATTTACTTTTCTCCCTGCTTAACTCTGTTCCCCCAGACCTTTGCAGGTGACTGGGAGCAGTGTCCAGACCTGGTCAGTCCCTGTGCCCTGGCAAGGCTGGTTCAGCCACGCTCTGGGACAGTCCCAGGGCTGCACCGTGCTCCTCCCTGCCAGCATCATGCACTCGGCTCCACATCTCAGTCAATGCCTGAGCAATATGCTCAGTTTCACAGGGAATGACAGTGCCACGGCTGCCTTCCCACACAGCTCCAGAACTCTCCCTTCCCAGCCCGCTCCTGCCTGCATGGCTCTGGTGGCTGCCTGATGCTGCTGTCCGGTGCTGTCCCCTGGCACTGTCCCCCTGCAGCTGTCCAGCACTGTCCCCTGGTGCTGTCCAGCACTGTCCCCCTGTTCTGTCCATCACTGTCCCCTCGGTGCTCACCAGCACTGTCCCCCTGACACTGTCCCCCGGTGCAGCACGCCTTGACCCCCGTGTGCTGGGCTAGTGGCACTGCAGCTGCGTGCCCGTGGCTGGCACTCCAGGGCCGGGCTCCTGCCGTGCCGTGCCTCGCCTCACTGTGCCAGGCCGTGCTGTGCTATCCCTGCCTCTCCACGCAAAGGCCGTGCCATGCTCTGCCGTGCCACGCTGTGCCGGGGCCAGGTCGTG
>JAHLSL010000176.1:1603096-1615989 GCA_025920805.1 Petroica traversi | reverse complement strand
CCGAGAGCCGCTCCAGGCAGCACTGCCCCGGCTGCGCTCGGGCTGAGCCGCGCACGGCTGCGGGAGCGAGCAGAGCACACACCCGGCCGCACAGACCCCTCTTCCACGGTGACAGTAAAATAGCAGGCGGCTGCTGCTGCTGCTGCTGCGATAGCCAAAACACCCGAACGGGGAGGGGAGGGAGAGGCTGGAAATGTTGCTGCCTTCGTGCAAAAGCCAAGCTCACGCCACTGGGTTTGACGCCAGACACAGCAGGGCAGAGCCAGTTTCACAGGAGTAGCCGCCGGGAGCGCACGGGGGAGCAGCACCTTTCAGGGGGCACAGCCTGTCCGTCCATCCCCCTGAACCCCCCAAGCCTCCGGTCTTAAACTGGTCCTAAAAAGGGATTGCGAGGCTCGCTGCTTCAGCCGGGCTTGCCCAGCTCACGGAGCACCACACTCGATTTCTCTAATTAAAAATGTGTTGCCAGATTTTAAGGAATCTCAGGGTTAGAAGTTTTTTGGTACCAACCTCCGGCGTTTTAAGATGTTCGTTGAGAAAAACAGGAAGATTTAAACGGGTGTTTAAAAAAATCAGCCTAAGGTATTTAGAGATTTGCTTTTAATTATGAGGAGTAAATTAAAATGTAGTTGTTCCATGGCAAGGTCATCTTAATTCAGTGTCTAATTATACAGGTATTAAATTTCTCCCAAATAAAGCCTTATTTGAGCTAAGATAATTAGTTTAAAAAGTAATCCAGTCTTGAATGAAATATCCCTAATGATGAAGAATCGATTCAAAATTTAAGCACTTAATCACGGCCACAGTAAAAATTAATACATTGCTCCTTTTTTTTTTTTTTTTTTTTTTTTTTTCTCCTGAATTTGTTTAATTTTACCTTCTAGCCCTTGGAACCAGTGGCACACTTGTTTGCTTGATGTTACTGAGTCCTACACAGGAGACTCAGGTTTACTTCATCTCCTGGTTTCTCTTGTTCAACTTAACAAACTGCTCCCATCCTCTGTCTTTACTTCCAGAGGGGAATATGCTTTGCTGGAAGCCAAGGCAAAGTCCTGGAGCAGGGGATGCTCTGAGGAATAAGTGTGATGCTTCCCCAATCCTCGCATATTCTGTTGAACAGCTTCAGCTTTGTGGTTGAATCAATCTTGTCAACATCGAAAATCAGCAACAAAATTAGCAGCAGTCTGTTACCAGGATCCTTGAATTTGTTCCCTGTGAAATTATACAAGTGACCTTATTTTATCCTGGGAGGGTGTGCAACCACATCACAACCCCGAAACCAGTGGGGGACAAACTGGAGAGCTGCGACTGCTCCCAGCAGCTCTGAGAGCATGAAGGAATCGTTTTGGAAATCTGGGATAACTGTAGTTAGATCTTGATTATGCTAAAGTGGCCAGGAGTGAAATAATTAAAATATAGATATCTGCCTTTCTTCTGAGTTCCAGCGTTACTAGCCCATTCTGCCAAGCAGGGCTGCTTCATGTGTCCAGCATCCTGCATGCCTCAGACACGGGAAGTCTCAAGAATATTCATCTCTCTTATTCTCGAGACTCGGGGTTAGTCTGAAACCAATTTAATTAATCCTTGAGCTGAGTTTGTTTGCGGGTTCTGTGAGCACAAGTGCGGCGCCTCAGGGTGAAGGCGGCCCGGCTGTTCTGTGTCCCCAGGCCAGGATGGGGTCAGAGCTCAGTCGGGCACGTGGAGCGGGGTCAGAGCTCAGGGCTGTACCCGGCCCAGTCCAGCTCCCTGGGATGAAGTCAGAGCTCAGCCGGTCCCCGCTCCCCGTTCCCGGGATGGGGTCAGAGCTCAGCCGGTCCCCGCTCCTGGGATGGGGTCAGAGCTCAGGCTGATCCCCGTTCCCGGGATGGGGTCAGAGCTCAGGCCGGTCCCCTCTCCCCGAGCAGCGGCGGCGCAGCCGGACCCCGGTACGGCCCGGGCTCCGCTCCCCAAGGCGCTCTTGTCTCGCCTCTGCCAAATGTTTCGGTGCCGGGGCCGAACGGGACGGCTCCGACAGCGGCTCTGAGAGGGGCGCGGTCCCGGGGCTTTGTGCGGGTCCCCCGAGCCCTTCGCTGGAAAAGTTCTCCGGGAGAAGCCGCGTTCCGCCCGCGCTTCCTCCGCTGATTTACGGCGCTCCCTGTGCTCGGCAGCGCTGCTCCCCAGCAAACAGGGATGTATGAACGATGCTCTTCCCCTCCTCTCCCTCCTCTCACCCGCTCTTCCCAACAACGTAAACTCTGAGCAGGCTTTATTCTTCTTCAATGATCATTCAATTGTCTCCAGACTGTGTCTTTTGGCAAATTTATTGCTGGCTATTAAAAACAAAAAAACAAAAAAACAAAAAAACAACAAAACCAAAAAAACTCAAATGCATTTTGCATATTAACACGTAACTCTTGTTCCTGTCTGCTCAGTTTGGAAATGGTTGGATTGCTTTTATAAAGAAAAAAATGGCTAATAAAATTGGCCTCAGCACCGTTGCTTTGCAATTCTTATGAACAGTAAAGTGCCTCTTACAGTCATTGATGTTAAAAGCTATTTCTAAATTATGGTGCCATTTATTATCTCTAGTGTCCAAAGTAAGTTTAAATGATGCTTATAATTCATGTTTTACCAAATTTCCTTTTCCCCCTGAGGATACCTCTGATTAACTTATGCACATTTAAGCGCTTTTTAAATTCTTCTTTTATTGCCATTATGCTCTGAAAATCTCAGCGATTCTCAAAAATGGGTAATAAACTTGAGATAAAATGCTGCAGTTTTAGATCAATGCTGACATATCACTGTGGTGATTTCTTCGGAGCTAAAGTGATAATGCTTCATATTTACAGAATATATACTAGGTTATTACTACAGTATTACCATTTTGTTCTAAGATGAAATGAGTAATTTACCAATTTATTAAACAGTTACATTTAAGTATTGCTTAGGACATTACCACACCAATCTGTTTACTTAGCTTGAAGAGTTACCATTAAGAAACCCTGTTTATTTAGGTAAAATTTGTAATGATCGTCCCCTTCATTAAGAAACTTATTTTTCTGCAAGCCTAATTGCCTGGAAATTAGTTTCTCCTTATTTACTATGGCAAATTTTGCTAAGCCAGCTAAAACCATCACCCTCACAAGAAGTGCTGGATAAATTAATAATACATACATGGAACAGTTTTAATTAGTATAATACCAAATGTTAATAAAAGATTTATGATCCAGTTAAAAGTCCTAACGATCACAACAGGAAAAGGGCTGAAATGTGGTGGCGGTGATCTGTTAAAAATAAACAAATGCTGCCAAACTCTTCAAACTGAGGAGAGAGGCAATTTTTCTTTCTTCCCCTGCCATTATGTGAGTCCCGGCTCGATGATGTGTAAGGTCAGGCTCTGACCCCACGGAAAGCAGAGTAAATCCAGGACGGCAGGAGGAGCGCTGATCCTGTGTGACAGCAGGGCAGGGGAAGAGGCTGCGTGTGGCTGGGCTGGGGGCAGCAGCTCCTGCCTTGGACACCCCAAGCCCAGCCAGTCCCAGGCAGGTTCAGCAGAGCTCCAGCATCACTGGCATGAGCTTTTAGTCCAGTTCTAGGAAAATAATCCATGTTTTAAGCAGCTCAGAAGGCCAGCAGGAGTATGCAGACAGAACCAGCTCGGCTCCAGCCAAAGGCAGATGCAACGAGCAGGGGCTGAACTTGCAGAGGGCATTTCCTGGAGAGGAGCACACCAAGACGCCTCTCAGGTCCCAGGTGTCTCAGGTGCACCTGGAGCTCTGCTGGGGGAGCACAGCCAGCCCTGCAGGCTGAGCCTGGGGCTGCCTGGAGGCACAGACTGAGCTGGGCTGGCGAGGGGAGGCACCACAGCATCCAGCTCATGTCCTTGAACCTTGGGATGAGGATTTCAGCTGGGACCCGCTGTGACTGCATGGGGCGTGGGCTGGGGAAGGAGCTGTGGGGGGGGACACAGAGGGACAGATTTGCTGCCACTGGAGGAGGAATGTGCAGAATGTATAAGATCACAGAATCACAGAATGAACTGGGTTGGAAAAGCCCTTTGGGATCATCGAGTCCCACATGAATGTCTTGCTGGTGGGGCTGGGCTTCCCTACTGCACTGGGTGAGGCCAGAACAAATAATTCATGGAAAGTTTGTGTCAATATAAAATTGGATGTGCTATCCCTGTCACAGCCTTTGCCTTTGGGGCAGTGAATGGCTGAGCTGCAGGAAACCAGGAGCACTTTGTCATTTCCTTCTGCCAGCGTGCTGGGCCAGGGACAGCTTGGGAAGGGCTGGTGAGCTCCTCTTGGTCCTCAGTGGTAAAACCCTTCATTGCTCAGGGGCCAAGCCCTTCATCTGGGCACTCAGCATGCTGCAGTGGATCTCTGCTGCCTGCTGGGGCCTGTTTCCTTTTTGTAAATTCCTCTTAGGAAGTTCTCTTAGGAAGAGAAAAACCTGGAGTCCCAGCTGAGTCCCCAGTGTCACCTGTCCAGCCTGGGGTTGTGCTTGCTCTGCTCTGGAGAACAAGTGAATGTCAAGAGATTTACTGAATTGTCTGGGCAACGAGGAAATTTTATTCATTCCTAAACTTCAGAATGTGACATTCCTTATTTGTTCCTTCCAAGGCCAGAAAAGGAAACACCATATTTATTCTTGCTAATGTAGCAATATTGATTAAGTCATAAAGCACATACAAATACATATTGACTCATATTACATTAAAGTATCTATCACTTACTACTTATTCCTCAATAACACTACAGTTATATAAAAAAATGCATTAAATTTGGCATTACCTCAAGGAAAGTAGGATCTGCCATCATTAATAATACTAGGTTTTAAGGGAAAAAAAACCAACTTTAAAGAGGATATTAGTGTTAAAAATGGAAACCCACCTCCCTGAAGAGTGACCAGACACTTCCAGCTGTCCCAGTCGTTTAGTCACAGGCTCTGAGCCCTCGAGTCAGTACTTTGGTTGTGCTGGAAAACTTTGCTGTGGGTGATGTCCTGGGATGAGGGGATGGATGTCTCTCAGCACCTCCTGCAGAGCTGGGGCTGCTGCCCATGGCTGGAAAGGTCTGTGCTTGGCTGGCTGCTGGAGCACAGGGAGCAGCCTCCTGCCCCGAGATGTGCCTGCTCCCACTAAACTGACATTTCAAGCCTAAACTTAAAATTGGGACCCTCACAATCCCCACTTAATTCTAGAGGTTCCCCCCAGCACTGTGCACTCTGCTTTCCACCTCCCAAGTCTCTCAGGTGCCAGGATTTTGGCAGGTCCCAGATAACCTCACTCTGGGTGTGCAGCCGCACACTATGGACCCCGAGCCATCAGCAAGGGTGACAATGCCACAACCTTTCCCCACTGGAGGCCAAGTCCTTCTTCTCAGAAGCCAGAGTGTCCTTTCCCCCCGGCCCTGGCCCTCACATGAGGTGGTACAGAATAACCTCCAGGTCCTGGCCAAAACCAGGGCAGAAAGGTCATTTCTGGGAGGATAAATAGGGCAGAAATTGCAGGAAGGGCACTCAGTTTCCTGCTGAGGGACATCAAGCACCTTTGTACTGCAGGGCTGGGCGAGGTGCATCTGATGAACACTCCAGGCTGAGAGAAACTGAGTGTCCCCAGGCCCCAGGAATGCTCTGGAGCTCCTGTGGCTGCTGCAGAGGAGGACCGTGGCCATGGCAGGGGTGAGCAGGATGTGGCTGGGATGGGCAGTGCTGCCTTGCTGCTTCTGCTCTGCAAAGCCTCCAGGAGCTGGAATTGTGCAGAGATTTAAGGATTTCTGCTAGTTTGAAGAAGCTTGGTCTCTGTGAGGATTTGGCTGCTGCTTCACACAGCCTGGGAGGTTCTCTGAACACGCGCTGCCTTCTCACGTGCAGTGCTCAATTGATGAAACCAGGAGAGAAATTGTTTTAATACTCATATTTCTTTTTTTGCAGAATGTGCTTAGCCTTTTCCATGCAAAGAAAAGCTCCAGCAAAATACTGCCCACATGGCTATTTTATGCTTCTGCCTGTCTTTTCTTCTCTTTATAATTAGCCTAATATGATATCTCTCTTTTTAGTGTTTGTGTGCCAGTCTGACAGCACTAGTGCTGTTATTTCTTAGATAAGTTAATCACTTCTTAATGACTGGACAAGGTATCTTTATTTAACTGCATAAAGAGATTTAACTTTTCCCGTTCAGATGTAACTGCTGGTTTATGTTTTGTTAATGACGTTAATGCTGGTGTGAGGCTCAGGTGGCACACACGTGCCAGAGAGGGCTTGGGCACCTGCTTTTAGAGCCTGTGAAAGGGCTGGGGAGGAGGAACTTGTTCTGTATTAATCTGAATTTGTCAGGAAAGCCCTCTTGCTAACCTGGCTAGCTGCTGCTGCAGCTTCCCTGCCCAGCCTGTGGCCACAGGCTCCCACTACAAAACCAGAGCTGGGCTCAAGTCACATCACCTCCCTTGTGCTTATGGTTGGACACAAACACAACTGCTCACTTGTAACATTATTTTAAGTGCTTGCTGCAAGATTGTTGTAAGATTATTATCTTCTTATAAATAAGATAAACATTTTCCTAGAAGGTGGGAACACAAGGAGGGGTGCTCAGTCAGATCCATGCGTGAGCAGTGCACACAGAAGTCCCCATTTCCTTGTCCAGCTGTCCCCCACACTGGCCCAGGCTCACGAGAGCAGAGCTGTCTGTGCTGGGCTGGTGGAAGTGGAGGATGCTGCTCTCAGCAGGACTGGGGACAAGACAACTGAGTTTAAAACCTTGATCCTCTGTGCCCTGAGATAAAGGACCCAGACACAGCAGGGGCTGCTCACCACTGTGCAAAAATGTGCTTTCAGGGTAAGGTGTTCTTTGTGTAAAAATGAAAGAAGACAATGAGGCCAGTGAGAATAGAGCAAAGCATTTATGTGAGCTCCAAGAAGTTACTGGAGATTTGTCCAGGAACAAAACTCCCAGCACCTCTGAGCTCAGAGCTCAAGAATCCTCCTGCTGCAGCTCCACAAGCCTGCAGATGTCAGGAGGGACTGGTTAGAACTGGTTTTATCCATCAGCCCCTTGGGCAGATGTGCTCTTGAGTTCTGCCAGCAGCTCCAAGCTCACCGTGGGGCTGGGGCTGGTTTTCTCTGGCATCACTTAGAGCAAAGCTTGTGGAAGGAAGCAGAAACATGAAATGCTCCAGCCCCAAGCCCAGGTGTGCTGGTGCCTTCTTGGGCTGGCTCCTCTTCTGGGGCAGGAGAAGGAGTCCTCAGTTGGAAGCCAGGTCCTTTAAGGCATCTGAAACCAGCCTGCCAAAACTGAAGACAGCAGAAGCCATTCCCTTCTTCATTTGAAAGTTTTATCCTTAACATTAATGAGTATCTCAAAGTGCTCAGCGGGGAATCTGTATTCCTGCCTGACAAGAAAAAGCCAGGCCATTCCTTGGAGTTTTAATTTCACTGGCTGCCTCTAATGTCAGTCTTATCAATGATGTCTTTCCTTCCCCAGTAGCACGCTCTAATAAGAAACTAAATCACAAAGACAAAAGGCTTCTGGCGTCTCCATTTTGTGGGCTTCTACCTCCATCTGCAGCACGTTTACAAGGAACATTCATTGCTGGAGTGCTTGTTTGCAGTGTGGAAAGAGGTGATCCCAGCACCTTGGAAAGCTCTGCTCCACAGCCTGGTCCTGGGATCAGATCTGAGCCAGGCTCAAACCCCACCCTGGGGCTTTGGCCTCCATACCAGGCACTGGGCAAGGACCAGCAGCCAGTGAGTCACTGCAGGGGAGCAGAGAGATCACTCAGCTGTGCATTTATTTGCAAGTGGGTTGTGCACACACAGAGCACAACTGGGGCCACTTGGTCAGACCTGTGAGGGCTCCACACCTGGAGCAGTGCAGGCGGTGAAGGGGTCGTAGTGTGAGCAAAGGAAATCCAGCCCAGAAATACAAAATTCGATCATAGCTGCAGCCTCCTGGGGGCAAAGGAACGCAGTGGCAAAGGGGAGAAAACACCTGATAGTGCTGTGTACTGCAAAGAGCCCTCCAAACACCACAGAATGGGGAATCTCAGGGCGTTTCCAGCTGCACTGCTGCAAAGCTGTGAGCAGGACTGAAACAGCCCTGCTCGCCTTGTCAAACCCAGCCCACCCCCTGCCTGCGTGTCGGGAGCATTAATTCCCTCTTTGGAGCTGGCAGAATGGTGTGGAAGAGGTCAAGTGGCTGCGTTAGGCCTGGGAGGATGCGGCAGCGGGGCTGGGCGCAGCGGGAGCGCTGTGTCCTGCAGTGCTCGGTGCTCCCATCTCACCCTGGAATTGCCCCTCAGCTCTGTCCCCGCGGTTCTGGGCTGCTGCCCTGGCGGGTGCTGAGCATTTCTGACACGGCCCTGCAGCCCCACCCCGGGCGTCCCTGCTGGGGACACCGCCAGGGCTTCTCCCAAACCCCACAGGAACATGGGGAGCAAGAGGCATCTCTGGGCAATTCTCCCGTCAACTGCACCAGTAATAACAATTAGCAATTATGCAGAGTTATACGCCTTCGGTGCCTATTACAGGCACCAACGAGGAGCTCTGGTTCTGTTTCCTACTTGTGGCTGGCCTGATCTTGCATTTTAACGGCAGATGCTCGCAGATAATGAGAGCGGCTGCAGATGGACCCCGGGGCTGGTTTGCTGCTGCTGCTGCAGTGTGGCATGGCCAGTCACCCTCCCCAGCCCCCAGTACGTGCCAAGCCCTCGATGGTGGCAAGCCACGTGCCACACAGTCCAGATTTTGGAGAAGGAGAGCAGAAAGAGAGAAATGGTTTCTGCTGAGCTGTCCTGGGTTCCATCTCCAGGTGATGGAATGGGGCGGTGGGTCCCCCTCAGGAGCTGTGGGGCCCACGGGGAGCAGCACTGCTGCATCCCTGCCTGCTGTGCTGTCTGCAGCTGGAGAAGGTGGAAATGAGGGCTGGGAGGCTGCAGAGCTCCCTCCAGCCCCAGCGCTCCCTCCCCGCCGGCACTGCAGCCTCAGCGAGAGCAGGAAACTCAGATACCCTGTGCAGCCTCCCCTCCCTCCCTCCAGCTCCCCGGGAAACAAACGGTTAAGGCAATATTACATCAGATTGGACTCTGAGGAGCAGAAAGCCAATTTTGGGGGAATGTGAGCCAACTGCATTTAACTGGGATGCTGATATTTACTGTTGCAGTGATCCGGGCCTGTAGCATGGGTGAAGTCGCTGGCTGGGGATTCAAAGTCCAATTAGGCAGTGTTAATAGAGGAGGCAGTGATGCTTCATTGAGAGAAATTACTAAAATTGTACTTTCAGGACAGTCAATTAGCTGTGTTTTGACAAAGCAACAAAAAGATGAAACTGAAGCCCTTGGAAAAAAGAATGAGAGAATTCAGAGGGAACATGTCTGTTTGGGGAATCCTAATATTTTTTGTTGAAATCATTAAGTGAAATTAAATACTATTTTAAACCGAAGGGATAGAATATCTAATTAAGATAGAAAAAAGGTTTGGGGAAGGGTATTGTTGAGGGGATTAGAGAAATGGTTTACAATTCATGTTGACTGAGGCAGGGCCCCCTGAATGTATTAGGTATATTAGTAATGGGGATGGGAAAAATCTCTCAACAAGCAGATCTGAAGTTTGGGAAGGGTTTCTTTAGGGTGACTGCAAGGCTCCCAGACTTCAGAGCGAAGTGTGGGAATGAAGCCAGGGAAATCAAGAAGATTGAGGACAAGGTGTGCTTTTGGAGCTGCGCTGGGGCTCCCTGGCTGTGCTGTGGTTCCAGCGCTGGTGTGGAGGGGCTGCAGCAGCAGAGGGGCTGGAGGGCTGGGGGAGCCCCGCAGGGCTGGGGGAGCCCCGCAGGGCTGGGGGAGCCCCGCAGGGCTGGGGGAGCCCCGCAGGGCTGGGGGAGCCCTGGGAAGGCCAAGCAGCGATTGGGAGGAGGATCCGGGCAGTCCAGAGCCCCCTGGATGGTGGGAGCAAGGGCAGTCCTGCCACAGGATGGTGCAGACAGGGGCCCCATGGCACCCGCTGTGCTGCAGAAGCCCAGCCCTGAGACCAGCGCAGAGCCCAGCCCTAAACCCATCCCTGAGCCCAGCCCAGAGCCCAGCCCTGAGCCCAGCCCTGGCTGAGCTTCTGCAGAGCCCTGGGGAACTCAGGGCAGGATTTTGGAGCCCTGGTGTGCTCCCCCTCGGTCTGGCTGTGTTTATTCTAAACCCACCCCCTGCTTTGCCATTATGGTCCCAGGACTGGGGCTGTGACCCCTGGGAGTGCCCTCCCAGGGTGGGGTGATGGGCTGGGGGTCCCTCCCAGGGTGGGGTGATGGGCTGGGGGTCCCTCCCAGCCATTTCCAGGATGATTTGTGAGGCCCTCGCACACATCAGTCCCTGGAGCAAAATCCCAGTGCATGGGCAGGGCTGGCAGGACGTGTCAGGAGGTTTCTCTGGCAATTCCTCCGTAACCATATGGGATGGTTTTCCCATATTTTGCAGCCAGTGGTTCCACTCTTAACACACAGCTCCAGTAAAACTCTTCAGCCTAAAGACCACTCCTAAAGAACTCCATTTTTGACCGATCTCATCCTACAGCTTAATTCATTTGATATACAGAGACAGTTAGTGAAATATGCATGCTATATTATATTAAAGAGAAATGTAACCTTCAATTGGTATCTGATGTGCACTTTGCAATAACTGCCATTAGTTGTCTATAAAACTCCTAGACATCATTTGATTTTATTACCATGATATTATTTTACTTGGGAACATATAGGAGGAGTGGTGATTGCAGGTCTTCAAGTGCTTACTGGGAAACATTTAACACAGAATGTTTTATTTATTAGCATAAAGAGACACAACGGATTGTTGGTGATTAAAGTGATGATACTGCTGCCATACTTGTCAAAAATATAGACCTAATTCAATAGAAAGGCGACAGTCAGTCTCCATGTTGATCTATGCTGCAGCAAACTGCCTCTGAAAGCAGTACAAAGCCTGAATTGCCCTCTTAATTTTATGCTCTAGGGCATAGTATAAAAAGGGAATTCTTTCTAAGAGCCTGTAATTGCATGCTACCAGAACCTAAAATATAAGCCAAATTTTTGAAATCATAAGTGTTAAGTTTTCCATTTCAATTCTTTCCCCTCCTCCTCCTCAAAAAAAAAATCATCAAAACAGAAGAGCTTTAAAATGCATCGCTGTCCCACACCATTAATAAAATATAGAGCACACTCAGCCTTTAATTACAAAAGTACATTTTGAAAGAAAATACTTTAAAGCCTAACTCATTTTCCTCTCTCCCGGGGGTCAGGCACTGGAGCAGGGATGCGCTGGCCCCGCTGTGCATGTCGCTCTCTTTTTGCTCCCAAACAGCAGCAGTGTCCTGCCTGCCTGGGCTCTGCTTACATGGGCTGGGCTTTTGTCCCCCTGCCTGAGCTGGGATGAGGTAAATCCTGCAGGGCACTGTGTATCACCAGGAGGGAGGAGGGTTTGGGGTCATTCTGCCCAGGCTGGGGGGTGCTGGGGCTCTTGTCACCTCCCAAAGGTCCAGCTGGTGTGGTGATGCCAGGGATGGGGTCAGCAAGGTGGCTCCAAACCACTCAGGGGGAGCAGATTACCTTGGCAGCCTGGAGTGGGAAGGGCTCGTGGCCTTCCTTTGCCCTGAGCTCAAATTGGATTGGCTTTGCACAGACACAAATCAGCATTTGCCTTGAAAAGAAGTTCAATGTATCACCCCTGCCACCCTCCTTGCATGGATCGGTGTTTACAACTTCACTCCCCTGAACAGACAGCAGGGGAAAAAAAAAATAAGATTAACCATTTTGTACACTTGATGGCTTCATTGGACAGGCAATAAATCAATACAATTGAATTGAAGCAGATAGCGTTCAAATGCTATTATCTGTCTCTCTGTTATTGAGCTGGGATCCTCGGAATGACACAGAGAGATCCCTCCAGCTCCAGGATTCCCTTCCCTGGGAAACCTGCAGGATTCGACCTGCTCCGGGGCTCACCCAGACCCTCTGGGTTGCACTCGGCTGCAGATTTAATCCTTCCTGGGTTTGTTCCCCACACCTCCTCCTCTGGGGTTTGCTGTTCCACGGCTCGGTTCTTGCATGCAAGCAGAAAATCATCGGCAATGCTCACGCTGGTGGCGACGTGAGACACTGCTCATGAGAGGAGGAGTCTGCTGGCACAGCCCAGGGTGGCAATGCCGGGAGCTCCAGAAGCGCTTCCAGGCTGGGAGCAGAGGCTCTGCCGAACTCATGGACCATCTCTGTGTGTATTTGTTGTTGCTCTCTTGCAATGAGAGCACCAGGGAGGGTCCGGCTGCAGCCCCTGCAATCCTGGCCATTTATTTATTCAGGGCAGCTTGGAGAGCACAGGGAATTTACCAGGGAATTTTCCGGGGATCCTGCCTGGTTCAGGTGTCTGTATTTCCATAGCTTCCCAGGACAGATGACGGCACTGGGAAGTTTGGTTTTTGCAGAAATGAAGAGTCATCTGTAGCAGCCTCAGATACTCAAAAGGCCAAATCTAATGTTGATTAGATGGACCTGACTGCAGCAGTCGCTGGTAACTTACATCTTCATGAAAGCAGGGTAAATCCGGCCAAAACCCGAACACTGCAAGGACGGACATTGAGTTCAAGGCTTCAGCAATGTTTTGTTGGCACAATATTCTCTGGCACAGGGTTCAGTGTTTGGGGGTCACCCTCCCATGGGGACACAGTTTGCTGTGTCCAGCAGCTGTGTCCGGGTGCTGTCCCCAAGTGCTGTTCCCAGACTCTGTCCCCAGGTTATGTCCTAGGTGCTGTGTCCAGGTGCTGTGTCTGGGGCCATGCCTTGGCTCTGTCCAGGCTCTGTTCCCAGGCTCTGTCCCCACGCTCTCTCTGTCCCCACTCTCTCTCTGTCCCCACTCTCTGTCCCCACTCTCTGTCCCCACTGTCTC
>JAHLSL010000176.1:1573746-1593626 GCA_025920805.1 Petroica traversi | reverse complement strand
GTGTTGAGCTGCTGGGCTCGAATGGGCCGCGCGGGGAGCTGCGGGCTCGGCTGCAGGCCGCGGGCTCGCCCGAGGTTTTCCTCGCCCCACGTGTTCCGCTGTGTGCATGCCCAGAGTGCCGCTAGCTCTCGGTGCAAGAGCGAGACCTTGGAGAAGCAAGTTGCAAAATAACTAGTTAGCAAAAGCCGTGTCTTGAATAAAATAGTAGGCTTATAATTTAATTGTTTTCTTACAGGCTGCGAGCTTAAAGCAGACAAGGAGTTTCAGTTTAAAGTAGACGATGAAGAAAATGAACATCAGTTGTCTCTGAGAACGGCAAGTAGTGTTTTGATTTTAACTTCTCATGTTTGCTATAGTGATGTGCTACGATGCAAGAAGTGAGTTTTTTAACGCGTCATTTATTTCTCCAATTGCAATTCTTCTAGTGATAAATGTTATGTGAATCTGTTAATAACCATCTCTCATTGGCAGTGGAGCATATTCTGTAATTTCAGATATTTTCTGTATTGGAAAAATTTCTCTCTCCACTGATGTTTCATTGTTGACAGTAAGCAATGCAAGGCTGGAAAAGGTTAAAAATCAACTTATGCTAAATGGAATTAAATGCCAGCCTATACACTAATGCAAATAGTGCAGATGCTATAGGAGCACAGGGGAAAGATAAATATGTAAGAGTCACACATAGGCATATTTCTGTAGACTACTAGAAACTTGATTTTGAAAACCATTTCAATGTGTTCCCAAACATAACTCCAGTTCTTTTCCTTTCCCAGAAGCAGATAATAAGTAAATCCAAATAAGACGGCCGAAGGTTTATGTTTTGATTTATTGTCCTTGGTTTGCCCTCCCCAAGGATGTGACTGGGAAACCCCATCTTTCATTCAGATAATTCATCTGACAGACTCCTGGAGAGTTATTGGATGTGTCCTTGGAGCTTTCTGGTGCTGCACCAGTTAAATAAAATATTTCAAGGGTTTTCTTCTGGACTGACCATAGTTTTTCGGGTAGCAGAACAATAGCATATTAACATACAAGAAATTAAAGAGATACAGCAACTCTGCTTTATTTCTGTGTTTATTGGACGCAAAGAGATGCTTTGATATCTGGAAGCAAGAGAGTCTTAAAATAGTGGACTAATTCCTACGGCAGAATTGCTTCCTGGAGGTCACTTGTATAATAATGATCTCCAAACACTTCATGGTGTTATTTAAAACACTTCTCTGTTAATTATATGAGTCATGTGTTTTCCATCTTTGTACATTATGAAAAGTACAGCCTGGACTTGACAATGATTTGTTCTTAATTACAGTTCCTTTTGATGGAAGCATATAACAATGGTGTATGTGGCAAGTCCACATGCAGAGTTCTTGTGTCTGAATGTTTGTGATGCAGATAAAACTAGTGATACTTAAACTGTATGGTTTTACCCAAAGTTCCTTCCCTGTTTATTTAGCTTTTCAAAATTACCTGGAGCATCTCTTCTGATGTTGCACAGTGTGGGGGATGAAGCAGACCTCCACCACTGCTTTGATGCTGGGCTTATGGGGGGAATGGAATTTTATGTCAGTAATCTCTTTCCATAGAATAAAAAGGGATGATGCACAGGAAAAATGGGGTTAAGATAACAAAGAACAAACTAGGAAATGTTTAAAAGTGTTGAAGACTTGAAAAGTCTAGGACATTGTTGCAAGCATAAAAGACCTGGTTGAGCAAAGAAAGGACTTAAAGTGTAAAGGCTACAAATACGTGGGGACTGATCTGTGCCCCTGCTAAAAGCCCAGATGAGTAAAGGCAGTGCCTGTTAAAATGCAAGTGTGGTGGTGGGATTGGGGTACAGCAGGATGGGCAGAAAAGGGGGTAAAAGGGAAAAGAGGAGGATACAGGCGGTAAAAGTGCCATGAGTATTTCCCAGCCATCAGTCTGATACATCTAAGTCTACACCATTGCAGCCTTCTTAAAGCTCAGCTCTTAGAGAATGGAAGTTTCACTTGTGTGCCTCTGCCTGAATGTCACACCTACGACTCCTGTGGGGGTTGGAAAGCTTTCTTTGTATGGGCTTTAGGAAAAGAAACACAGGCTTGTGCACTGGTCTTGGGAATAGTTGTAGTACAAGGGATTCTTGGTTTTCACCGAGGAATTCTTGTGTTGTAGTACATGGGATTCTTCTGCATGTAGTCCTGAGAGGCCTGAGGTGCAGGGAACTGGAATTTCAGGCCTGGCCAGTGTCTGTCACTAGTCTCCTTGCAGCTATGAGTTTGAACTCTTCAGAAGGTGCCAGACTCTTACTCAGAATGAGGAATCCGGGCACTTGGGTTCAGAAATGCCTTGGGACAGCAGTTCTCAGTTCTTGGGGATGTGCATAAATCACAGTATTCAACTGAGCTGCTGTTGGGCTTGAGTCCTCAGGGATTGTCAAGTAAGCTAAAGGTGCACAGTGTGATAAAGGGAAGCAGTTAGCAGATAAAATATGGCAGAAGGGGAAGGCTGTGGTCCTGCAGAAGAGGTGATGAGTTTGTACTTCTGTGGACCAGTTGTAGAGCTGACTGAGCTTGGCTCTGTCTCATTTCAGTGTAGTGATCAGCAGCAAGTGGTCTGACTTCACTGTCATCAAACACCTGCAGGTGCACCTAGGAGGTTTCAGTGTTGTGGAGGAAGGGTATTAGCTTGGGATGGAGTGTGATGGAATCATTACTTGTCAGAAGTGCCAATTTCAGAGCAGTGAATGGAGTTTAGAAGAATTTAAAGAATTTGGGAAGATGCTCAGACTGTGTCCTGTTCTTGACTTCACAGGTTACTTTAGGAGCTGGAGCCAAAGACGAATTACACGTTGTAGAAGCAGAAGCACTGGACTATGAAGGCAACCCTACAAAAGTAGTACTGGCATCTCTCAAAATGTCAGTGCAGCCTACAGTAAGTGCAGAAACTTGGAGAAATCTACTCTAAATTTGGTCTCTAGTGAGGAAAAAGCTAGAAATTACTTGGGTCAGCTGAATTGTAGTGAAACTGAGCTGTGTGTTCAGACAAGTTTTGATGGTAGTAAATACAAGTAACCTTTTTGTGCCTGGTAGAGTTACTTCAGTAGTCTGGAGAAAATTGACTTGTTCAAATTACACTTGTTTAAAGTGATAGTGATTATGCATTTCATATATATATATACAAGTCTAGGTATATGCATCTTTAGGCTGTGTTGCTTTCCTTAAGCCTGGGATGAGAATAGTTGATTTTTCTGCAGGTCCCAAGCTCTTAGGAGCCTCTGAAAATGACTGCTACTCTTTTGATTTAAGGGCACCCTGTTGTCATTTCTGCTCTCTGAAATGTGCTACACAATGCTGAGGCAGGTGGGATGGAAATTTGCATTACTGCCAAGTGGAGTAGAAACAAATATGTGTTGGTCTGGCATCGGTGTGCTTTACTAGGATAAGCAAGGAGTGCAGTAAACCCCTGTGGGTGGCTTAGTGACCCTAAATGGACTCTGTTACACTTGCAGAATACTCTGTCAAATAGAAACTTGCAGTAACTGTTAGCCATGGAGTCTCCAGCTGGTGGGGCTCCTGTTTCGACTTGGATGGAGCCTGTTAAGTATGCTTGGCTCAGAATATTGAATTGAATATCGACGCTTTGTCCCACAGGTCTCATTGGGCGGCTTCGAGATCACACCTCCAGTGGTGCTGAGGTTAAAAAGCGGTTCAGGGCCTGTTTACGTCAGTGGTCAGCACCTCGTAGGTACGTGTGCCTGCTCCCTCTGTGTCTGCACCTGGGGCACCAGCAGAACTGCAGGGATCTGCAGCTGCTGCCTCAGGCAGTGCTTCTGCTGGTTCTGACCCTCTGAATCCTGAAGGCACCTGCTCAGTGACATGGAGTGGCTGTAGGGCAGAAGTTCAGAGCAGTGCTTGCATTCCTTTGCTTGCCTCTTGTTTTGTGTGGATAAAGGGGATTTTGTCAGCCTTGCAGTTTAAGTTCTAATTTCTCCCCTTAGAAGTGGGTGTTGGTGTCCCACTGTAGGCTTCCTGCTCACCAGCTGAGTGTGAGAAGACTACTCATGAAATAGTTTTGATTTTTATATAGCCCAAGACTAGCTTTCTCGTTTGGAGAACTGTCTTTGACTTATCTCTCTACTAGTTTTTAAACTTCTCCTTAGGAATGGAGAAGTTATTTTTGACTTTTTGGTTAGGTCACTCTAAGGAAGCTTCCTGCTATTAATTCAGCACCTCAGCAAGACCAAGCCTACTCAGTTGTGGGTGCTGCTCAGTTTCTTAATGGCAGCCTTGCTTTGTCTGTTGTTAAATGAGGTGAAGTTTTTACATGTCGCCTTTGCTTTATTAGCATTAGAAGAAGAACCAGAATCAGATGAGGAAGAAGAAGATTCAAAAATTGTTAATGCATCAGCAAAGAGACCAGCGAGTGGAGGAGGAGCTAAAACACCACAGGTATATGGACTTGCAGTCACTGTGGTCACAGCGTTCTCTTTTAGTTTAGTATTAAAGCTGCCTCTAGGAGTAAGCAATTAAGTGACTTACTGAAAGAAGTGGGAAGGGTTTTATTTTGTACTAAATCACAGATGTGTAATTAAGTACAGAAGGTTCCCAGAGTTTTGCTGGAGGGATGGATAAAACAGCTACTTTGTGGAAATCCTGTCCCCTGCAGTAATTGCAGGTTCTGATACAAACATCAGTGTACAAGAGTTCAAATACTGATTAAAGCTCTGTGCTGTAGAGGAAAGATTCAGGTGCTCAGAGCATATGCAGTAAACTTGTCAATAGCTTTGGACTTGGCAGCTGTAGCTTCCTGGCTTTAGCTGAATTGATGGAAGCTGGTTTTCTACTTAGCCACAGTTGTTTTGGGTGACAGTTGCTCTTTATTACCACAAAATGGTATCAACACTTAACGGAGTTTTTTATTTTTAAAGAAAAAACCAAAATTAGCAGAAGATGATGAGGATGATGATGAAGATGAGGATGATGATGATGAGTATGTGTTCTTTTTTTTGATAATGTATTCTGAAATACAGGGTTAACTTCCAGAATATTAATTGTGTGACATGACTGCATGCTGAGAGAAAAAGCTCTGGGGTCTTGGCTAGAGAAAAGCATACTTGCTTTATTTATCTCTACAGTGCTATCTAAATTAGCATTCTTCAGATACGCCATACTGGGTTATAACACTTGGCTTCCTGTTACTCATTAACTTCTAACAGTAGTAGTGGAAGTCCATGGGATACAGCCCTGCAGTATTAGAGAGGAGGGAATGCATTTAACTGCTTTACAGGTAGTGTTTGCCCTAGCCCTTAGCCATGTGTTAAGGTATAAGGTAAACTTGGAAAGATTCCTTGCTTCCTTCATGAATAAAACATTTTATTGGGAGGGAGATCGATTCCTAATGTGACTCTTGAGTTATGGCAAGTGACTTTCTTTCTAATTGTAGTGATGAGGATGACTTAGAGGATGATGAGGAAGAAATTAAAGCACCAATAAAGAAAGTAAGTGGCTAATACTGTGATACAACAGTAATTGGACAGGTAGAGCTTAAATCACTGAGTTTTAGCCCAGCTCTCTGGAATGTGTGAATGAGGGATGCACTAGACTTAGCTCAGTCTGTATAAAGAAACTGTACTAGGGTGTGAGAACACTTTAGTGTGAATTTGCATCCATCCAGTCTATGATTTATTTCCTTGGCTGCAGAGGGGTGGCTGGGTTTCCATCAGCTCAGGCATGCAGCTGTCAGCCTGGCAGCAAACTAACTGCTCAGAGCAGGTTGTGCTGTGCAGTTGCAGTCCTGTGTGCTGTGCAAGGGACCTGTGAGTGATCTGAAGTACAGAAAGCTGTGGATGGGTGAGGCTCAGGAAAGGTTCCCTGCAGGCAGAGACTGGAGGTGCTGTTCCTCGGCCCGCCAGAGCCACCTGGTGGGGCAGCACACACACGGTGGGGCAGCCTCACACGGGAACAGAGGCTTTTCCTTGTGTACTTTGGCTTGAATTTTCATGTTCATATCTACTGTTTAAAAACAAATATATAATGTTTTACTTCACATGTGCTGCTCTGTCCCTACTAAATTTCCGTGGGTACAAGTGCACAATGGCCTAGTAAAGGCAGTCTGAACTGCAGATAGGTGCCATCTGATATCATCTAGGGTGACTGAACAAAAACAGTCCCTTGATTTATGTAGGAATTTCAGGCTCCATATCTTAAATGTGTGTGTGGTATCATGGCTCATGCACATTCCAGAGAATATTTCTGGAGGAAATGCTAAATGAGGTAATGGTTGTGTTACAGAAAAAAAGATAGCCCTGAATGAGGTCATGGAACTGCAGTGCCACCAGGAATTAATCTTACAGCAATATCTGTCCCTGCAAAGACTGCATGTTCACATATAAGGAAAGATGATCTAGGCAAGGAAAATAGAGTGGGAGTCCCACATAGTTGTATGGTAGCATAGCAGAACTTTTTCCTGGGTATGTTACTGTGCTGCACCAAGAGGTTCTCCTTGGGCTTCTTGTACCATGCTCTCTTGAGTCTACTTGCAGTTCGTTTACCAAATGAACTTGTGTGCTTTCTTTTCAGCCTGTGCGTGAGGTTGCAGGAAAAAATATGCAGAAAGCAAAGCAAAATGGAAAAGACTCTAAACCGTCAACACCAGCATCTAAATCAAAAGTGAGTGAAAGCAACAATAAAACAAATTATTCCAGTGGGGAGGGGGCGCTAGTTTTCTTGCCTAATGGTAACTTCAAACAGCATACTAATATGCAAGGTAAGTTTTTTAATCTGGATATAAAGCATTTTGAGAATACTGTTCACTGCCTCATGTTCTCTGTGAACATCTTCAGTGACCAATATGCACCTACAACAGCCAAGATCAGAAATCGGACATTCTGTCCCTTGGGAATATTGGTGATTATTTGGTGTGAAATACTAAATCTGTTGTTTTTGTGCAGCAAAACCTTTTGTACAGCAGGGTGACTGCCGTGTTTTCCCACAGCTGGAGGCTGGTGCTTCCAAGGGGCTCTGATGACACTGACCCCCTCAGGACTGGCAGTGTCCTTGTCAGTGCTGTGTGCTCGTGTCCAGTTGCCTGTGCAGCTTCTCCTTGCTGAACATACATGTGATGCCAGGAGGGGTCACACAGAAATGAGCCTGGGGTGCATGGCAGGACAGCAGCTGAAAGGCACTGCAGCTGTGCCTCTTAAAGCATGACCTAATCTGCCTGCAGATGTAAACTCTGAATCATTAAATATTTTTGTTGGTTTTTGTTTCATTTGTATTTAAGAAAAAGAGCTGTAGAGGCACCTGCCCAGAAGCATAAAATGCCAGCTATGCTAACTATAATAACTCCAGACTTAAAAGTGGTTCTTTTCATACTTGAGGAATGTGTGGGAAGCACAAATTTTGGTTTTGTGATTTTTCTAAACCTATATGGACTATCAGTGTGATAGCTACTTCTTCTGTTCCACATAAAATCTACAATAGGTTCTAATCTACTGTAACCTTTTATAAAATTTATCTTGTGTTCTGTGTAGCTTTATGTGCAGGTTACTAATGAAATAAATAATTTTCAGACTCCAGATTCCAAGAAGGATAAAACTCTAACTCCAAAAACACCAAAAGTCCCTCTGTCGTTAGAGGAAATAAAAGCAAAAATGCAAGCGTCTGTAGATAAGGTGAGTTTTTGGAAATGAGGTTTCTCAGCCTTATTTTTACACTTCCTACAGATGAGAAGAGTTGAATGTTTTAAGAAATAGTTTCAATATCACTGATTGCTGTGCTGTTATTTTCAGTGGGTGTTGTTGAAGCTCAGAGAAATGAAAACACATTAAGGGGGGGGAGAAAAAGCCTCTGTACTCACGAGAAACAAAACCACTTTGTTTGTGTATTCCCCCAGTAGTGCTGATGAGCAATTTGGTATTTCTTAGTGAACTGTCTTGGTTAAATTTTCTTTTTAAAGCACAAAAAACCATGGGTGATATTTATTGAAGAGATGACTTAACTAGTGTATATACACTTCAGGTTACTGAAGTAAAGTAACCTGCTTGGTCTTGAAGCAGTGTCACAGTGCTTGTAAGGATCAGTCACTTCCAGAAGAGGGAGATAAGTGCTTGTGACATGAGTTATGCACTGCTGCAGACCTGGAAGTTCTTGCTTTCTGCAGGGATGGGGTTTGAAAATGTGGGATCCCTGGAGTGGCTGCTTCACCCTTTGAAGGCTGCAGGGCAGTCCATTGTTCTGGGTGTTACCAGCCTTGCCCAGCACTTGGAGGTCTCACATGTCAGCAGTATTCTCAGCTGCTGTTAAGTATAATTAGAAAATGCAGTTGCAGGCTGGTTGGGTGCAGCAGATGAATCCTCCTCCTGTGCTACAGGGGCTGTGTTCTGAGCACCCCTGTGCTCTGAGTAGCTGGCAGTGAGGCTCTGGCTGTATTGGGCTGCCTCAGGAGTGCTGGTATGGGTGCCAGGAAGCATTGTTGCTTTGCTGATGAAATTTTTCAGTTCAAAATAATCACTTTTTAACCCATACAATGGTAAACAAGGGTCACCTAAAGAATTTGGATAGTCTTCTGCATAGCTGGTCAGGGTTTTGGGGCTGCTTTGTTCCAGGAATGCAGAGCAAGACCAGAAGTGTTACTGGGTGGGTGCAGAGTGAACACTGACAGGCTGTGATGAGGGTGGCGATGCAGAGCCCTGGACTGTAAGCGTGCCCTGAGGGATGGGCCCATCCTGGTGGGTCAAGTAACCCCTGGATGCTGCTGTGCTGTAGGAATGACTCAGACCTGTGATCAGTGCTGCTTCTGCAGTGTAAGCACAAGTGGCTGAGCTACTCGCAGCAGTCATGTCCCTGCAAAGCAGAAAACTGGCAGAAAGAGCTTTAAAATACATTAGATGGTGCTGAAGAGTGTTTCTGCTGGGAAATGCTGTGTGAGCACTGTAGCACAGTGCATAATGTAATGTTTTTTCAAGATGGTGCTGGAGCATCCCTGAGTAAGGGAAGTCCATGGCACTGGACTCCAGCTGACAGCCAGCAAGTAATAGCTTTTAAAGGAGCTCCTGTTAAATTAGGAGTGGAACTCTTGGATTAAGTGGTTCTCAGGAAGCTAAGAGAAAAGCATCAGTGGCCAAATCCAAGCTCTCTGGTTGCAGAATTGCAGATTGAAATGCTCCTCATGTTGCTGGTTTCCTCTGAACAGAAATTTGCTGCCTTGTGCAGTGTGTTGAGTAGCAGCTCAGTGTGCTGTCCTGAAGGGCATGGGATACTTCAGCTGATGCACCTGAGAAATTGGAACATATTTCTCTGGGGCACGTGAAAGGAAATCAGTGCCTCCTAAAATAGCATGCTGTGTTGCTTTCCCTGGAGATACCAGGAGGCATGATAAACCTACATCTCTGAATTATTAACTGAACCTCCCTTGAACATTTGAGCACGTGCAAAGACCATTCCAGAGATTACAGGGAGATGTTTCTAGAACAGTTCTTCAATAGAAGTAGTGTATTAGTGAGTTTAAAAGGATAGGTGGGAAGTCAATTCATGTTCTGCTTTAGAGAGCTGAAATTAAAACCTACCTGTAAAGGATGCTCTCAGGTTGCGTGCTGTAAGAGTCCATGAACATGGAATCAGTTCTGGTTTATCTGAGTAGCACAGGGCTGTTGACTGCAAACAAGGTGGTTTTAAGCGGTGAACACTTGCTGTTGTGCTCTTCAGCATCAGCAAGGAGTCTTGGACAGCAGTTCAGTGTGCAGCCACTTCTGTGATAGATATCTGGGCATGGCAGAGTAACAAACTTTCTAAACTGTTTTAAAGCAGATTAGTGTGGGAAGTTGCAAGGTGAGTTCAAATTCCACGTGTGTTGCAAAGAGCTTCAGCTTGATGTTATTTATTGGGAGCATTTAATGAGCTGCAGACTCTAAAGCTTGCGTTTTTTCCCAATAGGGTACTACCCTTCCTAAGCTGGAGCCCAAATTCGCCAACTACGTTAAGAACTGCTTCAGGACGGAGGACCAGAAGGTAATGGAATTCATCAGAGCTTGATAAAGTCCAAAAACTTTTATAACCTGACTTAAAGATTCTTTTCCACTTCTTAATCTTTACAAGCCTTGGACTGTTTCAAAGGGCTGCAAACCACAAACAATACTTCAGATTAAATAAATGGGAATGGTTTTAAGGGCTTAGTTGGCTAAGATGAGAAAGCTAATATTTTATTACATTTTTCCAGCTTTTATATGGTTGGTAGATTATCTCTTGCTTACTAAACCCACAGAATTTTCCTTTTGGCACCATATTGGCTGAGGAAATGGGTTGTGGTTTTCCTTGCCTGCTGCATTTGACCACCTAGGCCAGTCTGGCGTTCAGCCCTTTGTTGGGGAGGGTGTCTGGGAGGGGGAGCTGTTTTGTGATGGAGATTGTGGCATTCTTGCTGTATTCTCTCCCAAAATCAACTGAGCTCTTGAAGGAGTGCAAGCCAAAAGGTGGTATCAGGAAGCAAGTTTCTGAATCATTTATTACTTAACACAGACTAAACTGAAAATGTGTCTCAGATTTCCCTATTGGAATTCTTTAAGTTAATTTTTTCCCAGTGACAGAATTGCTTGTGCCCCTCAGTGGTTCAGAGTAAACTTGTCTGATGGACAAATTAAAACATTCCTGAAAGAATGTTGAGAGCAGCCAGCCTCAGCTGCTGTGGCTTTAGCCAGGCTAGGCAGAGTTCAGCCGGTGTTTGCCTAGCCTGGTCCACACCCATCCTCACTCACCTTCATGAGCTCTTACTGTTGTCACCTCGTGTGAATAACAGCCTTCCAGCAGAAGAAACCAGTGCCATGCTTTCAGCTTCATTTTCTCTGAAAGGAAAGTATTTTTTGTTACAACTTAATGTCAATATTTTATAGAGTAAGGGGAGATAGTAAACTAAAAATTATTTTTAAAATGGATTTAAATTTCTTAACTTTTTGTGTACACTTCCAGGTCATTCAAGCTCTCTGGCAGTGGAGACAGACTCTGTAGAAGAAGAAAACTGTGTAAACACGTCATTAAAATCTGCAGTCTTATTTCTGTAACCATTATTTGGCTGTTCTTTTTACAAATGCTGAAAGAGCTTTCCCTCCTGTGTCTGATAAATGTCATCCAGATTACCTTGCCAAGAATGTGTTGTCCAAAATGCCTGTTTAGTTTTTAAAGATGGGACTCCACCCTCAGCTTCATTTTAAGTATGTATGGAATGTTACGATAAGGCATGGTGGTGGTCAGACAAATGGAAATGGCGGGGAGACTAAATGTATGTGGAAAAAAATAAAATTTAGTATTTTAATAAAGTACTATTGTTTCTTTTTTTTTATGGATGAGTGAGCGTGCATACTGAACCCAGAGATAATGGGGCTTTAAAGTTCTCTGAGGAGGACCTTTGGGCATTTTAGCTGCTTCTCCTTCCCAAGTGCACATAACCATCCTGGTGTGCTGTCAGCTTTTAAAACAGCACCAGTTCCTTGAGCTTTGGAGCTGCTGAGCTGTGACAAGACTGGAGTGGCAAGCGGAGTTTTATTCTTGTCTAAAGTGACCACTAATTACATAACTGCCTAAACCAGCCCTTCCTGCACCTTGGTTTCTGACCTGCTTCACTGCACTTAGGTTTATGGTTTCTCTCTAACTGCTTGGTTTATAGGGCCTGGGACTCCACTTGTAAAATGCAGTCATTTTGATTTGGGATTTGCTGGCTGTACTCTTCCTCTCAGGAGCTGCAGAGTCTGAGCTTGCCACACATAATGACTCCTGTGAGGGTTTTGTGGAGAGAAGAATGAGCCTGAATGCTGCAGGGTGTGCCCAGAGAGCTCCCTGAGGGAGACCAGAGCCTGTGGAGACATTCCTGGGAATGCTGACACTAATCTCCAGCAAATCCCAAATCTCAGAAGTACAGGAAGTCTTCTCAGGCCCTCAGCTCTTAAATTAATGGCCTACAAAGTTGCTGAGAGGCAGAGGTAAAATTTTGTGCCATTCTTGTTACCTGTAGAAACCTCAAAGGTGTGGCAAGGGCTTTCAGGTGAAGGGAACCATGGGTGTCTCCTGTCAGTGCTGTGCCACTTCAATGCTTGGCTGTTCCATCGTGTGTCTGGTAATGGCAGCAGTGGGATGGACCAGAAGAAACTCAGAAACATTCAAACAGTCTTATGGTAACTGTTAAACTTGGCTTTAATCCTTGCTGTGCTTGAGGATTAATGCAGGTGGCTTGTGTTCCTCCCAGCAGGGAGCCCCTCATGGAGTAAAGCAGCTTTAGGAGGTTGAGGATTTCCCCCTGAAGGACTGGCTCACCTGTGTCCTGCAGCAGGTGGCTTTGCAGGGTGTGTGAGCACACACTGCCTTGTGCTCAGGCCTGTCACAGAGCATTCCTCACAAGTTGTTTGAGTAGGATGTACAATTTGGCTTGTAAAATTGCCACTGAGTTTATTGTTCTAAGTCTGCTGTTACAAAACCCTCCGTTCTATAGATGAGATGCTGGGTGCAGTGGAAAGCTGTGCAAGACTCCAGAAGCAAATAGCTCTTTTTGGGAAAACAAAGCCAAGTGAAGTGCGTGGCAGAGAAGCAAAACGGTGCAAGTCTTGTGTCAAAGATCCCTTTAAGCTTGAGTGTAATTGCAGCATGTGAAATGGCAGCATGTAAGGGTTTGAAATGCCTGTTTTGGTGGGGTTATGTCAATAGATGATGTCACATGCACAAGTGAGAGCAGATTTCCCTGGTGAAATAGAGCTAATGGCACAGACAGGCTTATTTAAGCAAAATTGCCCTCAATTTTGGCTGAAAGAAGTGAAAATTGTACAGTAATTTCAGCAAGGGGCTTTCTAGCCAATAAAATCCTCTGATTATTAAAGTTTTAAGAAAAGCTAGGGTGTTGTCTGTCTGTAGGTGACTGAGCAGAGCAGGCCTGGGGTGCAGCCACGTTCCCCAAGCCTTGCAGGGGCAGCTCTGGAGGAAATCGCTGCTGTGCTGCTGCTCAGGTACAATATAGGGCAAGTCCTTGTCAGGCTGCTGCTGAGCATCATGAGGCATCTTGGAGGAACCCTCATGGCATAAAAATAACTTCACTTTGCCCTGGTTAGCTCGGCCACTGGTTTCTGCTGGTTTGTGGAGTGGTGAGGGGTGGTCAGTGCCCCTCTCCTGCTGTGGGGCCATGTCCCTCTGCTGTTGTCACATCCCCAAACCTGCCTCCCTTTGGCCATCTGATGGCTCTGGATGCAGCTGTACCCTCCTGGACACCCACCTGCAGCTGCCACTTCTTTCACCTGGAACAGAGCCTCAGAGGTTGGTTTGAAAGGAAAGCTCAGATGTGAAAATACCTGTTGAAGAGAAGAGACAAATACCAGCTGTGGGTTGTTGAAGCGCTGCTCTTGACTTTGTGCAGAGTTGGAACTTTTTCTTGCTCTGGTAGTGATGGCAGCAAAGCTGTCGTGTTTTGAAGGCTGTGCCGATGGTGCTCGAGGGTGGCTCAGTGGAGAGCACCCACAGCCAAAGGCATTGATGTTTTCTCGCACTGATGGCAAACAGCTTGGCTTCCTTTGCAGGATGGTGAAAGACCTCTCCAGGTAGTGATGCCTTCACCTTTCCTTTGATGTGAGTTTCCCCTCCTCCTGCCTTTCCTGTAGCAGAACCTGGCTGTTCTTGGCTTTTTTCATGTTTCTTTTCCTTACAGTGAGCAGGTAGCTGGTGTCCCCTGCACAGGACAAAGGGGAGGCCACCCATCTGAGAGGGCATGTGCCATCATGCAGGGCTGGCCATGGATGGAGCTGCTCCATGGGGAGCTACTTTGTAAGCCTCTGGTGTCTGTTGGCATTTCATGGCACAGGAGGTGCCATTGTGCCAGGAGCTCTGGCTGTGCCTCATTCCTGGGGTGTTCAGGAAAAGTGCTGCTGGCCACCTTAGGTCTGTGCTGGGGTCCTGGTGTCCCTGTGCTCCAGCCAAGCTGCCTTAGGTCTGTGCTGGGGTCCCTGTGCCCCAGCAAAGCTGCCAAAGGGGCGTTTCAGGCTCCAGGGGCTCTGGTGAGTGCCAGGCCTGTATTTTGCCTGTGCTCAGCAATGGTTGCAGCCTTTGGAGAGAAGCAGGGGAGCGTGGCTGGCAGGAGAGTGGGAGCATGTGTGGGCTGAGCTCAGGGAAAGCAGGGCCAGGATGGGTGGTGGTTTGGGCTCCCTGCCACCCAGACGGTCCCTCAGGGGCTGGGTTCATGCTCCTACCCAGACACCTCGAGCCATGTCCTGTCTCTCTCGCGTGTGCCATTGCTGACTCACAGCCAAACTTTCCCTTCCCTCTCTGTGGAACCAGCACCCAGATCCTCCTTCTCCTCACTGTTTCCCCAAAAGGGCGTTAGAGACTGGACCCTACTTAGAAATGTCCTAGAAAAAGCTGCAGAAGAACGGGGTGGTTTGGAGCCAGGTGCTGAATGCAGCTCAGTGCCTTTGTTCTGCCCTTGGCCAGTGGACAGCAGGCTCTGGCAAGCAGCAGCAAGTGCAATCGCTTGTGTGAGTGAGGTTTGGAGGTTTTGTGATCTGCTACTTATTGAGTCTTGCTTTGCCTGAGCCTGGAGAGCTGAGGTGCCTGATGGGTGTGGGAGTGATGCTGCACTCGAGGTGTGCCTGAGGGGCCTGTTCTGGCCTCTGCCTGCAGGTACAACCCTGCTGGCTGCTCACTGGTCACCTGCATGGACACTCTGGGACAATCCTGGGCTCTGATGGATCAGCTCTTAGTGCCTGCCCTCAGGCTTGGCTTATGTAAATGAGTTGGAGCAGTGCCTAATGGGGACCAAGTAAATTAATCAAATATATTAAATGTTAATTGAGATGTGTGCTGTGGGGACCACATGCATGGCCTGTGGCCAGGTGTATGAGATGACTTTTGCTCTTTTCCTTACTTTCTTCAAAACCTTTCTTCTCTCCTTCCACCATTTCTGTCGCCTCTCTGTGACCAGGCTGTAAGAGCCTCCATGGGAAAAGGATCCTTTTTAATTGAAGGCAGTTTTGTTAGAAGGGTTCTGCACTTTTACTCAAGCAATTGCTGGAGCCTGAGGCCGGCTGAGCCCCATCCAGTCCTACTGACTTGCTGTATTTAAGAGAAAACCGTTTCTCTTGCCTGTTTGCAGATTAAGCCTAAGGTTTGACATTGGTTTTGGGTTTTTTGATGAGCAGAAATTGCAGGGAGAGTGGAAGGTGTATTGTGGCAGTTGAGGTATTTGACATTTCACTGCTGCAGCCACCTTTATCTGTGCCTGGTCATGAAACTTTTCCCACTGCTCCTTATATTTGTCCTGTAATTGTGCTGTTTTCCCAGGAATGCCCTTGATGAAAGGCTCCTAGCAGCCCTTATCATGCTATTTTGAGGCAGTGAATGTTATCTGGGCACTGCTGCCAGTGGTGTGAAGCTGTTCCCTGCCTGTGAATGTGTGTGAGGACACCAACACAGCTAACCAGCAAAGCTTTCCTTTTAATCATAGGGCCACCTCTGGTGTTTAGGACATTCTTCCCTGTTCCTTAAATCTTTTCCCATGCTTTCAAGCCTTTCCTTCCAATTTTATAAACAGAAAATAGATTTTAACTGAATGGCTGTAGCCAAGGGCAATAACATGGCATGGGAGCGCTACAGTGCAGGGCACCCAGGCAGTCCTGGGGATCTCCAGAGAGCCCAGGATGGGGAGATTCAGGCATCTCAGCTTCATTTTTAGAGTCTTGAATTAGGAGAGATGCTCTCCTTGCTCCCTCTAGCTTCATGGTTCTAAATAGTCCTTTCCAGCTCCTTCCCAGTTCCACATCTTGCCACAACCTTCTCCTTGCTCAGCCCTTCACTGCTTTTCAGACTTCCCAGTCCTCATCAGTTCCTCCTCCAGCCATCCCTTCCCTCAGCTGTGGAGCAGCACAGCCTTTCCCTGGCTCTGGGAAAAGCTTGGACACCCCTGCATGGATCTGTGCCCTGTCTGGGCTGTTGGCAGTGTCCCCCGAGCCCAGCTGGGGTGGGACCCTCGTTTTGGCCCTGGTGGAGAATGCTAATCAAAGCTCTGCTGCTGAACCTCGGGGTGGGGGGAGCTCTGCTTGTAGGGGAAGCCTCTGCATGCCCCAGGAGAATGGGACTTTCCGCTGACCTGTGACATTGATTTTCCAGAGAAATGCCATGTTCCAATATATTGTTGTGTAAATCCACCCATTATTGTATTTTTTGAATCCTTGCTCTGATGCAAAGCGTGGCTGCAGTTCCTCTTCAGGATGAGCAGAAACTCAGATTTTGCAGTGTTGTTTTCAGAAACTGCCCTGTCTCACCCTGAGCTCCTCCAGTGTCACTCACTCACGGTGCCATCACTGAGGACAGTGACACAGGACACTGGGAGGTCTGTGCTGTCACCTGTGCCTGCCGCAGCCCTGAGCTGGCCCTGCAGTGCCCGTGCCAGCTGTGGGGACATGGGGGGCCATGCCCCTTGTGTGAGGTGCTGCCCTGATCCAGCCAGTGGGGCAGAGGGCAGGAGCCTGGGGGGGGTGTGGGGGGGGCATTGGTCATCCCACTGACAGCCTTTGAGATGGGGACTTGCTGGAGACAGCTTAATTCAGGAGCCTTCAGTCACAGAGCTTTATGTTTAAGAGCTGTTGAGCTGAAAAGCTCCAAATTAAGGAAATATTAAGTTTTGAAGCTTAACAGCTTGTGATTTTATTTTTTTTTTTAGGGGAAAATGAAACCATAGAGGAATATAAACCCAAGGAGCCAAGCCCTGGGATTTAATGCAGTGCAAAGGCTGGAAAGTGGAATTTCCCACTGGTTTGTGCAGGGATGTCTGCAGAGGTTGGCTGGTTCTTGCCTTCCTTCAGAGCATTCTGGCAGCTGCCTCGTGCTTTCAGAGGGGAGCCCAGTGCTCCTGGGGACAAGGACAGCCCATGTGTGCCCACCCTGTGCCTGACACTGGACACTGGCTGGGGGACACAGGGTGGGGACAGGCTCTGGCCGAGGGGCCCTGGGCACTGAGGGGGGCTGGATGGCCAGGAGAGCAGGGTGTGGATCCAACGCACTCTGCCCTGCACACTGAGATGCCCATCATTGCCAGGACTCTGTTTGCCTCACTGCTCTGCTGGTAAAGCCCTGGGGTTTGTTTAGGATTGTGCTGGAGCTTTCAGAGGACTCTGAGATTTCAGTGCCCAGACTCCACTGAAGTCTAAGGGGTGTTCCAGTGGAGAAAAACCTCTGTAAACTCTGCAGCCCTGCCTGCTGAACAATGCCTGCCTCTCCTGGGTTTCTCTTCTAATGCAATGGCACATCAGAGTCTGTGCTGGCTTCTCCCTTTGCAAGGGGCCACGGGACATCCCCGTGGCCAAGAGCTGGAGGGATGCTGGGGTTGCCTCTGTTCCCAACAAGCCCAGGCAGGGATGGCTAAACCCAAGTCCTGCTGCTCCTCACGTGGTCCCTCTGCAAGGCTGTGCCTGAGCGGTGGAGCTGAGGCTGAAGTCCTGTCCTGGGCAGTCCAGGGCTGCTTTGAGGTGGCTCTTTTGTCAAATGGCAGAACCTGCAGAGCATCCCCTCCTTCCCTGCCTGTCCAGGCTATGTGGCAGCAGCATTCCTTGCCTTGGAATGAAGTTGTATTTTTGTGTGTACACAGGATAAAGACAGAACACACGCCCCAGGCGGTCTGGAAGTTGTTTTTTCCTTTTACCAAGGCTTTCAAATTCAGAAATCCTCTTCAGTCTGATTTTCTGTAGGGAAAGTTTTGCTTATTGGGACAGCCCAAGGCTGGAGATGCAGAGGACAGGAGCAAACAGCACATGGATTTGCTCACCACCAGCAAGGCTGGGCTGTAGAGCTGAACTTGGCCTTTGTAAAACACAGGACCAAGTTTTTCAATTTTAATTTAAATCTTGGTGTGCCAAATGCAGCAGGGACAGATCCTGGCCGTTCCTGCTGGCTTCCCTTTCACATTCCAAAGGGGTGTCCCCTTCAAGCCTGCCCTGAAGTCCTTGTCCCCTCTGAATGGGCTCTGTGCTCTGGGAAACACCTGCTCCTGGTGGGACATGGACCAGTGGAGCAGGGAGAGGGAAGCTCATTTCAGCAGGGGCACCCTCCCTGCCCTGCAAGGGAAAGGTCAGCCTGCTCAGACTTTGATTTGAGCTGCTCAAGGGCGGTCACTAATCCAAAAAGCACCAGGCACTGCAGGACACAGCCTTCATTCAGGGGGAGCAGAAAGCAGCAGCTCCAGGAGCTCCCGGGTGTCCTGCAGAGCATGGCCCTACCTGGCCCTGTGCTGCCTGACAAAGTGCTGAGAACATCAGGAACAGCCCTCACACCCTGAGCGTGCCACGAGAAAAACAAAGAGCCATAAAGCTTTTCTAATGGGCATGGGCTGGATTTGTGCTGGGAATCTGATTACACAGGAGCCTTCAGCAGTGGAGCAACAGCTCTGGCTGTGGAGCTTTTAATATTACATATATATATTATATATATATACACACTCACACTCATAACAGCATGCAGATAAATGATATTTCCATTTTTTCAGAGACACATATGAGCTGCCTCATCTCTATTCTGTGCCCCATCTGTGTTGTTCAAGGCTGGTAGTCTGAGATTGACCCAACCTTGGTATAATTCTCCAGGTAACTATTTGGATATTAAAGATTAAGGGGTTTTGCCAGACTACTGAGGCACAAAGGATGGATCTAGTTTAAATAAATAACTCTTGTGATTACAAATAAAATAATTGAAAGGAGAAAAACCCCATGTGCTCTCTTTAAAACAACTGCTGGTGTTTTTCTGGCAGTTTATGCTGTTTGAGGTGCCCAGCTCCTTCAGCCCTGTGTGGATCCAGGTCCTTTGGGTCAGGCTGTGCTGGCAGCATTTGGCGCCTCAGCATGGTCTGGGCCAGCATCTCCTGGGATGAGTTTTTCCATACATAGCTCATGGCTCTGTGGTAGCTGTTGTGATTTCACCTGCTGTTGGGGCAATTAAAATGATAAATGTGAGCAGCAGCTTCACAAATCCCTATTCTAGCTGTTCTGCTTCCAGCCAGGCGCAGCAGCCCTGGGCCACCTTGGGCGTTGGGCAGAGCCATCAGTCACCATTTGAGGAGCCTTTTCTTGGAGGAGCTGATGGGGCTGCCACGGTGGAAAGCCTGAGGAGCAGCCAAAGCTCACAGCCACAGGTGACTCTCAGGTATTTAGAGGAGTTTTCACCTCTGGCTGTGCAGAACTCTAGTGCATTGGGCAGCAGACACTGCAGGTGAGCTGAGGGGCTGGTGCGTTTCCACCCAAACTACTTCCAACAATTGCAATCTTGCTGCACGGGACATTTTCACACCTGAGTTAAACACTGTCACCTTGTGAGTTCCCGAATTCTGTGTCATGCCAGTGTAGGCATCTCGGTGAGCTCGCCTGGCAGGGCTCAGGGTGGTGGCTCTCATGTTCTTGGCTATTGTGAAAACAGCTTTCATCTGCAGCCAGATGCCGTGGGATTGCCAGGACAGTCCCAGGGATGCATGGGGCCTCTGATGTCAGTGACATCAGCAACTGACAGCAGTTTGGGGTTTCTTTTTCTTTTTTTTCTTTTTTTTTTTCTTTTTTTTTTTCTTTTATTTTTAACTTGCAGATCCATAAGACCAGAAGTGTGAAGTCTGTTAGACACATCACAGACGTTTGCAAGTGCTGGGGGTTTTATAAGGGCTTGCTTTGATCACCACTTTAAAACTTAATGTTTTCTGTGCCTCTTGGGCCTGAAACTCCGGGCCGAAAAACCCTGTGACTTGACACCTGAAGGCTCCCCAGTGATGAACTCTGGGGATTAGAGATGCTGCTTGATTTGTGGCTGGGAGTGCCGGGGGAGCAACACCTCGGTCCCCGCAGAGTGGGAGCAGCTGGGCCCGACACGCCGCCCTGGTGCACGCTGTTATTCGAGCGCAGAATTTGG
>JAHLSL010000176.1:1552441-1568746 GCA_025920805.1 Petroica traversi | reverse complement strand
CCCTGGGCCAGAGCCACCTGCGGGGCCGGGCACGGCAGGTGCCACCGCCCTCCCTCCAGGGCCGGGGGACACTCGTGCCACCTCCATCACCCTGAGCTGCTCTCTGGCCGGGATTGCACCTGCTCACCCTCTCCAGATCCCCCGGTCCGGGATGGGCACAGCCTCGGATGGGGCTCCGTCCCTCCGGCCAGGCTGAAACCCAAACCGGCCCCATCCCCTGCTCTCCCACTCATCCAAAAAACGCCCGATCACGTGTTTTCCCTCATCCCCTCCAAAACCTGCAGCTCGAACCCGACACCAGCGGAGCCTCCCCAGCAGGAGAGGATCCGCAGCTGTAAATTACCCTGTGGTTGGAAGGTGTTTGCTCTGCTTCTCTGGTGCGTGTTTTTTTCAGCCCGAGGAATCGCGGGCTGCGCAGGGCTAGCAGCGCCGACACCCTTTGCAGAGGGGAGACTTTTTTTTTTTTTTTGCGCTTGTGCGGTAACTGAAGTTAATCAGCCCTCCAGCCCCCTTCCTCTCCCCCTCCCTTCGGTGCTTTTAGTGAATCAGAAAAAGTTTGGCTGGCTGCCTGGAAAGCACTTGCTAAAATCTGATCTCTTACTTCAGCAGCCTTAAAACAAAGTTATTGGCATTTATACAGTTGGAGCTTGCAGGCTTCCAAAGCAATAAAATAATAATAAAAAAAAAAGAAATAAAGAAGAATGCTCAGTGCTCTGGTGCTATTAAAACCATTCTTGCTCCCTTTCGTGCTGATTTTGCAGCATTTCGGGGATGAGGCGGGATGGGGTGTGCGGAGGTGTCCCGGCTGCGGCGGGAGGGGCGCGCAGCGCGCTGGGTGTCACTCGGAGCGCGGAGCTCCTCCGGCGATTGCTGCGGGGAGCCAAAACATTCGATTAGTCATACTCGAGGGCCTTCGAGGGAGTGTTTACAGTATTAATGGTAGATGAAAAGATGTGAACGCTGTAAGTTTTTATTGCCTATTTTGTTACACTTTCTTTCTGGATTTATTCACGGGATTACATGTTTTGAGCCTGAATGGGAGTGAGGGATTATAGGATTTCTTTTATAATGATCAGTTTGGGTAGGAGTTAGCCTTTGGTGAACTGGAGTAAATTAATGCATCACTTAGGTTTAATATTTATTTAGTCTAAAGGAAGTTGTTTAGTTATGCTTAAAGGGCTCTGTGTTGTATTGGGGAGATTTAAGAGCTCCTGAAGTGGATTATATTCTAAGGCTGCCTTTGCCCTGTGTTCCAGCCGTCATCTGAGGCTTGTCCAATGTGCTGGCCTTAGAATTACTCTTCTCTGCTGCTGTCTGGTGCTCTGTGCAGAGCTAAAAATCCCTCCCTCCCTCCAGGGCTGGGGGGCTCTGGGGTAAAACCCTATGGTTTGGATATGTTCTGTTTGTGGAGCTGGGGGATTCTGAGGTGAAACCCCATGGTTTGGGTATGTTCTGTGTGTGGGGCTAGGGATTCTGATATAAAACCCCGTGGTTTGGGTATGTTCTGTGTGTGGGGCTGGTGATTCTGATATAAAACCCCATGGTTTGGGTATGTTCTGTGTGCTCTGGCACTCCTCGTGCCCCAGGGCTGTGCTGGGTTGATGTGTGAGCTGCTGCAGCTCTGTGGTGGGGGCTCAGCCCTGGCCAGAAGCTTTCTCCCAGACCCCAAGGCCACCCCACAGCAGTGACAGGGCAGGTGCAGCATCTCCTGTGGGCAGCTCATGGCAGCACTGGAGCTGCTCCCCAGCCCTGGCCACAGGAATGTTGGAGGGTTGGGAGTTTCCAGGAGCAGCATTTAGACCCCTGATGAGTTGGACTCCTCCAGGGCTTTGCCATCCTGTGACATTTCCACCCAGGAGCACGGGGACTGGCACGTGGCAGGACAGAGAGGAGCCCTGCTGGAGCGTGGGTGCAGCGCAGCCCTGGGAGCTGCCCTGGACCTCGCAGGGCAGCCTGGAGGACTGGCCATTCACCAGTCCCTTCCCTGGGACAGCAGTGGCCTCTCTTGTTTGTTTCTGTCACCTCTTAGGAAGTCCCTCTGATGCTTGGGGCTGCTGCAGTTCCAGTGCAGGGACACTGGATACCCTCGTGGGCCCTGGAGACATTAATTTATTTACACAGGTTGTTCTTAGGGCTGCCCTTTGGCTGATGGTTTCTGAACTCCCTCTATCACATGTCTTTAGCATCCCTCAGTTTATTTTCCTACCTTTTCACCCTTCCAGGAGCAATTTCTCTTCCATGTGCTTTTTTCATTCTGTGTGTCCCAGAGTGGTTTTGGTTTGGTTTTTGGAGTCAGTCTCTGCTCCTCAAGCAGGTGAGAAACCCCAGAAGCACTTGCAGGGTTGGAGGGGGTTGCCCCATGCTGGCTCTGGCAGCACCAGCGATGCCAGGGACAACAAGTTTGGGGACAGGGGACCTCAGAGGGCCCCCTTGGCCAGGGCAGGTGTGGGCTGGAGGCAGCTCCAGCAGAGGTTGAGCAGGAGGACGTGAGGCTCTGAGCCCTGTCCTGGTTTGCAGGACCTTCCAGCCCTTCTGTCCCCGAGGCACCCTGAGTGCTGGGCAGAGCAGGGTGAGGCTGGGGGGGCTGCCCTGGAGCACAGGGTGGTCCTGTCCCAGCCCCTTCCCTCCCTGCTGAACCCTGCCATGTTCTCCTATATGCACTGCATCTGTCTTGGATTACAGAGAGGTCCCCAATAGGGCCAAATCCTTTGCTTTTATGGCGCTTGTAGGTTAAGATCCAGCTTTGGAATCTGATCCAGAAGCAAACAGGAGGTCAGAGGAACACGCGAAGCAGCGCTGGGCTATTTTCACATCTGCTGGTGTTGTGTAAGAGGAAGGCTGCTGTGCGCCATGCCAACAGCAACTTCTGTTTCTCCTAACCTCCTGTGCAGCGACAGACAGTTATTGTTTGGGGCTTTGTAAAATGAGACAGGAGAAGTGTTGCTTCCACACGTTCCGTAAGCCAGACCCTGCGGTCTGGCGAAGCCACACGCAGCACATGTCAGAGGCGTGAGCCTGCTGAGCCCTCCTTCCCCTCTGCCTGCTGCTGCTCAGGGCTGGGACAGCAGGACCAGCACTGAGTGCCACCACACGGCTCTGGGGACTCACTGTGGACAAGCCAGAGGTGGCCCTGGTCACAGCCTGCCCAGCTCACCTTGCCTGTCCACTCCTTCTGGGGCTGTGCAGCAGCTGTAGAGTCCCAGTCCCTGCCTGCCCTGCCTGTGCCCTCCTGGTGATAGCACCAACGGCAGGGTGCTGGACTGCACGTCACCAGCAAGGTCATTCTCATGTCTGCCCTCCCTGCAGGTGGCACCCACCTGCCTTTGTCCTCCTGGGTGGCACAGTGTCTGTCTTGAGATGATGCCAGGGATGGATGGAGCTCTGGGCATCACCACATCACCCCTGAAACACTGTGGGATGGGGCAGTGGTGCCTTCTGGGCTGGGCTGCTCCCTCCCCATGGCCAAGCCTTGCGTGCCAAGCCTTGGTAGGGCTTGGAGCCCCAGGCTGGGTGATCTGTGCATGCCCTCTCTGCTCAGCATGGATTGGGAACAGCAAATCCCCAGCACAGCATCCCTGTCCCAGCACCTGCCTCCTGCTCCCCGAGGGTGGAGAAGTCATGCTGAGAAGGACAGAACATGGCAAATGTGGTCTGTGAAAGGCTGGGCAGCTCTCTGCTGAATTTTTGGATTGCACCTGCCTTGATCACCAGGAGTAAGAAGAGCAGAGGAACGGCGTGGGCAAAGCCTGAGTTAAGGAGCAGAGGAGCTCAGCAGGGTTGAAGTGCGTGGCCCCATCACAGGCTGGAGTTGGTGGGATGTCCCTGGCTCTCTGCTGTGCTGGACTCCTGCTGCTGGCTGCAGTTCCTGATGGAGTGGCTCTGCTGGCCTGGCACCTGCAGGGCCAGGGCCCTGGTGCAGATGGAATTGTTCCAGTTTCAAACACCTTGCTCTCCAGGAAACAACCATGTGGCTTTCCATGAGAGACTTTTATTCCCTGCTGCTCACTCACTGCACCAGCCCATGGAGAGCTGAGTGCCCTGTGGATGCTGCTTCTGCCTCCCCAGCCTTGGAGAGCTGGGGCCTGAGGAGGAAGAGGAGACACGCTGGAGCAGTGACCTGGGCTGAAGCAGGGCGGCAGAGGGCTGGTGCTTCGCCAGAGCCACTCAGAATGAGTGCAGGTGCTGCTCCTGTACAGATGGGGATGTGCAGGCTGTGCCTGCTCAGCTGCCTGCCCTGGGCACACCCTGCCTTTGCTTCTCACTTCAGAGTGCTGGGACAGCTCCTTCAGCAGGAGGATTTACCAGGCTGTTTCCAGATTCTCACCCCTGCGAGGCCAACACAAATGTGAGCTGCTCCAGCCTTTGGGGGTTAGCTGAGTGATGGGCAGCAGAGCAGAGCTGCTTGGAGATTTTGCTCTGTACCCCCATGTGAGTGCAGTTTGCCTTTCCAAAGCTCCAGAGGTGTGCGAGGGCTTCAGAGGAACAGAGATGGACGTGGGCAGTGTTGAGGAGAGTGTCTAGAAGGGCACCATGAGGTTCAGATTTTAACTGGATGCAGCGTGGTGCTTGTGTTGGATTTCTGTTTTGCTTTCCTTATTGCACCTGATGTGTACAAGACTAGATGGAGATGCAGGGTTCTCAGTGGAGCAGGGTTCTGAGGGGTGCTGGGTTCTGAGAGGTGCAGGGTTCTAAGGGATGCAGGGTTCTGAGGGGTGCAGGGTTCTAAGGGGTGCAGGGTTCTGAGAGGTGCAGGGTTCTAAGGGGTGCAGGGTTCTAAGGGGTGCAGGGTTCTGAGGGGTGCAGGGTTCTGAAAGGTGCAGGGTTCTGAGAGGCGCAGGGTTCTCAGTGGAGTGTGATTCACAGGAAGAATTCTTGCTCTAAACTGGTTTTTGCTCATAGACCAGCTCAGTCACAGGGTACCAAGGAGGGAGAGAAAAGAGCAGAATGGGCAAGGGTGGCACTGCCCCAGCTCTGTGGGGGTAGCTGGGCTGTGCTGATGCAGCTGTGCTGATGCTGAGGGCTGCAGGAGGATGAGCAGTACTGGAGGGCTCGGGCAGCCGCACTGAATATTTGATTTTGTGCAAGCTGATAGCTCTGAGCTGGGTCAGCCAGGCCAGCGGGTATCTCCCTCTGCTGTGGGCGGCTGAGCTCAAGAGAGAGACTCCCCTAGGACTGAAAATCATTATTTTGGATCTATAAAGCTACTTCCCAGCTCCTTGGGAGTATTTTTATGTATCTCTTCCTTTCCTTAGGACTCTGTTGTGCTGTCTGCTCTTCCTCGCAGAGCTGCTTCTGCTTTGCTTTTCCACAGATATTGATAATTTAGATATCAGTTACGATAAGTGCAGGTGCAAAATGTGTTCAGGGACCAGGATTTAAAAAGGGAACAGAGGAATGGCTGCTGTTGGAGCCTGCACAGGGATGGGGACACCCAGCCTGTGGTCTGTGAGCTGCCCTCACAGACCAATCCAGGCCCCAGGGAGTTTGGGGTGGGTGGTGCTGGGGCAGTTGGGAGCCCTGTGCCCAGGGAGTCTCCAAAATGTCCCCCTGCCTGAGAGATGCTCTGCTGCAGGGCATGGCCTTGCTGTGCTCTGCTGCCAGGACCGGGGACTTCCACCTGGGAGTCTGTGCCCCGACAGGTCCAGACATCATTGTTTTTCTTTCCTTCCCTCGGTTTTTGTGTTTTGAGCACCTGCTGTGCCATAACAGCAGGTACAAGCAGGAATTATGCAGAGCTGTGCAATGTGCTGCCCACCTGGCATGTCGCCTCTGTGTCCTGGTACCTCCCCAGATGTCCATGGAGGATTAAGCATCTGGCAAAGCAGCTGGAGGGAAAGTAAGAAAAAAACCCCCAAAATATAAAAGACTGGCTCTGCCAAAGTATCTTCCTAGTGCTATTCAGCAGCCTCGCCATAGCATGAAGAGAAAGAAAGGGGAGCAGAGAGGAAGGAGGAGGCTTAGGCTGTCATGGTCTGCGTGTTTCCCTTTGTGCTGCCTCCTCCCAGCCCCAGGGGTGAGGTGGGTGGGAGCCGAGGGCCGATCTTCCCCTCTGGTCTGGGCTGTGGCTCTGTGTCCCCGGTGCCCTCCCTGGGCAGAGCTCCCTCAGTTCCAGCCCGCACCAACACCTGCATTTCAGGCGGGACCACAGGGCACCGTTGTCCAACAGGGACAGAGCATCCTCCCCTTAGCCAGGCTCTGTTCTCGCCATGCTCACTGTCTGTGTTTGCTTTCTCAGGGGGTCTTTGCCTTGGTCCTGCTACAGCCGGGAGAGCAGGAATGCCTTTACCCTGCCCAGGGAGCAGAACAGCCGCTGGTGATCCTGCCCGTGGCTCCTGCAGGACTGGGGCTGGGCTGGCTGTGGGGCTGGGTCTGCCCTGGCTGTGGGTCTGTCCTGGCTGTGGGGCTGGAGCTGCTCTGCAGGGCTGGGGCTGGGCTGGGGCTGCCAAGTTGCTACTGGTGCTGCCTGAGGTCAGCGCTGCTTTGGGGGCTGTGGGAGGAGAGGGAAGATCTGAGGCTGTGGCGTTGGGGTAAAAGGCCTCGAGTTGCACCAGGGAAGGTTTCGATGGGATATTAGGAAAAACCTCTTCAAAGGGTTGTCAAGCACTGGAAGTGTGGAGTCAGCACTCCTGGAAGTGTTCAGAAGGTGCTTGGATGTGGCACTTGGGCACAGGGTTTGGCTGTGGGGCTGGCAGTGCCGGGTTAACAGGGGAGTTGGTGATCTTAGAGGATTTTTCCCACCCAAAGGATTCTGTGATAAGAAGTGGGCAGTGGGGAATGGTCCAGCACACCCTGGGTGCCTGGTGATGGCAGCAGATGGGGCAGAGTCCAGCTCACCCTCCTGGAGAGGGAAGAGGGGCAGGCTGGGGGTGCTGGGACCTGCCCCAGGCACAGCCAGAGCCCCAGGGGTGGCCAGGCTCAGGGGCTGGACCTGGGGCCCAGAGTGCCCTGAGATTCCTCTGCTCATCTTTTAAACTCCACATGGATGGATGTGAAACCTTGGGGAAGGTCCCAGAGAAGTGCATCTTGCCTGGATTCAGATACCAGGATGCAGCCACTGATAATGGATTGCTCTTCCTGCAAGGTAGTCCCAGCACTCCTTAGTCCTCCCAGCTCCTTTTCCTCCTGTTGTGTATTTCAAATCCCTTTTTTTTCCTGATAGAACACTACCTTTGGCATAATTTTGAAGGACAGCTTGTTAAAAAGCTTTTGTACCTTTTGGAATTCCCTGCTCTGCTCTGGCACGGAAATGCAGAATTACCAGAAAAGGGCAGGGAGCAGAGGAGATCCTGGGCAGGGGCTGTGAGTGCTGGGTGTCTGTGGGCACGCTGCAGCAATGGGCACCACTGGGAATGTTAATTAGAAAGTGGTGTGAAGGACATTTCTGAGAGAAGGGCATTTTGCTTCTTCATCCCTTGAGCAGAGGGGTGGCCTGGGCAGTGCTGTGACCACAGGGATGGGGTCACCTCCTCCTGTCACACTCTGGGGGATCTCATGGGGTGGCTGTATCACTCCTTGGAGAGTCGGGCACAATCCTGAGCAAACAATCGTATTTCCTGTCCCAAGCTGAATTCAAACCTAGGTGGGGTTTGACTAGGTTGCAGGAATGAACAGAGAGTGGAGTGTGTGCCCCATTTCCAGCCCTGCTCCCCAGCTGACATGGAGCTGCTCACTCTGCCAGGCCAGGGGGATCCCCCAGGAGCAGTCTGAGCCCCCGGGTGTAAGGCTGCACTGCAGGGCTGCACAGGCACTGCAGTATTGATTATCTGTACAATAAATGATGATCTATGCAGTGCAGCTTTCTGACCCCGGGCTCGCGACCTCGCAGTGATTGGGGAGAGCCCCGGCCAGCTGAGATCAGAGCAGCAAAGAGCCCTCAGCAATCGATGGGAGAGCAGAGCTCTGCTGGAGGGCAGAGCTGGGTGCTGCAGGGCAGAGCTGGGTGCTGCAGGGCAGAGCTGGGTGCTGCAGGGCAGGACTGGGTGCTGTAGGGCAGGACTGGGTGCTGCAGGATTAGTGCTGGGTGCTGCAGGATTAGTGCTGGGTGCTGCAGGGACAGTGCTGGGTGCTGCAGGATTAGTGCTGGGTGCTGCAGGGACAGTGCTGGGTGCTGCAGGATTAGTGCTGGGTGCTGCAGGGTAGGGCTGGGTGCTGCAGGATTTGAGCTGGGGAAGGCTCTGCAGGGGCACCCGAGGAGGGCTGAGGGCACTGGGCTGGTTCAGCTGCAGCACAGGAGCTGCGGGCAGAGCTCAGGGAGGGAGGCAATGGCTGCAGGGGGAGCTTTGGGATGGAGAGCAGGGAAAGGCTCTTCCCCCAGAGGGTGCTGGGCACTGCCCAGGCTCCCCAGGGAATGGGCATGGCCCCGAGGCTGCCAGAGCTCCAGGGGCCTTGGGAAACTCTCTCAGGGATTCACAGGGGGGATTTTGGGGTGTCTGGGCAGGGCCATGGGTTGGACTTGATGATCCTAATGAGTCCCTTCCAATTCAGAATATTCTGTGATTCTCTGGGCAATATGTGCCAGTGCCCGACCACCTCTGAGGAATGAATTTCATACTAACATCTAATCTAAATCTCTCTTCTTTTACTTTAAACCCGTTCCCCTTGTCCTATAACAAATGTGAGCAGTCTGCCAGCGAGGCAGAGGGCTTGCTTTGTGCTGTTTTTGTTGAAAGAGTAGGTAATAGGACTTTAATTGTTGTTTAAATGTAGCAAAAAGAAAATGGAATTTATTTGCTCAGCTTTCCTTTCTGGGAGCCTCATTTCCCCTGTGTGCAGCATCATTGTGTGTGCCAGGATGCTGAGCACCACCCGGTTCAGCTTTGGGCTTTCACTTCCAAAGGAAATTTGTGCAAAGCCTGACCTGGGGTCAGCAAGGCTGAGCTGGCAGAGCCCCCAGGCTGGGTGGTGGCACCTGGGGGTGTCCCCAGAGCAGGCAGGGACCCGGGGGTGTCTGGACGAGGTGTGGGGCTCTCCCAGGGCTGTGAGTGTGGGTGCTGCTGCTCACAGGGCTCTTGGGGGATCCCCAGCTTCATAAAATCCACAAGATCCCGTGTCTGCCTGCCCAGGTCTGGCCTGAATTTTCCCCCAGCAGCATTTTCCCACTGCTAGTGAGTGGTTAAGGATGCAGCAAAAGGTGTGGGGTTCTCCCTGGTACCCCGAGCTGTGCAGGGATACTGCAGCCCAAATTTCAGTGATTTTAACCCCCCTTTCTTCCCCCCCCCCCTCCCCCCGCTATTTAAAACATTTCAAACCCATATTTATTTTCCAAAACTGTTGAGCATTGTTCCCTGAAGATGGGAAACCTGCAGTCTAAATTAATCAATGCCAAATGAGACTTTTCCCTAACTCATCAAAGCAGAAAGATAAGAAATCCTATTTGCCCGGCATTTGCAGTGTAAATATTTCCAGGCAGAAGCATGGCTAATAGAGATCAGAACAAATCTCCTATTAGGAAACAAACCCTGCTTTTCTTTTCTAGCCCTAGACTCGCATGTTTGTGATATGGGATCCTGGAGGCAGATTGACAGTTTGGTTTGGATTAAAGTCAACACATGGTTTATGCCATATTTTTGATAAGGCTCAGCAGTAATCTGATTTTTTTTTTTTTTCTGGGCTGTCTTTAGTACATAAGCATCAGAATTGTCCATTCCTGGGAATATTTTTGCAGTGAAGCCATTGAGGAATTTATTTCTGGAGGGAAGATGAAATTACTTGTTTTTAAAACTCTTAAAATCCCAAGTAAAGTTGAAATCCATTAACTGCAAGCTGTAAGCTTGACATGAGCAGGGCAAACTTCAAGCAGTTTTGTTAACTGATCTAGAGAGTATTTTCTTTAAGTACCTTTGGGAAGGCAGGAGGAGGAGATGGCTCGTGCAGGGGGAGCAGAGCAGGTCCCTGTGCTTGGCCACCAGCGCCAGCTCTGAGCAGCAGGAATAAAAACTGCCCCCATTTGCCCCTTATGTGTTTGTGAGCTCGGGTTTGTTCTTGGGAACAGCAGGCAATGCCCCTGGCTTCTGTTCCCTCCTTGGTGTGCCCCAAATGGGCTCTGGGTACAGACAGCTGGGTATTTGTATGGTGTGGATTTATTCTCTTTGTAACCTGGCTTTGCTCTCCAAAGCAAAGATCTTTTTGTCATTTCTGTGCTCCCTAGAAAGAAAGTGGAGGAGAAAAAGAAAAATTGGGAATGGGGAACACCAAGGGAGGAATTGCTGGCTGCCTTGGAACTCTGTGCCTGGAAATCCACCTGCACAGCTCTGGATCTGTCCTTTCTGGAGGATCCTGAAAGCTTCTGTGGCTCATTCCGTGGCCACTTCCATCCCTGCTGCCAGTGTGGAAACTTCCATGTGGGTTTATTGGATCAGGATCAAATGGATCCCAGAACTGTCTCCGATGCTGGCCTGCTGGGGGATTGTCCAGGGCCAGAACTGGGCACTGGGAAAGCTCTGACTTGGTGGTGCTGAAAGCCACTGAGATACCTGTGCCAGCTCTGTGTGAACTCCCTGGAAATGGGATTATTGGAGCTGAACATTACCTGCACCTGCACTCATCCAGCAGCACGTGGTGCCCAGCGAGGGGTTCAGCTGAGCTCTGCCATGAGTGGTCCTGGGATGTGTCATGGAGTGGGGTCCCTGTCCCTCAGCCCATGGATTGGGGTCCCTGTCCCTCAGCTCATGCATTTGGGTCCGTGTCCCTCAGCCCGTGGATTGGGGTCCCTGTCCCTCAGCTCATGGATTTGGGTCCGTGTCCCTCAGCCCAGTATTTGGGTCCCTGTCCCTCAGCTCATGTATTTGGGTCCTTGTCCCTCAGCCCAGTATTTGGGTCCCTGTCCCTCAGCTCATGTATTTGGGTCCTTGTCCCTCAGCTCATGATTGGGGTCCCTGTCCCTCAGCTCATGGACTGGGGTCCCTCCACCTCTCGTGCCGGGTGGGTCAGCGAGCCCTGGCCTCAAACAGCAAACGTGTGTTTGCACAATCAGCGTGGCCCCTTCCTTCCCTGGGAGCAGAATGCTTTATTGATTTCTGTGGCCCACTCACCCCCACCTATTCAGCAATAATGACCCTTCCACCCCAACTCTAAATCATCCCAGGCTGCCTCGCCCTAAGCCCTCTAATCTTTTGGGGTTGTTGTTGGTATTTATGCTCGTGGAAGTTTATGATCTGTCGGCGTTGGCTGCTGAAATGCTTTATTTATCCATGGGCTGGGCCACACAGGGAGCGTCCTTATCCTGGTATCATGTTCAGGATGCTGCAGTTAAGGGTTGTGTCAGCACTTCCCTGCACAAACCTTGTTATTCAGGGCTTTTACAGTTCTGTGGAAAGGAAAACCAGCGAGCTGGCAGGGCCAGGGGAGGCTCAGAGGCACACATGAAAGCCCAACAACCCATTGCCCGTTTCGGGATTATTAGATGGGCAACCTCTTTCCTTGAGGAAAATAGCCAAAAACATCCTCCTCCCTTGGTCTTGTGCAAAGAAAACCTTGTTTTGTGTGCTTGTGCTGGGGTCGGATGGGGAGAGCTCAGTGGGGCAGGACCCTGGCTGAGATCCTCTCTGGATTCTCAGGAAATGAACTCTGGTGCAGAACAGAGCTGCCTTCTCCTCAGAGCACACGGGTGGGGAGCTGCTCCTGGGGCCTCCTGGTCCAGCCCCAGCCCTGGGAGCTGCAGGTGATGGGTTTGGAAATGTGATTTATGGCCCTGTTAGTGCAGGAGCTTGCGGGCTTATAAATTATTTGGGGATTTCTCGATAATAGAGGGAGTGTGGTGTGAACAAGAGAGACAATAAGGCTCTGCATGTATTTCAGAGTGCTTTTGGGGAAGGAGAAGTTCTGTGGCTGCTGGCAGGTAGGGAGGAAGAGCCGTTACACACCAACCCAGGCAGGATATTTTATTTCTCCCTCTTAATGCTGATGGGATCTGTGGGTGCACCAAGGAAGAGCCTGGAGCAGAGTTGGTAACTTGGAGTAAAAATGCTTGTGGAGCCCTTTGGGACAACAGGCTGGGGTTGGCATTGAGGGTGGCTTGTGTAAGCAGAATTGATCAGTCCTCAGCAGGGAGCAGGCAGTGCTGAGGCACTGAGGGAGCTGACAGAAAAGATGGAGAGGCATTTTCCAAGGCTGTGCAGTGCCAGGACACAGGGAATGGCTTCCCACTGTCAGATGGCAGGGCTGGATGGGATTTTGGGCAGGAATTGTTCCCGAGAGGGTGGGCAGGCCCTGGCACAGGGTGCCCAGATTTGCTGGGGCTGCCCCTGGATCCCTGGCAGTGCCCAAAGCCAGGCTGGGCACTTGGGCTGGGAGCAGCCTGAGACAGTGGGAGGTGTCCCTGCCCATGGCAGAGTGTTGGGACCAGGTGATCTTTAAGGTCCCTTCCAACCCAGGCCATCCTGGGATTCTCCCTGTGGTTCCTCAGGACGGGGCTCTGTGGCTCCAGGGTTTCACAGAAGCCAAAGTGCTGCTCTGCCCTTTGTCAGCAGGGACAGGGCTGGTGTGACTGGCAGGGACTCCTGAGGGGTCCCTTCCCCTCGGTCCCGTTCCCAGGGGAGCACGTGGTGTCACCCTGTCAGAATGAGCCGGAGTGGAACCCACTGGAGCTCAGCAAAAGGTTTTCAGAGAGGACACTTGATGGAGGAAAGCGATGTGGGACAATTCACCCGGGTCCCCAGGCATCTCTGCTGAGGCAGCTTTGGGACTGTGGGCTCAGGGCTTGGGGGGTGCTGTGGGGACAGTGTGAGCCACATCTCTGTTTGCTTTGCGATGCAGCAAGGTGCTGTGTGAGCCCTGGCCAGGCAGGCTCTGCTCGGCAGTTGCCGTGTTTTACCCTAGAGGGAGTTGCTTTTCTGCAGTGGGAGCAGGGATCTGTGCTCCTGCAGGGTGCCAGGGGACCAGATGAGAGGAGCTCCCAGGATCAGCACTGGGTCACTGCTCAGGGGCTGCCCCTGCAAATGCTTATTCTCTTATGGGAAGGCTGGGCTTTGATGATCTTCCCTCGCCTTCTGAGGGCAGAGTTTTCCCGAGGATCCCTTGGGGTTTCCATTTCTTGTGCCCTTGCTCCCGTTTTTGTGGAGGTCTTGGCTGGGCTGGTGTCAGCAGATGTCCCTTGAACCTGGCAGGCCCGTGCTTCAAACTGACATTTTAAGTCCTTGTGGTGAATAATTCTGCTTTTCCCAGGGTTTGGAAAGTGCCTGAGCAGTTTCAGGGGAGTGGGCTCAGGGTTTCCACCGTGCCCTGCTGCTGTGGCCAAATGGGTTTGCAGCAGGAGTTGCTGCAGCTGGAGGGGAGGTGAGAAAAGGCCAGGAGTGCTTTGAACCTGGCAGGTTTCTCAGAAATTTGGCTCAGCTCTCACTTGAGGAGGTGAACAAATTGCTGGTACGAATTTTTAGTGGGGTGCTGCAGCTTTTGTCCCAGGAAAACCGGAAAACCCTGCTGGGAGCTCTGCCCTGGTCTCCAGTGCAGCCCCACTGCTGTGGCCAGCCCAGGCTCCTGCAGCCCTGGGTGAGCAGCAGAGGAACATTGGGACACCTGGGGGTGCCTGGCCAGCAGCAGAGGGACATTGAGACAGTGGGGGTGCCTGGCCAGCAGCAGAGGGACATTGGGACAGTGGGGGTGCCTGGCCAGCAGCAGAGGGACATTGGGACAGCTGGGGGTGCCTGGCCAGCAGTGCCCTGGGGTGGGGCAGGCAGCCCCTCGGTCCTGTGCTCACCTGTGCAGAGCCACCTGTGCTGGGTGAGGGTTTAATTCCTGCCTAGCAGGGCTGTGGATTTCAGCAGGAGTGTTTTCTCCACCAAGAAAATGTTTTTTTCCTTAGGCAGCAAAGGCATTGCAGCACGCCAGGCTCCTCAACCCAGGTGTCACAGGGCTTGGCTGGGGCTGCTCTGCACAGCCTATTGCAGATTTCCTTGCTGTGAGGAGGGACAGGGGCAGGAATGACTTCGGACTGATCTGTGTGTCCTGGGGGAGCAGGGAGCAGAGTGGCAGCAACACAGAGCAGCTCGGGGCTGCGGCATCCAGTGTGGCCCATGAGGGGTGTGAAGGACCTTGCCACTGGTCAGCAGAGTGTGGGGACATGAATGAACCCGGGAACTTCCTCTGGAGCACAGAGCGGACCCCGTGGGAGGCACTGAGGGAAGGGAGAAATGTTTGGGGTTGTGTTTTGTCCGTGGTGAAGCTGATGGTGCCAGAAATAACTGTGGGGAAGTGGCAGCAGTGGGAGCTCAGCCCTGCCCCAGCCTGGGAGAAACCACGGCACATTTCAAGCACAGAGGGGAATATTTTGGAAAGCTTAGGCTTGGGGAAGAAGTGATTTCTGTAGATCAGGGCTGTGAAAGCTGTTGGAGGGTGACACATCATCCTCAGCCAATCTTGGCTTTTCTCCATGGGCGGTGTCTCAGGGTGGGTTTGATTTGCAAGGTAGGATGAGCCAGGGCAGGCTCAGGATGGAGAGCAGGGAAAGGTTCTTCCCTCTGCCCAGGCTCCCCAGGGAATGGGCACAGCCCCAAGGCTGCCAGGGATGCCCAGGGGGGATTTTGGGGGGTCTGTGCAGGGCCAGGGCTGGATCCATGATCCCTGTGGATCCCTCCCAGCTCAGGATGTTCCCTGGTCCTGTGCCCAGAGCAGAGCCCCACCAGGAGGTCTCAGGGCTATGGAGTGGGAGGGTCTGTGCTGGCACCAAGGCTTGGCTGCCACACTGCTCAGGACCAGCTGGGCAGCTCCGAGGTGCTCAGGGACCCCTTGGCACCAAGGGTGACACTGGGTGAGTGACTGGGCTGGAGATGGCAGGGGGATTCCACCCTGGACCTGGAAGGCTCTGCCGAGGTCTCAGGTGAATGGCACAGCTAAATCTGCTGTGGGGTGATACCAGTCCTGCTTATTCCTGTGAGCAGGGGACAAACCTGGAGCCCTGGAGCAGCCTGTACAGCTTCTGTCTGTCTGTCTGGGGAGTTTGGCAGCTCCAGCATTGACCTTCACAAGCTCCTGCAGCCCATGGAGAGCTGTCCATGGAATCTGAGGTGTCCTCATGGAATCACCACGGAAATGTGATGGATTCCAGCAGGCAGGGGAGTAATCTATTTGATGGCCTGCTTGATTTTCATGTCCTCTGCTTTTCCTCCTACTTATCTTTTGCAACTCTCATTATTCTGGAATCATCACTGTTTCCTAAAAATACAGTTTGCTAAGATATGGTTGGATATATTTTTCTTTAATGAGTAGCAGTGGATTTTATGGGAGTTGCAGCACTCAAGCAAAGCTGAACTGCTTTGCACCCATGTGGGCCCTGAATTTCCTGCAGCAGAGGCAAAATCACCTGAATAAGCAGAAGTTTGAGCCAGACTTGTTGAGACTGCTGATACCACAGGTGCTCTGTGAGACCACAGGGCAGCATTTCAGAGCTGTGTTGTGGTGCTGTGCCCCAGTTTGGGAAGCCTGGACAGGAGCCCCAGAGCCCCTCAGTAAATGTGCATTTCAGTGACCCTTTTCATCCATGTTCCAGCATCTCCATTTCCCCTCAAGACCCTTCCAGAGCTGCAGAGCTGAGCCCTGCAGCTCCCGGTGAGTGCCTGGGGACCTGCAGTGACCCTCCAAAACCTGGGGGAGAGGAGGTGGCCGAGCTGGAGTGGTCAGGTGTGTGTGGTGTCAGCTCCCAGCTCAGGGAGACACAGGGGAATCACCAGGACCACCCAGTTCTGGTAAGGGCAATTTAGAAAGGAAGGAGAAGGTTGTGAAAAGAGGGGCAAAGGGGCACAAAGGGAAGAAAACCCCACCCCACGGCTGAACAAAACTGCAGATGAAGACTGCTGTTAAACACACTGCCTGCGAGGGAGGTCCCTCCGTGCCTTTTCTAATCTAGAGCCAGCCAGGATTGAATTAACAGCTCCAGCGCCATGGAACAAATTAATCCCTGATGTAATTGAAATCGCTGAGGTCTCACAATAGGTGAGTTTGACCCAGTGGGGTAGAAATAGAACAAGTATTGGAATGAAGGAGTGAAACGAAGTCACACTGTTCAGCCATTGGTATTTCATTCCTAGAAACAAAGGCTGGACAAATGCACAGAATACATGGCTCTGCTGGGCATGCTTGAAAGCTGCTCAATAATATCAAGCTTTGAAGGGATATTTCTGTGTGGAGAGGAAGTATGTAGCAGAGATGTAACAAGCATTAGAAAAGAAAAAGAAAAAAAAAGACAAAGAAAGAAAGGAAGAAAGAAAAAGCCCTGCTTGCTCCTTGCCTGATGGATAGTGTGGTAAAATAATACCAGCTTTTTAATAATAACAATAACAATAACAATAACAATAACAATAACAATAACAATAA
>JAHLSL010000176.1:1513849-1552431 GCA_025920805.1 Petroica traversi | reverse complement strand
CAATAACAATAACAATAACAATAACAATAACAATAACAATAACAATAGTAATAATAATAATAATAATAATGAAGAGTTAAGGTCTAAACCGTATTTCTGGAGACTCAAGCTGTCAAGAGCCCGTGGCATCCTGCAGAGCTCCCTTAGCTGAGATGCAGGGTGCTGCTTTGCTTTGCTGGGCACAGGTGGCAGGAACTGGTCCCACTGGGAAAGAGCTGCCTTAGAGGACTCAGCATTGGCCCCTTTGGTGCTGCAGCACCAGGGCACAGCTCAGGGCATTGAGGACACCAGGGCACAGCTCAGGGCACAGCTCAGGGCACAGCTCAGGGCACGGGGGACACCAGGGCTGCCTGGTGCCAGCGGCTGAGCTGCTGCTGCTCCTGGTGACATGGTCAGTAATGTGACCTGGGGGCTGCTGGCAGTGACCGAGCCAATGAGAGCAGGCAGGTGCAGGGGCAGGTGAGAGGCTGGGGGTGTTGGAGCCCCTCTGGGAGCTGCATTGGAGCCCCTCTGGGAGCTGCATTGGAGCCCCTCTGGGAGCTGCACTGGAGTCTCTCTGGGAGCTGCATTGGAGCTCCTCAGCAGCTCTGGGGCTGGGCTGTACCATGGGCAGCGCTGCCTCCAGCTGGGCTCCCACAAGTCATTCATCAAGACTGAAACCCTGCTCTTGCCCAGGATTAACCCTTTCCCAGGGTGCAGCAAGTTTAGAATGTCACCATGTCACGAGTGGTGCATTTTCACAGTTCTGGCTACGGCTCATTCCAGCATCAAAAGGAGAAACTCCGTTTTCTTGAAGGTGGCGTCATCTTTCTCTAGAAAACGGTCAAATGCTGACTGATGGGCCATAAAACATTCATTTCCTCAGGCTCTCAGGTTCCATGTTTTTGGCAGTCCCTCCTGGTTTCATCCCAGGCTCAGGAACACAGTGCCTGCATCCCGAGGCCGACAGATGTTGCAGTGCTGCATGGCTGGCACAGCTGGCACAGCTGGCACAGCACAGGGGCTGCTGAGGAGGGTGGTGATGGCTGCATTTCTCAGAGGTTCTGTGATTCAGAGGGAACAGGGAGATCCAATCTGCCTCTCTGAATGCACAAAGCAGCTCTCTGGAGGAAAGGAGGCTTCTCTTGCAGAGCAGCTTTTGGATCCAAGTATGTGTCACCCCATGGAGCTGCACACCCCCTTTTCCAAACGTGTTCTCTTTGGGTCTTGTTTAACATTTCTGAAATACAAAGGGACGGGCAGGCTTGACCCCCTCATCACCCCATTTCCTTCTGCTTTCCAGCTCCATCCCTGCGTGCACTTGAAAGCACATTAAACAAAGAGCAAACTTCCTTGAGTTTCACCTACTGCAGCAACTTGAAAATGCTGGAAGGTCAGAGAAATGAGGGGCTCAATCCCAGAGTGTGTCTGTGCAGGAGCAGGGAGAGCTCTGGGTGATCTCCATGATGGACCAACATCTCCTGCAAGGGCCATGCCAAGGGACAGCTTGGCACTGTCCCCTGTGTGGGCAAGAGCCCTGTTTGACCACGGGGCTGGAGCTGCTCTGTCCTGGCTTCCTTCCCACCTTCTGGAGGTTGAGAGGAGAGCAGAGGGAAAGGGAATAGCCTGAATGCACTGCAGGGAGAAGTGCAAGGGGTGACAGCATTTTCCAAGCTGGTACTGCCAAAGTGGTGCTCCCCAGTTCAGGTCTCCCACCAAGACCCTCTGAACCCCACTGCTACTTGCTCCCTCTGTGCCCCCACCCTGCCAGGGAGGAGAACTGGAGGCACCAAAGCCAAACACCACAGGTTGAGAGATGAACAATTCACTGGAAACAGCCATGAGATACGAAAATTAACAGAAACAACAACAATATTGACAACAGAAGAGTGTGCAAGAGACAGTGACTCACATGTAAAAGGCTCACCCAGCCCCTGCCAGCCCACCCTGACTGCTCTGTCCCTCCTGCCACGCTGGCTCACCCAGCAGGACCCCTTCTCCTCCAAACAAGGGCCCTTTCCCCACCCTGGCAATGAGCTGAGGTCCTATCCGTGCTCCCTCCTCACTACTGCAAAAACATTACCCCGTCCTGGCTGGAACAAGGACAAAGAGGAAACAGATGTAAACTGGACGTAAATATACAAGGTAGAAAATGAAGGCAGAGAATATTAGGGAATTGTTTCTGAGACAGCCTTCTAAGGAAGCAGAGACAGAAATGGCTCATGACTCAATTTATGAACAATCTATAAAGCTCTTGCAGAGTGAGATCCTTCGGCCTCTGAATTTTTGGTAGGATATTCGTGATTGTCTGCTGAAATATTTTTTCTCACCAAAAAGCAATGCCAAAAAGAATTTCAAGTGAAGTACTTTGTAAATGCCATTGGTGGAGCTTTCTGTGGAATCTCATATCTGATCACCTTGAACAGCCTCTTCCATGGTGCTCAACGCCCTTTCTCAAAGACCATCCCAGAGGGTGCACGGTCACCACCCATGGTGACATCTCCCTAGGCTTAGAGTGCAGCTTAACTTTTTGGATATGTATTTTCCAAGAAAAAAATATGTTTCCATTGCTATCAGGAAGAAACAAACACCAAAGCACAGCTCTAAGTTCTGTTATTTGGAGAAGCTTAGCTCCATTTGTGGGATTCTATCACTCCCTTTGGATGCACAGAGCTTCCCTCCAAAGTGGCCTCTCCTTTTGCTCCGTGTTCCTGCTGCATTACTGAACATGGAGCTGCTTTTCCAAATGTGCTTCTCAATCCAAAGAAGCCCAAGCAGGGCTTACCCGCTCCTGCCTGGCTCAGGACTCTGTGACACCAAGGCATCAGCATCCTGGAGAAGGACTGACTCTGCAGTTAAATGGAGCAAAAGGAGTGTGTTGTGTTTCACTGTGTGCCGAGGGTGGCTGACACGGGGAGCTGACAAACCCTGCTCTGATTTGCATTCAGGAATTTTGCCAAAGCCATGGAAGCAAAGCGGTTTGTTCCTTACCTTTGAGGGCTTGAGAGAGATCTGCCTTGGATATACTCTTGCTGACCCTATCGAGTTAACTTCCATGTGTTCAGAAGGTCATGGGGAAAATCATTAATATTAGCTTGACTGGATGGCTGAAAGGTAGTAAGTATTTCCTGCTTATCAAATGGGGTTTGGGAGGACTTTGAAGAGCCTGATTTGTTTATCTTTTGCAATCGGTAGGGCCCTGAGCGAGAGGGGTTCTGTACTCCTGCTCCAGCTGGGGGAATGACATGTGGTCTGCTCTCTGATGAGGACTCCGTAGCACAAACAGCACAAAACACCAGGAAATTCTGCAGTCCCAGCTCACTTGGCCATGCTGTGGGCCTTGGACATCTCAGGCTGTAACGCTTTGTGACACGAACAATAACAGATTAACGTTCCCTCTTACTGGAAGGCTGGAAATAGAAAACGTGAGGTGCGGGGTGGTTGGGTGGGTGGGGAGCCAAACCCTGTGAGCATGGCTTGGCACAGTCAGGCTCTCCCTGACCTTGGCAGGGCTGGGATTTCTCCGTTCACAGGAGGCATCTGTGAGTGCAGGGATGGGGCACGAGCCCGAGCAGGGCTGACATCACAGAGCTGCTCTTGGAGGCTTTTGCTGCTCCTCAGCTTTTCTTGGATCAGTGAGCAGTGAAACCTTAGGCTGCATCAGAAAAATGGTCTTTCCCTCACCCTCCGTGTGGGATTTAACAAAGAGGGGAGCCATTCTTTAAGCTGAAGGATGGTTGTAAAGCCATTTAAAATGAAATCCACTCATATTTGAGAATCATTTGGCAAAAAAAGCAGGTGGAAACCTCCTGTTGTGGCCTCGCTGGAAGACAGATGTCGTTTCTGGTTCCTTTGACTGCTGGGAAAGCAGGTAGGACTGAATGCTCCACCTTGAACGACTGGGTAAGGACAACAGAGGAGGGAAAGAAGCTTCTTTTCAGGAGTGAGGCTTTTCTGCTGCTTCTGTGGCTTGAGGGGATGGTTGTTTTTAATAGAAATGCTGTTAACTCTGGATAGCAAACTGTATTTGTAGCTGTACATCATCAGTGAAAGGTGTAGTGACAAATAAAAAATAAATGGATGAGGAACTGGCAGAAAAGAAAAAGAGAGGAAGAGTGAAAATGAAACCAAGTTCAATGCTCTGATTTAAGAGCTGGGATCTTGCAGGTTATAAATTGTTGCCAAAGAATGAGATGGAGTTATATGAAACCCCTGTCCTGAGATGCTGAAATCAGCATGCATAGACAGCAGTCCAGAGCAGTTGGAGAGGAGCCAGACAGGCCATAATATAGTCCCAAATCCCTGGAGGAGCCTGTTCCCTGTCCCGCAGGGCTGCTCAGGAGCTGCGAGGTGCCAGCAGCCCTTCCCCTCGGGGAGCTGCTGTGTGGAGCTCTGGAGCCAGGGTCTGTTTTGCTGCCTCCGTGGAGGTGTGGGTGATCAGTGTACAGAAAGGGCTCTCATTTGGTGTTTGCTGTATTTACATGCAGTTATTTCTAGAGTGAAAACAAAAAAGGAAAACCTGCTTGGGTGGACAGGAGTGAAATTCCTTCAGTTTAAGGGACTTAAAGACATTTCTGCATTCAGATGCATTTGGGGTGGACGGGCTTGGTTTCAGGTGACCTCCTTGACGGAGTGCTGGCGATCAGCTGCCAAAGGAGACATATGTTACCAATTTTTATGAGATTTATAGGAGAGTCTCTCTTATGGTGTATATGCATGGACTTCCTTATCTCAGAGAGGTTTGCTGCTTGAGGGAGTGCACCCTGTAGGGAAAGGGTCCCGTGAGAGAGCGTTTTAAGCAATGATCAAATGGGTTTTATCTCCTGAAATCAACACCACGTGAAATGTTATTTTCAGGTATTGATATTCCCTGCTGCAGGCCAGATGCAGCCCAGGCTGGCACGCTTAATTCCCCTTGGCCAGCCTCCAGCAGAGCATCCTGTTTCCTCAGAGTGGTTAAGAGCGAGCTTATCTCGGAGCAGGCAGCCAAATCCGGGTGGTTTCACTGCAGCTCAGGGACAGCTCAGCTGCAAGGGGAACCTGCAGCGTGCTGCTCCTCCAGGGTTTGTGCCCTGGCTCAGAGCTGGGCCCTGTCCTGGGGAGTGATGGAGTGATAGACGCGGGGCTGATTGTATTTTGGGCGCAGCATCACCTGCTGCTCCTGCACCAGCTGCCCCAGGGCTTGGCTGAGGGCGGTGCCAGCTTGCTCCTCGGGCAGGGGAGGAGGTATCACCCCCTGAGCTGCTGCTGCCCTTCTTGGGAATTTCATTCACTGATCTCGGGCAGGACAGTGCTGACAAAGCTGCACAGGTGAGCTGGGGATGTGCTGGAGCTGAGCAGAGTGCAGGGTGCCCCCGAGCCCTCTGAGGCACTGCAGGCTCTGCAGGGTGAGTGCTCCGGGGACAATTAGAGGAGAATCAAAATGTGTTTTGGAAAACAGATTGACTTTTCTGCTGGGAGTCTCCAAAAAAGCAAAGCAACCTGCCCTTCCCCCTGCTTCAAATCCCACCTGTTTTGTTGGGGTTTTTTTTTCCTAGAAAAATGTGAAATTCATTAACATGTGGTGAAAGCAATGTAACGACGTCATCTTGATTTAAAATCTGTTTTAAATCCTAAAATGATGGAGCCAGAATTTTAGCTGCAAATAGCCTTCTCTGTTGGCACGAGGCAGACTGTCAGCATGGCTGGAGCATCTCTGGGTTAGGTGGTTTAGCATCCCTTGCAGCAATGGCATTTGAAAAGAAAGCAACAAAAGATGTAGCAAGGAAAAAAAGAAATCAACCCAATTTCTGTCAAAAGCTGAGTTCTATGTGCTGTGCTCAGTTGTGGCTGGGGAGTGCAGGGTGAGCAGAGTTCAGCTCTGGTCTGGCCAGAGGGCACGGCAGGATTTCACTGCAGGATCCTGACTGAGCTCTGGCCAGGGCTGCTCTTCCTCTCACATTCTCAGAGCTGCTCACAGCTCCTGCCTGCGCTGAGCTCTGACACGGCAAACACTGTGACTCCTGTGTGTTACCTCTGACAATGTCCCAGCACTGCCCTGAGCCCCCTGCCCAGCCTGACCCTTCAGCTCCCTGGGGGCTTCTGACAGCAAAATCAGAGCTGAATCCCTTTCTCCCCAAAAAGTGAAACAGTAAATCCCAGCTTTCAGTGGGAGCAGCATCACTGGAACCTTGGTGCTGTTGCTGCTGTGCTGAGCTCGGGCTGTGGTTCAGGAGCTTTCTGAAGGTCTAGGGCTGAGCAGCACTGCCTGCCCCAGATTCTCCTCCTGCTGCAGGCCTGGGTGTCCCCTGGAAAACTGAGAGTGCTACAGAGTTCTCTGCAGGCTTTGGTTTTCAGGCTTCACAGTATTTGCTGGTATGAGATGACATACAGGAGATTAAATTGGGTATTTGGTGAGCTGTGGCCATTTTCTTTACGTGTTTTAAACTGGAGTGGATCTGAACAAGGATTGATTGACTTTTTTTCATTTTCATTGCCAGTTCCCTCCCCACACTGGTACAGCAGAACACTTTTGCTTGCAGGCCACGTTTCTATGTGATTTATTGTCCTGTAAAGGGGATCTGCCATCAAAATGTTGCCCATCTGTGAGTTTGGAGTGGACAGTGTGGACATTGTGGTGCAAATGCAGCACAGATCACAGATGGACAGATCATGGAGCAAGGTCTTCTTACCTTGGGCAAGTCAGGATGACTCTTTGGAAGGGAAAGTGGGACTCCTGTTCTGGTATTTCTTGGGAATACTTAAGACAAAAAACAAAATAAAAAGTTTCTGGTAATATTTTAAGCTGTAGTGAACTGAGGTTAGTTTGCCCCCATCCAGGACAAACAGGTGGGATGGCAGAGGCTGCCAGACCCCTGCTGATCACAGCCACTGGGGAAAAAGCTTGTTTGACTCTCACTACTCCTCATGATCTCTCCCCAAGGGAGCTCTCCCGTGGCCCTGTTGGGGTGAACAGAAACACATCCATGGGTGGTGGCTGTGAGGTGGCTCCACTGCAGAGCAGAGCTGGACACACAGCTAGGCTGGAGAGTGTACAAGTGGCACTTCTGTTGTAGTGGGGTTTATGGCAGTGTGGAGCTGAGTCCAGCCTGCCAAGGGCAGCGCAAAGAGCTTTTTCCCTTGGCTTCTCCCTGCAGTGAACCCAGGGAATCAGTGCAGCTGTTCAAACCTCTGAGAAGGGGCTGTCTGTCCCCACTCTCAGTTGGTGCCTGTGCAACCTGCTAGAGGCTGTGCTAATGCAGTGCAGAGCCTCATCTATGGTCAGCACGGCTGCCCAGGATTGAATCAAAGCAGGGATGACCAGAAGTCTTTGTTCAAAAAGCCCCAGCTTGATTGTAACCCCCCAGGTCTGGTTTCCCATGGAGAGCCAGCTCTGGGTGGAATTACACATGAGTGCCTGGTACCAGTGCCGGTGAAGGGCAGCCAAAGCAGAGTCCTGGAGTGCCCATGCCCTGGGCAGCCTGGTGTGCATCCCTCTGCCCAGAGCCTCTTTGTTTGTGGTCTGTCCTGCTCTCTCCAACCCTCTCAGATGTTTGTGTTCATGGTCTGTCCTGTTCTCTCCCACCCCTCCCAGATGTTTGCTGCTGAGGAGAACGTGGATTTTCGGATACATGTGGAGAACCAGACGCGGGCGAGGGACGATGTGAGCAGGAAGCAGCTGCGGCTCTATCAACTCTACAGCAGGACCAGCGGGAAGCACATCCAGGTGCTTGGCAGGAGGATCAGTGCCAAAGGAGAAGATGGAGATAAATATGGTAAGAATATTTACTGGGATGCCCCAGACTTCAGGTTGAAGGCTTTGCTGTGCTAAGGACCTCTTGGGAGAAAAATAATAAGAGCAATAAAAAAAGAAGTTAAAAGGAAAAAAGCCCTTTCCAGGTTAAGAATATGAAATTTGTTTTGCCAGAACTGCCTCCCAGCTGCAGGCAAGTCCCACAGCATGGCCATGCCCCGATTTAGTAGTGCATGGGTGAAAAGAAGAATGTCCTTCTGCCCAAGCCATGAGCTCACAGGATGTTTACTGCAATTCATAAATGATACCCAAATTGGTGTGCGGGGAATCCTTTCCCCATGAACTCTTGGGCTCGTGTTGGGGTGAATCCAGTGTTTGAATGAAGCACTCTCCTCTTTTCAGGTGGTGGGATATTTGGTTTGAACTGAAATTGGACTTTGAGAGCTTTGAGAGTAGCCCAGAGCTCAAGCTGGATCTCCGAGTGTGTGGATATGGCAGGAAAACAGTACTTGCCCTGTGCTAGCAGTGCGTTCAATATTCTCATTGTGATTTGCACACCAGCAGCATGCTGGAAATGCTGCTGGAGGCTGGGCTACAGCAAATGCTCTGATTCTGGATCATTCTGAGGTGGCTGCAGCTGGGATGCTTTTGCTCAGGTTGGCTGTTGGGAGGATTTTAGGGCTGTTGAGGGCACCAGTCCTGGCTGTGTTTGCGATGTGCAGCCCCATGTGTTCTGCTGGCACAACCATTCCTGTGGGACTTTCAGGTGGAGCCCTGCAGAGCTGTGTGTGTGAGTTTGCTGACACAACCATTCCCATGGGACTGTCTGGTGCAGCCCTGATGAGCTGTGAGGAGGGCAGGTGAAAATCTGGGAGCAGTTGTTCCCTCAGGAGGCTTCAGGCCGGGAGGGGCTCAGGCTGAGCACTGGGGGCAGCTGCTGCTGCTGCCGGCGCGGGTGCAGGAGCGCCGGGAGCTCTGTCACGGCAAGCGACAGCCAGAGAGCACCTGGCAGGTTGGGAGTGACCCCCAAGGCACTGTGTGGGGTCAGCCCCTTCCTCAGAGACAGCCCTGCCCCGAGGTCTCACCAACCTTGTCCTTTGTCATTCCCAAATTTCCAGATATTGCAGGAGTGTAAAGTGCGGCTTGGCTGCTAATTATTGTGTCATTCTACGGCATTCATCCTGCCGAGGGTTGATGTGAGAAGGCGGCGCTGGGCGCTGCCGCCCGGGGCCGGTGCTGCCCGCGGTGGCTGTCAGGTGCCGTGATGGAGATTTCCTCTCGGTGAAAGAAGGCGGCATTTACAGTGGGTGCAGCAGGGAAGTGTTCCCGGGAGCAGCTGACAAGTGCTAATTTATGTGTCAAAGCCCATCTTGTCCCCTTCATACATATGCAATCGTGTCTGAGCAACAAACCCGCGTGCTGGAGCGGGAGCGCGCTCGTGGCCGAGGGCGCTGCTGCCATGGCAGAGCCCGACATTCCCGGCCGGGAGCTCCTGCACCCCTGCCGGCATCCCTGCAACCCTCCCTGCCTCCAAACCCCGCTCCTGCATTCCTGCCGGCATCCCTGCATCCTCCAAACCCTGCTACTGCATCCCTGCATCCTCCAAATCCCGCTCCTGCATCCCTGCCAGCATCCCTGTCTGTCTCCAAACCCTGCTCCTGCATCCCTGCCCGCCTCCAAACCCTGTCCCGGCGTGGGAGTGCCCCGGCCGTGGGTTTTTGCCCGCACCCGCACACCCCGCCCGGCTCCTCCCCGGAGCCTCCTCAGCCAACGCGCCGTGAAAGGTTATGGAAATCGGGAATTCTGCTCTCGGCGCTGCTCGGCACGCAGCACTCGGAGCATGACAATCGGGGAGACAGTGAGGTGGGACACGGCGGGCCGGGCGGGACCACGCAGAGCTCCTGCCTGGGATCGGGAGGGGGAGAGATGTCGGAGTTACTGGAGTGAGAACCATCTGCGTTACAGCCCAACCTGGACACAAAGGCAGTGACACAGGGCTCATTATGTGCCAGGAACCCCTCCCCCTGAGGCTTTATTATGGAGCAACCTTTGATCAAGACCAGAGAGAGGCTTAAACGGGGCCTGGGGATCTCAGCAGTTGCAAACTTTTGATCCACATCTCCGTCCTGGCGGCCAGGTCCGCATCTGGACAAGGACACCTCTCCTCCCACGCAGCAGATGGCTGAGTGTCCTGCCCTTTCCCCGTGTTTCCCTCTCGGCTGTCCCCGAGCTGGCGGTGTGACAGGGCCGGGCTGGGGTGCCCGCTGGCCCCCGGGCCGTGCCACCCTCGGCTCCCGCGGCTCCTGCCGAGGGACGGGGGTGGGTGGCCTAAGGATTGCAGCTTGGGGAAGGCTTTGGAAGGACAAGCAAGTCTGGGAAATGTCTGAGGAAAGGCCAGGGACGTGGGGAAAGGCGAGGCTGCGGCCGTGAGTTCCCTCAGCAGCTCGGTGCCGTTAGGAGAAGGTGACACCGGGCAAGGGCTCAGCGCTCACGGGGAAGCTCTGGCAGGGCGAAGGTCCCTGCTGCTCATCACAGCAGCCCATGAACACCAGCCCGTTTCAAGGATAGGGAGCAAATAATGTTTTAGCGCCTCTTTCCCGTCTTCCCTTACTTTTACAACACTGTCCAGATGCGCTTTTTATTTTTTCTTTTTTTTTCCACAAATCCAGCTTCCAAACGGGAGGGTTTTCTGCCTTTGAAGGGAGGTTACATTTATGGCAAGGTTTTATTGACTTCTGTAGGACTTGTCACCTCTCGGTCGCAGAGAATGCCCAGAGCAGAGGGGAGGAGGCGGATCCCAGGCAGGGAATTGGGAACTGGGAATTGCTGCTCTCCAAGCAGCCACCCCAGCACAGCAGGACGAGCCCCGGCTCAGGGAGGAAAGATGCTGCAGGACTGGGAGGGATCCGGCCGGAGGAATCGCCCCTGGCTGTGTTATCCAGGTGTGAAAATGCCGTGTGCAAGGCGGAATGCATGCCTCGCGATGCTGTCGGAATAATTCCGGTGTGCAGTTTTTGGTTTAATGCCTTCTTTGGGGCCAAGATCTGGCCCCGTGTGTCAGATTATTAAATGGCAAATTAAGTCAGTTAATAGAATTAATTGGGTCGATGTAATCCTTTTAATCAGATGGATTTGATCCCTTCTCAGATGAATTAGAATCCATTAACAGATAAGTCAATTATTGGACTAAATTAAATCTAATAATAATGCCTGCTGCACACAGCAACACTAATTAATCTAAATACACTTACCTATCTCCCAAGGTTGTGGGTTTTTTTAGGGCTTAATTGATGTTCCTAAAGTGCTCTGAGATCTTTAGATAACAGATGATCTATGTGAGTAAAATATTATCTCTTAACAGACTATAAACTAATTAAAGGACTGATCTATTTACAAATTGCATTTTTACTTTAATCTCTTCAACCTATTCACAGAGAGTTTGCACTGGCCCAGAAAAAACAATATTCCTGTTATAAGCTTATTATTACTCTACAGGTTCCTAAGAGGTCCTTTCATCCAGAAAATGAAAGAGTGAAGGAGAAAAAACAACCATTAAAGTGCTGACAAAAAAAAAAAAAGAAAAAAAAAAGAAAAAAAAGAAAAGGACCTGGAACCTTTATATTCTACCTCCGATAAATGGTACAGATAGGGAAGAGAGGGATCAGTGACCTGAAACCTTAGATCCTTTCATTTATTTTCATTTCACAAAAGGCAGAAGACATTCTATCCTGTTTGCTCACGCTCTGTGTATCCGGCGCAGTTGGGCAGGCAGAGCTCTCTTGGTTGGCTGAAGGCATTTTTTGCCTCATTTGTATTTCACAGCCGTGAGGTTTGGGGTTTAATTTGTCCCCAGGCTCTGCGGGGCCCCGAGCAGCGATAGCATCAGAGCAGAGGTGTGAGAGCTCAGGGGGAGCTTTGCTTTGCGGAGCGTTGGGGTGCCCCAAGGCCGGGCTGTGGGGTGTGGGTGCACCGCCCACGGCCCTTCCAGGCGCTGTTTTGCCCATGGATCCATCCCATGGCCGTTTCAGGACCTCTCCCGGTGCCCCGGGCGGGTATAAACCCTGTGCTGTACAGACCTTCCTTCGGAGAAGCTCCGCAGCACGGGGGGTTTGGGGACACCCTGTGCGAGGGCAGGGCGCAGGTGGGACATGGGCATCACCGAGGCGGTGCCAGCCTCTCGGGGCTCCCTGCGATCCCCGGCTCTGGCTCAGAACTGGCCTGGCACGGGAGGGTCGGGGTCTAACAGAGCCTGAGGGGCCCGAGGGCAGGGCAGGGAGGAGGGGCTGAGCACCCCGTGCCGGCTGTGACCCCAGAGCCGGGGTCACTCCGGGCTCCTTTGGGTGCCTCAGGGACAGCAGGAGCTGAGGGAAAGGGGTGTCACTGGCTAGGGGGATGAGCCCTGCAGCCCCCACGGCCTGCTCGGGCTGGGGCTGTTCCGGGATGGCAGTGGGGCTGTACCGGGATGGCAGTGGGGCCGTTCCGGGATGGCAATGGGGCTGTTCCGGGATGGCAGTGAGGCCGTTCCGGGATGGCAGTGGGGCTGTACCGGGATGTCAGTGGGGCTGTACCGGGATGTCAGTGGGGCTGTACCGGGATGGCAGTGGGGCTGCCCCGGGATGGCAGTGGGGTTGCCCCGGGATGGCAGTGGGGCTGCCCCGGGATGGCAGTGGGGCTGCCCCGGGATGGCAGTGGGGCTGCCCCGGGATGGCAGTGGGGCTGCCCCGGGATGGCAGTGGGGCTGCCCCGGGATGGCAGTGGGGCTGCCCTGGGATGGCAGTGGGGCTGCCCCGGGATGGCAGTGGGGATATCCCGGGATGGCAGTGGGGATATCCCGGGATGGCAATGGGGCTGCCCTGGGATGGCAGTGGGGCTGCCCCGGGATGGCAGTGGGGCTGTACCGGGATGGCAGTGGGGATATCTCGGGATGTCTGTGGGGCTGCCCACTGGTACCAGTGGGGCTGCCCACGGCCAGCACATTACAGCTGTCTAGACATCAGCCACGCTGCGTCCTGCCAGAGATCGCGTTCGTGGTACAAGCGGGCTCTGTTCCATGAGGAGGTGTAAGATGTGTGGAAAATATGATTACACCAAAATAACCTCCTTGAACTGACTCTGAGTTTTGCAGGATTCCTTGCCGCGTCTGGGTAATCCAGTGCTCTCCAGAATTAATAGCTGACATAGCATTTCTTCGGGCTTGGCAGCCTGACAGCTAATTTAGAACTCCCTAAACTAATTTCACTAATGACTCCCATTTGTTCTATCTGAAAGCCTGGAAACAAATGCAAAATACCAGTGCCATTGTCCCATCTTTAGCAAGTCATTCTTTCCCCTCAGTATTTCTGGCACCTTAACACAAGCTGCCTTGGGAAATCTGATTAACCCTTTCCCTTCCTGGGACAGTTTAAATCAATTTGGATCCCTCTCCAGGGAAGAGCAGGAGTAAATAACTAAACTCATTGAGGCTGGAAGGCTCTAAATTTATCTGCAAGAAAGATAAGGGATACAGTCCAAACAGCAATTTGGATTTGTGAAATATCGCTGCATTTCCACAATTTTTCCACGTGTATTTCCAAGCTGCTTTTCCTCGCAGGAACAGGTGCGTGCAAGGGTTTGTCTGTCGGCGCAGCTCAGCCCCAAATCCCGCATGAGCTGGGATCTGCCCTGTAATTTATTGTGCTGAACCGTCAGGATGGCTGTTTCCCATTTAACCGACCTATCACTGCCTCCAGTCCCTTCCCATTACAGTTTTAACATCACGACAAGACAAATAAATTTTTTAAAAGACCTTTTATCTTCCAAACCATTTATTTTCACTTACTTAGCCCGGGGGCAGAGCTGACCTCGGCGCTGGGATGATCACTCACCATGGCAGCTGTACAGTCAGATGGGCTGGGGACCGGCCTGAGCCTTGTCCTGCAGCTGCTGTGCTGGGCTCTGGCCCTGCCCTGCCTGCCCGGCCATCCCTCACTGCTCTTGGGTTTATCTCCTGTTCCTCTACCAAGGGGCACTGCTGGAGCTGCCCCTGGAAAGAGGTGAGGGGATGAGCTGATGCTCCAGGCAGGTCTGGGCTCTGCTCACCCAGGCATGAGGCAGGATGTTGGGCTGGGGCTGGGGCTGGGGCAGGATTTGGGGCTGAGGATGGAGCTGGGGCTGTGTTTGAGGAGGGATCTGGGGCTGGGGCAGGGGCTGAGGATGAGGCTCCAGCTCCTCCTCTTGGCTGCCCTCACCTTCCTGGTGGCTCTGAAAGGTTCCACTTGAAAGATGCACTAAGCATCTTACATAAACCATCTGTACATTGAAGACATTTTTAGTTTTTATTCTGCCATATTCTGTGCCTGTGCCAGAGTGGGGAAAAGCCTGGCTTAGGAGGATCAGAAGTTTAAGAAAAATCCAAGCCTTTTGCTTTTTGATTCTTGGCAAACCTATTTTAAGCAATGAATTTGTTGCCAGTTTCCTTTACCTGTGATTTGGTAGCTGCTGTCCTGAGCTCCTGCTGTCACCAGCACCACACCTGAAGACCAGTCTCTCTTGTTTTGTGCCTGCACTAACAGCAAAACCTGCTGTTTATTTTTCCTCTGACACCACACTGAGTATGGATTTCCCTGCTTCTGGATCTTGAGATAACTTAAAGAGCCTTGACATTCATGGGGAAAAAAAAAAAAGAATCTCCTTTTAACTTTGTGTCCAAACTCTCCATAAGCACTGATGAGGGGTTGGAAAGCACAGGCCTGTCTGTCAGCAAATATTAGAAACCCAGAAATAACAAGGAGACGTAATTTAGAGCTCTGCTGATAATTTGTCATTTTTAATTTCTGTGTGGAGTGGAAAGCAAGCTACAAAGTGAAAAATCTTTATTTTCCTGCAAGTCATAAAAGGGTTTTTGTTAACAGTTTGTGTGTGTGTATATAATTCTGCACTGTGATTTAAGTGTTCCCATTAGAAATGCAGAATAGGAAATAGGATCCCATCTGTGAGCAATTTAAGAGGAAGTGAGACAATGGAGTCGATTGCTGCTTCAGTTTAGATAATCAATACAAATATTATTAGTATAGTGATTTATCTTCTTAGACACTTTATGAAAATGTGAATGCCAGACCCTGAAGACAGGTCAATATGATGTTATCTACTGTGTTCATGGTGCTTTCCCATGAAGGTCAAGCAGCTGCTTTGTTAAATGCTCTTCCCTGGCTTCGATGAAATAACCCAGCCACAAACTTAGGGCTTTCCGTCCTCCTCCGTGGCACTGGAAATGCACTGAGCACATCAGGATAGGGATTGCTACTGTCTGAAATCTGCACTGGGGACACTGGGAGCTGATCTTTCAGGTCCCTTCCAGCCCAAACCATTCTGCGATTCAGTGGATGAAGTTTGCATAATTTTAAATGTATTTCTAGGGCAGGGGTGATTCCCTGCACAAATGCTGAGAGCTCCTTTGGGTTTATTGCAGTTGCTCTGTGTTGGTGTCAGTTATCAAACCTTGTCTGCGCCCTCTGAGGTTTTCCCATGCCTAAGCACTTGGCCAGTCATTCATTAATTACAGCTGGTTCTTGAGGTGCAAATAAAAGTACCCTACAAATAGGCTAGCCTGCATTTCCAAAAGGGTTTTTAATTGCTTTTCCTTTAGAGAGGAAGGAGGGAAAACATTATCAGCAAACACTCTTGTACATTTTGTTTTGGGTGAACATTCCTGTACATGATATCAAGTGGCCAAAAAGATTTTTTTCCTTCATAAGAAACATTTGGAAGAAATAAGGAATGCCAATAACCCTGTTAAGAGCTGCTTCACTGAAGACAGGATGGGAAATGCAAAACTTGGTGTGAAGATTACACTTCTGCTTGAAGAGATCATGGAACCTCTCTTGGCTGTTGTTTGAGATTGTTAAGGTCACCCTCCTGGAGCCTTCCTAGTGGGGTTGGCATTGGCCACACCACTCACCTGCAGCATCTCCTGCTCCCCTTTGCCCTTTGGGGTGCTGGGACACTGGGGTTGGATGGCGGACACAGAAGGAACTTTGTTCCTCAGGTATGACGAAGCTGTGTGAATTCCATCATCTCCATGTCCCTGCGTGTCCCTCTCTCAGCCCAGAGCCCCGTCCCACCATCCCCTCACCTCATGCTGGGCCTGCAGGATGAGACCTTGGCAGATGGAGAGATGCTGAGGAGACAGAGCTCATGGAGACTACACTGGCAGCCTGGACAGAGGTCATTCCTTGGTGCTTTGAGATGCCGTGGGACCGTTCCTGTTTTCAGGCTGGGGTTTCCTCAAGAAAGGCGTTAGATTAATAAAAAATAATAAAAAACAAGGCTCTTCAGTCACTCGGATTTCACCTCGGCCCTTTGAAAAAGCAGATAGTCAGGAATTTCCGCAGCTGCAAGGTGGAGCACAGCAAACATTCCCCAGGCCAGCAGCACTGCGTGGCTGTCTGCAGGAGCAGGGAAGGGTGCGGGCCCTGCAGAGCTGCACGAAGATGAAAAACAGCAGAGCTGTGCACAGGAGAAACCGCTGATGTGAGACACTGGGAAAGCTGGAAGAGCCCAGCAAGGGAGCCCAAAACACCCCCCCCAAAAACGCCTATCTGTGGCTTGAACAAAATAGTGTCCGATCAGCAGCCGGGAAGCGCCGGGCCGTTCCAATACTGGCATTTTCCAGCCTGGCTGCCAGTCGGCCGTGGGAGGGGGAACTCGTGTGAGCCTCTGTGACCGTGAGCAAAGGCAGCCAGGAGTCCCAGTAAAAAGGAAAAAACACCTAATTCTTCTTCCAGTGAGGAAGAGCAGGGGTATTGGGGCTCAGGGGAGATGGGCACATGGCTGCACTCAGCGAGCATCCCCTTTAAGGAGCTGTGCCACTTCGGGCCCTGGAGAACTTTCAGTGAATGCCCATAACAGACATTGTGCTGTTATGGTGACATAGGAGCTGAGACCTTCTCAATGTGCCCTGCGCTTCATGTCCCTCAGTTGTGCTGTAGCTGCTGTGGGGATGTGTCTGTCCTTCGCTGGAGTGGTTGAGCTTGGAGCATGACTGGGTAGCACTCAGATTTTTTTTGCCCATGTCTCTGGGAGCCAAAACGTGTGCTCAGAGGCCTTCTCCTCTTCTGCGTTCACAGCTTCCAAAAAAAGGTGCCTTTCTTCCCAAAGCAGCAGGAACAAAACCCCGCCATCCACCGTGACCCTGCCCCTCCCAGCTGTGACGAGTTTTGGGAGCTCTCCAGCAGGGATGGCAGCTGTGCTGACTGGGAGGATCTGGCCCCAGACAGCACTGAGGAGAGGAGGCCTTGCTCTCCACCACTGCCCAGTTGCTCTGGCCTCACCCCTGGGCTTGGCTGGTGGGGCAGAGGAGGAGATGGCACTCCTAAGTGGCTCAATGGCAATGTGAGCTTTGGGTGTTTGAGCACATGGTGGGTGACAGGCTTGGGATCCTGGCTTCCTTTGTGTGGTTGGGTTTCCACCTGATGTTCTCAAGGGCTTTTGGGAGGACGAGAAGGAGAGGAAGTGGCTGATGGAACGTGAGAGGGGAGCATCAGGGGACGTCACCCACAGCCTCTGCAGGCAGCGAAGGCCTCAGAGGAGAGAAGCAGCAGGGAAGGGCTAGGGACAGGATGGCATGGAAACACCAAATAAATCTAAATCATGATGTCCAGGTGTCCCCAGCGCCTGGCCAGGGACACAAGGCTCACAGTTTGCAGGGGCGAGTGCTGAAGCAGACTGGGGGCTGCTTTGGCTCCTGGTTTCAAATCGAGCGTTGGGTTGAGTTAGAGGGGGCAAACCACAGCTCCCAAAGGCTGGCCTTGTCCTGTTGGGATCAGTGATATTGTCCCAGGTTCCAATGCTGGAGGAACTTGCCTGACGGTAACTTCAGTATAAATCCCCAATAAGCTTTCTGCTGGTTGCGTGGAGAGATCACAGGGCTGGATCTCTCTTACAGCCAAGGCCTGATTATCCTTTTTCCTACACTCCTGAAACTCCACCGACTTCAACAGAGCCGTTCCTGGAGCTCCTGTGTGAGACTGAAAGGAGATTAAGTGCCCAGCAGTGCCTCCCATTCCTCCTGTGTCTTGCACCTTTGTTCAGACCTTGCATTTCAAACCATTTTAGCCGGTGGGAGGCAAATCAAAGCTGTTAGGTTTGAGCCGGTGACAATGGCCTGGTGCTGTGTGGTGTGCCCAGCCCCTTGCCTTTGTGCAACGTTTGTGATTCTTGCCTTTATTTCATTTGCTTCGGCATCTGCATTTGTAACCGTTTTTTTTCAAGTGAAGTTTCTGACTGGTGACTCATTAGGAGTAAATAGGCAAAAGGATATTGACTTTACACCTACTAATTTGGGGGTGCTAACAAGCACATGTAAGAGCTTTATAGTCACCGGGTAAATTGTCCCACCTGGGGGGGGCTGGAGGAGGGGAGATAAAAAAGCATTACAAAGAAAGGGTACTTTTGTTCCCTGCTCCTCGCCTTGGCTGCTCCTGCTGCTACTGGAGCTGGGCTGGACCTTTGGTGGTCATCACTGCTGGAGCCTGCTCTGAACTTCCCAGGGTTTTCCAGCACTGTTGGACCTGTGTGGGCCCAGAACTGAGATCCTGATGGCAGGATGCTAAATGTGTTTGCTCATAGATGAAGCTGGAGGACAAACCCTCCTTGGCGTGGTGTGACTCAGGGTGGGTAGAGCTTGGGAGGGCAGCTGGGGGCACGGAGTGGCTTGAGCAGAACCCGAGGAGGTTCTGCCAGCAGAAGGGTGGGATGGCTGCCTGTGGCAGTTGTGGCTCAGGGTCATGGCTGGGCACAGCTCTCCCTGCTGAGGGCAGTGCTCAGCCCTGCTGGTGCTGGGGCCCAGGGGAGCTGCAGGTGTGTCTGTGCCTCTCCAGCCATGCCTGTGACCAGGATGTCTCTGGCTCAGAGGGTGACCTGCTGCAGGGCCCTGGTGAGCTGCTCAAAGAGGAGGGTTGAGCTGGGTGACCTCTGGAAAGCCTCCTCAGCCTGAGTTATTGCTTTGATGATGTCTCTCAACACTGCTTGTCAGGACAGAATTGGCAGGTGAAGCCCTCGGTGATTCTTTGCTCAGAAGGCAGTGATTTTCCTTTGGGCACATTCAGTGGGACCCTTAGGAAGTGACTTTTGTGGTTTGTCCCCATGTCCGATTTTCACACTGAGATTTTTGAGAATTTGTATCACTTAAAAAATTGGAGATAGGCAAAGTTTTTCATTCTCCCCCTTTATTCCTTCTGCCCTTGCCCTCACTTGGGGCGCCCTTATTGTGGAAGGGATGGTACCACGTGCCCAAGGGTGTGTGAGCTGTGGTTTGTCTTGGGAGGTGCTGGGGAGGGAGAGGCTGTGTGAGAGCCAGTTCTCACCTCTGCTCCTCTCTGGACATGAGTCTGGTGTGCTTTGTGCTTGGAACAGAAGGAAGAACTCACCACTGCTGTATCCGATGTCAGGCTCTCACTCTTCGCTGTGACTTCAGCCTAACCCCTTCTCCTCCCCCTGCCTGACCTGGCTGCAGCCAATATCTGTCTCTCGCAGGAGGAACCTGAGGAAATGCAGCGAACTTCAGCTCCTGGGGCTAAATTGTTGTGCTCTCTAACAGCAAACTGTGTTGAACTAATTGACAACCAGCTTTAAACGTGCCCCAATCAGGCAAACGCATTGATTTATTTTTTCCTCTCTTGCTGAGCACTAAGCAGCTTCCAGCTTGGTTTCGTCCCCAAGAAGTGGATAATTCATCTATTGTGTAGTAAAACTGATGGGCAGTGTCGACTTCTATACAATCCTTTCACTATGCTTAGGGAGGAAGGAGTTCTTACGCTTCTAAGAATGTTTCACCACTTGAAGAAAAGCAAAACACAAAAAAAAAAGGCCCAACCCAAAACCACACACAACAAGAAAATATGATCCATTTTCTCCGGGTGTCTTTTAAAGAAGCTTAGTTTAGAGACAGACTGGAGAGAAAGGCTATTGATTTTGTTTGACCTCCAAAGAGACTGCGGTCAGTATATTTTCCCTGTTGGAAGTGGTTCAGGCTCTGAATTTCCGTGTCAGCGTTTGTATTCTGAAGAGCACTGAAGCTTTTGCTGCTTCTTCAATAAATAGCAGGCTGTAGGGAAAGGTAATGCTGGTGTAAATTTATTTCCCTCTTCATCTGCCCTTCCTTTCTTTTTCTTTCCTATGAAGCTTGGTCGTGTTGCTGATGAAGCATTTACAGTTCCTTTCATTGAGTGCTATGCAGGTTCGTGGGTTAAGATGAGACTACAAGCATGGTGTTGTAATGCCTCTCTTGCTTTTTCCAGGGCTGAGCCAGGTCCCTTCCCAATTTCTTGCCTGCACCAGCAAGGAGCAAGATGCCTACCTGTGTAAAGTAATAAATGCTCTAAAAACTGCCATCTTCTCTTCTACCCTGATTTTTCTCAGCCTTTGCAGTGGAAAACTTTCCTGATTTTTGCTTAGTCTCCTGAAGTGAAACAGACTATTCTGTCTGGGGACTGTGTTGTGCTGGAAACGCTCTGCTTGCTACAGATCTGTGTGGTTTTGTTGATGTTCTTGTAAAAAGGCTCCTACCAATTTGTGTGCCCTTTCTCTGGCAGCCACCTGTGGAAGGATGGCTTCCAGGGGTGGCAATACTGAGGGATAAGCCGATTGTCAGGTCCAAAGGAGCTTCTTGGAGCTCCCTGCGAGATGAGCAGTGCCAGCAGGCATCTCTCCGTGCCGAGGTGTCAGCTTTGTTATATCTCCTGATTTACAGAATGCCTCGTGCTGTGCTTTTGGGTTGTGTGCTTCCCCCTGCTCGGCCACAAGCTCACCTCAGCCAGCTCTCTGCTGTCAGCCCAGCAAAGGACAGCAGGTAAAGCTGCCACAGCCCAGCTGAGCAATGGCAGGGAGCTGCTGGTGCTGGGTACCAGCTGTGAGCTCCCCTTTGCCAGCACGAGCTTCATTTCTCACCCACGTGGACAGAACTTCTTCTTGGAATCCCCATTTCAGAGGAAGGGCTGGTCTTCCTGCCACTGCCAGCCTCACCTCTGCTGCTGGCTGAGCCTGGGGCAGGGTGGAGGCTGCTGCTGAGGGTGTGAGACCTGCAGCATGGGTGGGCTGCTGGCAAAGGCACGGCACCAGTTTCTAACTTGGGCATCAGAGAGCAATGGCCCAGTTCATCCCTAAAAACCAGTGAACGGCTGAGGGTCTCTTTGTGCAGCCTGTGCCAAGCCAGGCTGGATTTGCAGCCCGTGGAACTCTGCTCAGAGTCCCCAGAGCAGGGCTTGGAGGGGTCCCCAGAACCTTTCACTGCTGTCTTCAGCCCAAACGCCCCTCTCCCCACATCTGAATATTCCATTAACCCCTTGCAAATGGCTCAGCAGTCACCTCCGGGAGTGGTGACAAGAGAGAGCTGGAACTGTTAAGCCTCTGCACAAACACCCAGGCAAGGAGCTGATGGGCAGAGCCTATGGGAGGGCGTGGATTTGCAAGTGTTTGCAGTGGACCACTGGGTAGGGGACAGGGCAATGCAGGGAGTTGCCCTGGGACAATTTAGTAATATTTATTACTAATTAAATATACTAAATTAAAACAGTGCTTATTGTAGTTATTGCATCAATTGATAATTATTACTTATAATAACATTTACAAATAAATAAAAGCATTATTATTAAATTAACCTAACATTTGTCAATGCACTGCTTCCTTTGGGAGTTAGTAGTCCTGAGCTTTTGGCCTGAGCGCAGACTGGGCTGTTGGGTACTGCCCACCCCAAGGTAATCATGAAGCTTTGCTAATTAATAAGCAGGAAGTTTTGCCAAGGCCCTAAGCAGCAGGTGATGGGCCAGCTGAGCATGTTGCTAGAAGGACAGATAATCACAGGGACAGCAGCAGTGCTCTGTGACCCTGCTGCAGTGGCTCCTGTGGCACCCCACAGGACATTTTGAGGATGGGTTAGAAATATGACAATTCCTTGTTAATGCTCAACATCAAAAACAAAAAACATAAAGAAAAGCAAAGATGTCCTTATGTTTTAAGTTCCTGTAGTCTGCTTCTTGGAGCTGGGTACCAGAATATCCCTTTGATTCTCAGAGGTAATTGCACCTCTTAATTAGCTGGAGAAAAAAATTCCCGCAGCCTGAGATCTTGCTATATAAATTATAATTAACCCCTTGGCACTGGAAGTTGATATTTCCTGCCCCCGAGCACAAATGCAAAAGGCATTAGCAGCACTTGAGGTCAGGCCCAGCACAGCCCAGGGGTCAGGCTGCCACCCTGAAATCCAAAATCCCGCCGCGCTTCCCGGGGCAGCGCGGAAACGGCAGGGAGGCCACAGCAGCCCCAGGAGTAATCCTAAATACACCATTTGAGAGGGTGTCTGACCTGCTTTCTTTTCTGATCTGCAAATATCCCAACAGGAAGGACAACACAGAAAAACACAAACCCAGCCCCGGGGAAGAGGGAGTGGATTTGAGGTGACATGACTGGGTGCCCCGCCGTGAGAACGGAGCGGCCGCTGCTGCCCCACACACCTCCAGCCCCAGCATTGTCTGGTGCCAGACACACTTGGCTGTGCCTGTTGTGTGCAGGCCTGGGCCACCCACTGCTGTCATTCACCAGCATCCTGCTTTTTTGTCTCCTTTTCACGGCGCCTGCTGGGGGATGAGCGCTAACTCCTCACACCGGAGGTGGCCCGCCAGGAAGTGCCAGGTTGGGCAGCTGGCTCTGGGGAGGTGACAGCAGGGGCTGGGGCTGGGGGTGGGGGCTGCCCCGAGCCCTTCTGCACCTGTGACAATTCCTGCCCATCCACATCCACACGGTGACCTCAGGGAGGGCAGGCCTGCTGGGCACCTGGAGAGCTACTCCACAGAACCACACAACCACAGAACACAGAACTGTCCAGTCTGGAAGGGGCCATAAAGATCAGGAGAGGAGGTTGCTCTGAAGCTCCTCAGGTCACGTTAGCGGGTCCTTTGCTCCTTTGGGGTCCTGCATGGAGAAATGGCTCCCTTCTGGCAAAGCTCTGTGCTGGGCTGAAAGGCCCTTGGAGAAGGTACTGCTAGCCAGGGCTATCTCTTGTCCCACGGCTGGGGTGTGTCCCTGGGTTCCTCTGTACTGGTGGCGCTGGCCCTGGGTGTCCCAGCAGTGGCTGCTGAGCTCAGGGGATGGCAGCAAACGAGGGGGGATGTGGTCACCTTGGCAGGGATCAGAGGTGGCCTTGTCCTCCCGTGCCAGAGGTGAGGACAGCCCAGTCCTCGGGCTTGGCATACAGACATGGCCAGCAGGGCTGCCTGCAGCTGCTCGGGTCTGGATGGGAGTAGGGTGGGCAATGCCCTGAGCACTGCAGAGGTTGTGGGGGGAGATAAAGGGAGGGGAGCCAGGAGGTGTCCTTGCAGAGGAGGGATGTGCTGGCTGGTGTGGGGCAGCGAGTGTAGGACGTGGGGTTTGGTTCTGGGTTTGTCTTTTCCGTGTGTCTGCTAAGCTTTAGTGCAAATTCTGTGCTGATTGCAGAGCTGATCCCAGAGCCCTCCAGGCTCAGGGAGCTCTGTCAATGCCAGGCTGGATGGGTGTGGGCTGCACACCCACAGCACAGCTGTTCCCTGCCAGGGTGGCACCACCACCTGAAGGAATCTTCTGCCATGTGTCCTAGGGGTGGGGAGGGCAGGGCAGGATGCTCCAGCACAGCGAGGACAGAAAGAGTGGAGAGAATTTGGGATGGAAACATGGGGCTGAGTCTGAGCTTTGAAGGTGGCCTGACTCTCTCAGTAAAATGAGATAAACAGCAAATAATATAGTATGATATAATACAGATTTTATGCTGTCAGTGCTGCTTCTTTAAACTCAGAATGCCCCCTGAAAAAGCTATTGGAGATATTACCTCTTTGCTGCTCTTTATAATGCCACAGATGAGGACTGCCTTCATTCTGTACTTGATTTAATTTTATACTAAGATTTAACATGGGATCTGCTTTTCTTAATCCAAACACTTATGGTTTGAATGCAGAATTATATTTGAGATTTTTAAAGTACCTTTATTAAAACGTAAAACTAATTTTACAGTTCTGGCAGGTCTTATTTAAATACCCAGTGCCAGATGCCTTTTGTCCCAAATGACTCCAGGAAAGAAAAAAACAGACTTTTAAAACTTCTCATGCAATTAAAATGCAGTAAAAGGGAAGTATATAGTCTGACATATGCTGAGGACTAGGGGTAACAGTTTAAGAGAAATCCCGTGATAAACGTTTCCAAAAATAAATACGTGAAAGCAAAGGTGCTAAAGGGAGAGTTAATGTGATACCTGATTTTTGTTGGTTGTTGCATTATTTCTGTTGCTCTTGCCCTGAGAAAGGTTGCAAGGATTGTGCTATGTCTCAGGGAGAAGCCTCTCCAGAGGGGCTAGTGCAGAGGACTTTCCTTCTCCTGAGGCACCCTCCGGGTGGCAGCTGGTTCCAGATGTCCCCAGGTGCTGTGGAAGATCAGTTCTTGTCCACCTCCTTTAACCTCACCCCAAAATAGTCACACTCTCTCATAACCTCTGACCCAGGAGTGGCGATTTTCTGGACTTCATTTCATAGTAGGTTGCCTTTTACAAAGGGAGCTTCAGCAGCACAAACATTGAGAGGTCAGGCATCTTTGAAATTGTGTTTGTGACCATTTCTAACAGCAAACCCTGCTTAAAATCTTAAAACAGAGAGGAATTTCCTCCATGTGCCAGACCATTTTCTTCTGGTAGGTTGTGCTGCTGCCTCTGCTCCTCTGAGTTCCAGAGCCACAAGAATCCCACTGGAAACACCAGAGCATCCTGCAGCTTTATTTTCAGCATATTTTTCACTTTCTGGAAGAAGGGAAGGTTACAATGAGCCCTTTGAGAAAATGCCCAAACACACCTATATTCTGATCCATACAATTAATTATCCTAATTTCAGCTTTTACTGGTGCAGAATAGGAGCCCTGCTTGGTAGAATGTAACATCTTTGCGCTTCAGGCACATCTGAGAATGTTAATTCAGCCAATACTGCGGGTGGTTTATACATTTCTCCCAGCCAGCCCCATTTTGGGGCACTCACAAACACCCCAGTGGAGCCTGGATGGGCTGGCTCCTGTGAAACCATCTCGGTGCTGGCACGAGGGACAGATTTGTGTGTTTGGGACTCCTTGGCAAGAGGAGATGCTGGTGCTGCCATCACTCCTGCTGCATCTCCAGGGATGAGCAGCCAGCCAGCAGCTGCTGGGGTGGTGGCAGTGCTGCAGGGTCCCCATGCCCTGCCCTGTCCCCTGTCCTGTCCTGTCCTGAAGGGTCCCTGTGCCCTGTCCTGTTCTGCAGTGTCCCTGTGCCCTGTCCTGTGTTCCCGTCCTGTCCTGCAGTGTCCCCATGCCCTGCCCTGTGCCCTGTCCTGTTCTGCAGTGTCCCTGTACCCTGTCCTGTGCCCTGCCCTGTGCCCTGTCCTGTTCTGCAGTGTCCCTGTACCCTGCCCTGTGCCCTGTCCTGTTCTGCAGTGTCCCTGTACCCTGTCCTGTGCCCTGCCCTGTGCCCTGTCCTGTTCTGCAGTGTCCCTGTACCCTGTCCTGTGCCCTGCCCTGTGCCCTGTCCTGTTCTGCAGTGTCCCTGTACCCTGTCCTGTGCCCTGCCCCGTGCCCTGTCCTGTTCTGCAGTGTCCCCGTGCCCTGCCCTGTGCTCCCAGGCACAAACAGCAGCTCTGCAGTGTCACAAGAGCACTCAGGGTTCCCAGGCTGCTCATCCTCTCCCTGTTGCTGTTTTCATGCATTTCACCCCAGTGTTTCCACGGGGTCCAGCTGAGGCTGGGAACAGCAGAGTCCAAATGCCTTCCTGGGGGTTTATTTCTGCAGCAATTCTCACCCTCTGTGGGGACGGGCAAGGTTCACTCTCCTGACAGGACCGAGAGACTCCAGGTTTCAGCCAGGAGCTCAGGGCCAGCTCCTCAGGTCCTTGTCTGTTGGGCTTGACTGTGTCAGTAGGAGTTTATTTGAATGAGAATGATCAAAGAGATCAGGGTTTGGCCCTTTATTTTTCATTTTAGGTGCTTTTTCAAGCATAACAGATCTGAGCTTTTTTTTTTTTTTTTTTGAGGCTCATCCCTCAGTAATTCCAGACTCGGGGCCTGGCAGCTTGTCAAGCAGTTTTCCTGCCTCTGTAGAAATTCTGTCCACTGGAGCTGTGCTTGGAGGCAGCAGGACACTCTGGTGAAACAGAGGAATTTCTGTGCTAACACTCTGAACGTTCCTCTTTACAAGCTTATTTCTTGGTCATGGCAAGTTTGCAGGTGGCAAAGTTCAGGGCAGAATTTGTTCACAGCTGTGCCTGCGCAGGTATTTTCAGAGCTCACAACCTGCCAACCCCCCCCCTTCACTGAATCCTGTCTAGATAAACTTATCCACCATCGTTGAAGGAACTGCCAAAATATTTTTAGTGTCTCTTATGGTGAATTGTGCACAAAACATCTGCAAGAGGTCAGGTCTAATTTCCCACTGCTTAATTCTGTTTTCGTATGTGTAGAAAAGGGTGCAAGTGGCTCCATCTTAGGATGACAGTATTTTACATTCAATTTTCACATGGCTAAAGGGATGGCCCCCTTAGCAGGGCGAGTAATATGGTACTTATAACTCAGAAGGGGTTTGAGGGGGTGTTTGTTTGTTTTGTTTTGTTTTGTTTTGTTTTGTTTTGTTTTGTTTTGTTTTGTTTTACACTGAATTACAGATTCAGGGATTTAGTAAAGTTTTATTTAAGTTGGACAAAAATCTCTTAGACCTACCTTGGTATTTATTGTGGTCTGATTCTGGTCTTGCATCTGCTAAGCTGTCAAGAAATTTTCATATGTGTGCGCTAATAAAAAACCTCAAAGTAGCACCTCAAATTTTCATTTAAACTTCTCCCAAGATGTGGTGAACAGAGTGAGTTTTTAGGGAGCATGTTGGGAAGCTTTGTCATCCTAGAGGGGCCTGGGAGGTTTGGGGAAGAGGAATTCTGTGTTTTGGAACCTCCTTTTTACCTTGACAGTGCCATTCTGGCACAAACAACACATCTCTGCAGGGTGGGGAGGCAGAATCTGTCCCAGATGGTCTCTGAGGTGCTTGGGGAAAACCAGCACAGCATCATCCCCTGGGCATGCTTTGTTAGCCACTGCTGAAGTGGCAGGAACATTTTTTGGGTGGGCATCCCTCCAGCTAAGAGCTCTGTAATGGTCCAGACCAGGCTGAACAGGGCTTAGAGAAACCTGGTCTAGTGAAGGTGTTCCTGCCCTGGGTTTGGGCCTGGCTTAGCCTGAAAAATCTCTAACCCAACCATTCTGTGATTTTGTGTCTCTGTGAACAGTGTGTCAGGTTTAAATGATGGGGAGTGATATTAAGTCATGGACAGTGATATTGAACAGTGTGAGAGCAATGTTAAACAGTGTGAGAGTGATGTTAGACAGTGTGAGGGTGATGTTAGACAGCGTGAGAGCGATGCTTTCTGGCTGCCCATCCCGGGCCGTGCCCTGAGGGGTTGGCTCAGCCCAGCATGTCCTGCCCGCGCAGCTGGCCTGGGCTGGGCACTCGGGCTGCTGAGCTTGGCACCAGCACGGACATTTCCGCGTGTCTTGGCCCTGCGTGCTGCAGACGAGCCCGGGGAGTGCCAGGGGACAGCCCAGGGAGTGCCAGGGGACAGCTCAGAGGCTGGCTGGGGGACAGGAGCCTCCCTGGCACGAGCAGTGCTTTGGACTGGGAGCGCCCGGAGTCATCGCCCGGAGCCTGGAGCTCCTCCTGGCTGCTGCAGAAACCCCAGAGAGGAGTGCCCCGAGGGGAACGGGGGCTCTGTGCCGGGATCCTGAGCCAGTCCCCATCCCGCTGCCCCTGCAGGTGGGCAGGGAGCAGCACAGCCCTCGGGGGAAGCTGTCCCCAAAGCGCCTCCAGGCTCTGCTCCTACCCTGCAGGGTCTTTATCAGCACTCGAGGGACTTCCGATGTGTGCGAAGCCCTTTGTGTGCGAGTATTTGTAGGGTAGGGTTGCTGCAGTGGAAGTGCCTTTGAGGGCTTTGCTGCATTATGGATTTTCTTCTGATGTCTCCCATGCAAATATTTAACCTGTCTGGTTCCTGAGAGCTCCCGAGCTCGTGTCCCCAGCCTGTCCTTTGTCCTCCCTGCTGCTTCCCTTCCCAGCCCGTGGTGGGGCAGGAAAACATGCCCAGGGACTTGGCACCCGCTGCTGTGTTGATGCCCTGAGGGGCTCACACACCCCAAAAACTCTTTGTCCCCATGTCGGGGTGCTGGGCGAGTGAAAGGTACAGCGTTTAAAAGGAATCCTCATTAAGAGCCAACAGCGCCTTGGAACACCTGGGTCCGGGCTGGGAGCTGCTCCCTGGGTAGCCCCTGCACCCACACCCAGCACTTCCCTGCAAAGTGCAAAGCTGTGCCTTGAAACAGAAAATATCTGCAGCCTGATCCTTGGAGCTGCTCTCACTCCTCCTCCCCAGAACATCCCTCGCAGTAATTGGACATTGGATGTGCTCAGGACAGACAGGATGAGCTCAGGGCAGAGGTATGTGGGTCAGAGCTCTGCCCTCCCCAGCACCAGCCTCGCTCATTGGGGTGGTTACTCCTAATTTGCACCTGAATATTTGAGAAGGGAGTTGGGTTGTGTGGGTTATAACCATTAAATTCCATTCAGTTTGCAGGACCATGCAAGTGTGCAGACAAAACTCAGAGATGCAGCCTAGATTCCCTCACTGGGCCACAGCCTGCAGGCTTCATTAGGCCCTCCAGACTTTACCTAATTCTGGTGCTGTTCCCTCATCATTACATCACGACTGTGGAGACGGGGTTATTCCCTCCTGTGCTTTGGTTGTGGAAGGGATTCACGTGGTTTTGGGGGGGGTAGGCAGTGTTTGAACAGCTTTCAACTATTTTAAGCACCCGTGCTGGGAGCCTCAGGAGAAGATTCAGACTCAACAGAGAGTGGATTTTACTCTCCCATCAGATGAGATCTGTGCACTGGGAGCAGTGGGAGTGTCCTGGTTCACAGCACCAGGGTGACAAACTGGAAAAGCTGCTCTCCATCCCAGGAGCTGAGTTCCACCCTCAGTGTGTCACTGCATCCTCTTCATTCACTGCAGATGCTTTCAAGTCTGACAGTGCTTTCCCTGAGTGTCTCAGGAAAACCAGAGCAGCAAAATCTTGGTTCCCTCTGAGATCCTTTCCCCAGGAAATCTGTTGGAGCTGGCTGGGTGCATTGTGCCTGTGGGCAGTGTGAGCAGCTGTGATCCTTCTCCCTGTGGCCCTTTCTGCAGGGCTTTCACCTGCAAAAATCTCCAAACCAGTGGATAGACTTGAAGCACCCAGTCCTTCTGCACCCTTCTTGTGTTTTCCCCTTTATCTTTTTATCTGGACCTGAGGATTTTGTGATTGGAACTTGAAAGCCTTGCACTTCTCAGGTGCCCTCTTCCTCCTTTTCCCCCTGTGCTGTTCTGGCTCCTATCCTCCCACTCCCAGGAAATATCTGGAAGATAATTTGGCATATTTTCTGCCACCTTCACATATCTTCCTGACTTCATGTTTTCTTAGCTGGTAGATAGCTTTTCAACATATATATATGTAATCCCTTTCACCTAGACTTGTGAGGAATTCCAGTCTCTTCCAGTGGGAGTTTTCAGGAAGGTTTGGGTTAAATGGGCCAATAAGGCAAAACATGTAGCAGGAGATCTCACCCTCTAAAGACATCTTTTCTCTTTAGCTTTTTTTAAATTTTTTTTTTTATTCCCCTGGAAGATATATCAGAATATCTAGCTGTCAAAGAATTTAAACAATAACACCTGAGCTGAAGATTGGAGCAGAACACAGAGGTTGTGATGTGTGTGGTGTGTCCAGGGACAGATGGGGCTGGCAGTCAGGTGTGCTGAGCTCTGAGAGCTGCAGGGACACTGCTCTGCCACAGTGGCACTCGCTTTACCTGAGCTCTCCTGGACCTTCTCTTGGATTTTCCCTGGCACTTCCATTGTGGCATGGCCTATTTATCACGGGGCAGGACAGCATTCCAAGCCCCGTTTTGAATTAAAGTTTGAATTAAGTTTGAATTAAAGTTTGAATTAATGTGAAATGTGTTGGTGGTGGCTAAGCTTTTCTCCTGCTGTGTGTGACTGGGGTAGGAGACAGAGCAGCCCCTCTTGCTGGGTCAGCATCCACCCCCAGGAACTCCTGCTGCAGCCTTCAGGGCTGGGGTTCAGCCCAGAGGATTTCAGATGTATTGTTTAAGGTGCCTATCCTTGCTCCTGAGAGAATTTAGGAAGATGCCTGTTGCACAAAGAAGCATCAGCTGCAGTCTGGAAGGAGCTGGGTTATAACCCACCCTAAAGCTGCACTGATCTCTCATAGAAAAGGTGGCCAGGGATCCCTAAAATAAGATGTTTCCAGCATCTTGAAACTCAGATTTTGCAGAAGTGGGAACCAGAGCAGTTTGGGGCACAGCAGGGATCAGACATCCCCTGCTCCAGGTGCAGGGTGGTCCCTGTGGTTCGGGCTGTCCCTCGGGCTCTGGGCTGGATGCTGCTGTGTTTGCCAGCACCAAGGTCTCCCCCGATACCCCTGAGCTTCTGCTGCTGGGGCTGTGCCCTGGCACTTGCCTGGAAGGGATCTCAGCACCTCTGCAGCCTGCAGGAAAGGTGACTTCCATTTAGCTCTAAATTATGGCATTATTTTATTGGATATTTAAACTTGAGTTAAATTTTTTATTTAAAAAAGGGGGGAGGAAGGTATCATATTTTAATTAGTAGCGGTGCCAAAGGAGTCCTAGATTAATTATTTGAAATCACTCCATCCAGATGGTTTTAATTTTCACAGCAGGGAACCGGCATCTTTTTAAGGTGATATTTTTCAAATTAAAATCAGCTTGGATATTACTCACACTGGCTGCAGTGAGGGGGTGGGGACCACGAGTGCCCTGTGCTTGTCCATGTGAGCAGGGCTGCCAGGGGGACCTGTGGCGCAGGGGTGGGAGCTGTGGGACCACAGGGTTCTCTGGGTGTTCACTCCCTTTCTGGCTGGCCAGAGCCTGAATCTGATGGTCAGAGCTGCTCTCAGCAGTGTTTCAGGCTCTCATGCTGGAGGGTTCTGGGGTTCTTTGGGTGCTCACTCCTGCTCTGGCTGCCCAGAGCCCAAATCTGATGGTCGGAGCTGCTCTCAGCAGTGTTTCACTCTCAGCCTCTCATGCTGGAGGGTTCTGTGTATGTTCACTCCTCTTCTGGCTGGCCAGAGCCTGAATCTGATGGTCAGAGCTGCTCTCAGCAGCGTTTCATACTCAGGCTGGAGTGGGCAGGGAATGCTGTGCTGGGCTGTCCTTGCCTGGAGCCCTGGGCTACTCGTGCCTCTGGGAGGTTTGGCACATCTCTGGGCACTCCTCAGGATTGTGAGGAAAATTAACCCACAAACACCAGAGGCTGATGTCCAGAAAGGAGACAGAGGAGCCCTGTAACTTTATTAGAATAAAGGGAGAGGCCATGGGGCATTTCCCCTGGAGTCTCTCAGAATTTTGCAGGGAGCAGCCTCCTTTTTATCCCAATTTCCTGCATGTCCCTCTCTCTTTCCCCATTGCCTGAAGTATTCGAGAGGCACAGACTCTCCAAAAATGTCCCTCACAGGGTGTTTCCATGGCTCCTGGACCATGTGCTGGCTCCACTACCTTCTCTCTGGAGCTGACCTTCTGTGCCCCTGTGAGGAGAAGCCCTTTCAGAGCCACCCCTGTGAAGGCAGTCAGTGCCACCTGTGCTGTTCCCTTGCCTGCTATTCCTGCTCCTGAGCAGCCCCCTGAGCTCCCTGGGGCTGGAGGCACTCTCAGGGTCCCAGATTGCTGCCCTGGAGGAGCTGTCCTGGGCTGCCACCCCCTCCCAGCTGCCCCGCCTTGGCACCCTCACTTTGATGGGTAATTTGTGGCTCTCAGAGTGCTCACAGATTTGATGCTGCCTTGGCAGGAGAGGGGACAGAGTGGGCAGCACCCCATTGCTGTTCCAGGTTGCTCTCCATCACAGATACCCAAACCCATGAGGTGTTTCTGAAAACCTTCCATAAATGTCCCTATCTCTGCATGATTGCTGGTCACATCCTGCTGTAACACAGACATTATCCCGCTTGCTGTCAGAAAGGAGTTATAATTTAAATATCCCCTGCGATAACAGGTTAACAAATATATCTAAATAAATGTAAGCAGCTAGTAACTGGAAACCCCTGAACTTACAGATGTGACTGAGCTGCGAGGGGAAAACTGCTCAGGGCCCTTGTGAGTTAAAGGTTTGTGATATTTGCACTGCTGCAGAAGCCAAAAGCTGACTTTACAAGTGGGAAAAATATTAATGTGTTTAAATGAAATGAACTCCTATTCCTATCCCCATGGTAAATCCTTACAACGAACATATTTGCTCTTAGAGAGCTTTAAAGTTTGAAATGTGAATGCCAAAAAGAATGTGCCTTTTTGCAGCACAGATCAAACAGTGCAGTTTGGCAAGAGCTGCATTTGTGCGGCGAGGCTCAAGCTCAGAGGCGTGAGTGTTTCCAGAGCAGCAGCGTGGAGCTGCCTTTGCTGACACTCACACATTCTTGCACTGTGTTTCCAGAGTGGCTCCTCTCTCCTCCTCCCTGCTGGAGATGGGTCTGAACCAAAACGTCCAGGCTGCCTGTGCCTGCTCTCTGGGAAACTCCTGCAATCCCATCCTGGGTATGACTGGGATTTGGGTTTACGTGAGAGATGGAGGAAAAAGCTGGGTTTGGATCTGCTGAGGTTTGGGATGATAATGATGGTGATGATGGTGGTGATGATGATATTGATGTTGATGGTGGTGATGATGATGATGGTGGCAGTGGTGATGATGATGATGATATTGATGATGAAGATGAGGATGATGAAGATGATGATGATGATGGTGGTGATGGTGGTGTTGATGATGATGTTGATAATGATGATGATGATGATGATGATGATGATGATGATGATGATGGCACATCTGGGTGGCAGCCTGGCCCCTTGTGCAGGCACAGCTGGGGCAGAGCAGGGGGTTTATGGGGATGCAGCAGAACCCTCTACCCTGGCTGAGGTGATGCTGCAAACCAGCTCTGGCATCAATAACCTGACAGACTCTGGGACTGGCCACATTTATCCCAGCTGGACACCTGGGCCTGCACTGCCAGAGAGCAGTTTGTGACCTCCTGGAAGTCATGCGTGGCATGGAGGGTGTCTGCAGGGTGGGTGTGCCTAGGCAGAACAAGCAGTGCCAAATTTCTCCCTGCCAGCTGTCGTGGTGACCTGCAGGAGATCACAGCTGTGTTTTGCACCAGAGTGTGTGACTGAACCACACAGGGTTTGAGGGCTGCTGGCTGTGGGGAGAGGACTTCCTTTCTCCTCTTGCTAATCTTCCATGTTCATGAGAACAAAATCCGTGTCCTGAGCCTCCAAGAACCCTCCTGCAGGAGAGTGTTGTCATTGGAACAGGCTGCCCAGGGCAGTGGTGGCACCTCCGTCCATCCCCAGAGGTGTTTAAAAGCCCTGAGGATGTGACACCTGGGGACAGGGTGTAGTGGTGGCCACAGCAATGCTGGGCTTAATGATCTCAGAGGTTTTTTCCAAGATCAGCCATTGTCTGGCTGTGTTAGCACGGAGCTGATGTTGCTGGTGGGGTTGGTGTGGACAGAGCCCACACCTGGGCTGGCCTTTTCTGGGCTAAACCAGCTCTAAACCCCGGGTATCTGTGGCAGAGAGGGAGAGCCCTGCACTGCACTGAGCCATGAGCTTGGCCTTGGGGACTCTGGGTGTCCCTGAGAGCTCTCACCCAGCCTGGGGAGGTTCTCTGGGCTGTCCTGTGATCTCCTCACCCCATCCTGGGGAGGGTCTCTGGGTGTCCCTGTGATCTCACCCAGCCTGGGGAGGTCTCTGGGCAGTGGGACAGGGCCCTGGGGGGCTCTGCACCCTGTGCCTTCATGGGACCACTCTGGTTAAACGCTTTCTTTTCTTCTTCCTTTCCAAGCCCAGCTTCTAGTGGAAACAGACACTTTTGGCAGTCAAGTCCGGATCAAAGGGAAGGAGACAGATTTCTACCTTTGCATGAACAGGAAAGGCAAGCTCGTGGGGAAGGTAAGTGTTTCCCATTAATTCCTTTGTAACCCGAGTGTTTCCTGGAGCAGCCTCCTTGCGGTCCTAACGACGTGTCCCAGTCTCTCCTGTCAGCCCCAAATGAGAAGCAGGATTGGGGATGTGGGCTTTGCAGGGCAGCTCTGCCTGTCCCAGGTGCTCTCCCGAGGGTTCTTCTGAGCCTCTGGGCTGTGGAAAGAGCCCTGCAGCCTCCCGGGGCTCTGCAGTGCTGCTGCAGGGGTGCTGCCTCTCGTGGGGTGTCACCTCAGCATCCCAGGGCCACCTGCACAGCTCCTTCCTCACCTGATCGTCCTTTGGGGGACGTTCAAATGGGAATTTCCCCCGGAATTCCTTTTGGGAGAAATTCAAAGCTGGTTCATGCTGGGCAGCAGAATCCTTCCAGCCAGGCAGGAGCCAGGGAATGGCCCGGCACATCCAGGGCAGAAATCTGAACTCTGGGGATGCCCCCATGATGGGAGGGTGTAACAAACTCCAGGTGTTCACCCCTGCAGCCTCACTTCTGCGCCAAAGTGCTGTTTTCTGTGTATTAATTTGTTTTTGTGGCTTGCTAACCAGGCAGAGCCCTTTGTAAAGCTGAAGTGCCACCAAAAAACAAACATCCAACAGAACATTCAAACCTCTGCTGGCTTCTCTTTGCACCAGCAGGAATTCAAATCCAGCATCTTTGTGGGTGAGAAAAAAAAGGAAGCTGAATTTTGTTTGGAGACAAGGCAGTGCAAACCATGCTCCCAAAGAGAAACCAGGAACCAAATGGCTCTGATGAAAAATTATTTACTGCAGTGGTCCCACGAGTGGCATCTGTGGGACACTGCCTTCCCTGGAGGATCCTTCCAGGGAAGGATCAAAGTTCCCCTTGTGTTTCCTTGGCGAGCAGAGGCTCATGGAGGCCAAGCCCAGGTGATTTGCTGCCAGTCAGGTCCCTGTGCCTGCCCTGCTCTGCAGCTGCTTTGGGCAGGAGCACCCATGACATTGCTTAAAATCAGGGGGAAATGGAAATCAGTGCCCTGGGAGGGCTGGGCCAAAGCAGCCAATTCTTTCTGCTTCCTGCACTTGTGTTCCCACCCTGCATGAGAGCCCATTGCTTGTTCTTGTCAGGGAAATTAATTATTTTAACTGGATTTAAACCACCTTGGGTGCTTTCAAAGGTTGCATTGGGCACAAACCTGCCTTTGATTTTTTTGCACCTTAATTTTCCTTCAATGAAAATGCTGTGATCCTTCAAATGGGATCACAGCATTTTCCCCTGAAATGTTACAAGAATAATTTTGTTAATGTTTATGAGGTGATTCCAGCCACTAGAAGGACTCATGGGGTAAAAGGAGCACAAAATCTCCATTTTTCCTTCAGCAGCCCTTGCCCCAGATGTGCCAGCAGTGGCATGGGGCAGCCCACAGCCTCTCCTGCTTGCACTGAGTGTCCACGCACCCTGGCAAAGTCAGCCCCTGTTTTTCCAAATATTCTGTATTTGTATGAAGTGTGTATTTAAGGCTCACCCCTTGATTTGTCTCCCTGGGCACTGAGCAGGACAGTTCTTTCATTTGTCACCTTTCAGGCAGCATCAGTCTTGTTGGGTTTTTTTTTATCCCTGATGTGCTTTTCATGGCGTTAAGCTGGCAAATGTTTTGTTACAAAGAATAAATCAGTGAGTTCTTGTCAATAATTCTGCCTGTCCACCCCAAACTGTGCCCAGTCCCCAGAGCAGCCACCCTGGGCCGGGGGGAAGGAAAATGTTCCAGAGGTGTTGCCCACATGAACAGCTCCTCATGAGCAGCCAAAGAAAACAGTGGCCTGTCCTCCTGATACCCAAGAGTTTGGTTTTAATTATTGCCACGGTTTCAGCTCTCCCTGTGGGGAGAGCCTGGGCACTCCAAACAGCCACTGACCCCCAGGAAAACTCCAGATTAAAGTTACATCTGGCCTTATGTGAATATTTAAGCTGTGTCTGGGGGTGGAGGGGAGAAGCCCAGGCAGGGATTGTTCCGTGGCTGTCCTGCTTTGTTGGTTTGGGAGCAGTCCTGGCCTCTCCTTGCCTGGCAGTGCAGAATCCCCCAGTAGAGCAGCACACGCAGTCTGGCTTTGTTTTCCCCCTCACTCAGCACTTTTGGATCCCCCCCCCTCCAGTGGAAAACCTGCTTTGAATTTAGTCCCTTTTGTGCCCCATAATCACCTCCAAGGAATGCCAGGCTCAGGAGCAGGTTGTTGTTGCTCCCAGCTGGAGCTGGCATGAACAGAGAGCTCCAGGGATGGACAGGGCTCTTTCCCACCTTGGAGCTGCCTGTGCTGTGGGGAAGCAGATTAACCCCCCGGGGGAGAGGAGAGCAGCCTTTGTGTCTTTATTTCTGGTAATTGCACCTCCACCAGGCTTTCCCAACACTGCCCGCTCAGGGAGCTGCTCAGGAGCCCCAGACTCGGGGCTTTGCCCCTCTCAGGTGCTGCTGTTTGTGTTTACAGCCAGCAAAGGGCTCAGAGCTGCTTTGGGCAGGCTCCTGATGCACTCAGGGCAATGCTTTGGGATCAGGAGACAGGGCAGGGGTTGGATGGGGGGACTTCTCTGTGACAGGTGAGCAGTACCTGGGCAAAACAACCTGCAGTGTGTTTCCTGTGGATTCTTGGTGTTGTGTTGAAGAAGGCCCAAGGAACATTTAATTTTATTTATTTTTACTCCTGCCCATGTGCTTCTTGGCCTATGGGCTTTTGGTGCTGCGTAAAGATGGGAGGTCCTGAGTTTTCTGGTCTTCTGAGGGTTTCCATGGACCACTGAACTTTATTATGAAATCACAGAATGGTTTTGGTTGAAAGGAACCTTACAGCTCATCCCATCCTACCCCTGCCATGGCAGGGACACCTCCCACTGTCCCAGGCTGCTCCAGCCTCAATATCCAGCCTGGCCTTGGGCACTGCCAGGGATCCAGGGGCAGCTTCAGCTGTGCCAGGGCCCTCAAAGTAAAGAATTTCATCCTTATATCCTTCTTTTAGTAAAAACCTTTAGTCCTTGACCTATTGCAACAATTCTAAAAGGTTTGTCCCCATCTTTCTTTACCCCCTTTCAAGGCTGAAAGGCTGCAATAAGTTCTTCCTAGGGCCCCCTCTTCTCCTGGCTTTATGGTGCAATCATACAGCAAGGAGAGAAATTAAAATAGGAAAATTCAGAACAAGAATGTCAGCTGCTTTTCTGAGAAACATTTTTGCCTCTTTACAAAAATTATTAATCCAGTTTGTTTATCTCAGGCTTCTTAAAAAAAACACAGGGTGGAGATAACTCTGAAAGGTGCAGTTCTTCCAAGGAGAGGCACTTGTCACTTGTCCTCTTGTGACAAGGTGATAAGTCATCCAGAAGACAGAACTCTGAATATTGGCCTGGATTTGGAGGCAAAGAGGAGCTGATGGGCTCTTTGTAGGAGCTCTTGAGCCTCTGACTGGTTCTCCTGGGGAGGCCTTTCTGTGGTTTGCTCCCTGCCCCAGCTCCTCTTATCTCATGCACTGAGGTAAGGGGGGATTTCATGTTTGCTGAAGGCTGGCAAGGCTGAGTCTTTGAAGTGTCCAGAGCAGCCTGGGCTGAGCAGGTGCCTCTCGCCTGCCCTGGCTGAACTGTCCTTTCATCACACCCAGCTCTCCAGAGCTGCAGGATTGCCTTTCCCTGTCCTTCCCTGCCCTTCCCAGCCCTGGCAGGGGAGCATTGGCACCCAGGGCTCTATGTGGAGCCTGAACCATCACAGGTGCCCAGAGCCTGCCCTTCCCTTGGGCACAGGGCTGCTGCTGCTGCCTGGGGAGCAGGGCAGGGCCTCTCCTGACCCCAGCTCTGCCTCCAGGGAGCTCCCTGGGGCTCCCTGACATCCCCCAGTGTCTCCAGGGAATTCCCTGGGGCCCCCTGACATCCCCCTTTGCCTCCAGAGAATCTCCTGGGCCTCTCCTGACCCCCAGCTCTGCCTCCAGGGAACACCCTGGGGCTCCTTGACATTATCCATTGTCTCCAGGGAATTTCCTGGGTCTCCTGACATCCTCCACTGCCTCCAGGGAGCTCCCTGGGCTCCCTGACATTCCCCAGTGTCTCCAGAGAATTCCCTGGGGCCTCCTGACATCCCCCTCTGCCTCCAGAGAATCTCCTGGGCCTCTCCTGACCCCCAGCTCTGCCTCCAGGGAACACCCTGGGGCTCCTTGACATTCTCCATTGTCTCCAGGGAATTTCCTGGGGCTCCCTGACATCCTCCTCTGCCTCCAGGGAATTCCCTGGGCTCCCTGACATTCCCCAGTGTCTCCAGGGAATTCCCTGGGGCTCTCTGATATCCCCCATGGGATGAGGCTCTCTGGTCCAGGCTCAGGCTGCAGCAGGTACCCACGGGGAGGGAATGTCCCACTCCCACCTTCTTCCAAAGCCCCTCAGTGACCTGGTGCCAACACACTCTCAGAATCACTGTAGTGTAGGGGCATTCTTTTGTAAAAGCATTTTAAAGAGTTTGATCTTATTCCTCCATTCCCTGAGCTGAATGAGAGCAGAGAGGAAAAGCTCTCAGGGCAGGGCAGGGAGCAGGGTGTTTGGGGCACTTCTCCAGACTGTTGGCAGATAACTTGGGTGACTCCTGGGGACGTGTCCCAGGCACCACGTCCGAGGCAATGGAGCCCTCCCAGCACCCACCAAGAGCAGAGCTGAGCTCTGACCCCAGGCCCAGCCCAGCTCCTGAGCCAAGCTCAGCCACAGAGTGGGACGCTGCCAGGGCGGTGACACTGGGGCAGGGCTGTGACATGGGGCAGGGCTGTGACATGGGGCAGGGCTGTGACATGGGGCAGGGCTGTGACA
>JAHLSL010000176.1:1459156-1513839 GCA_025920805.1 Petroica traversi | reverse complement strand
GGGCTGTGACATGGGGCAGGGCTGTGACATGGGGCAGGGCTGTGACACTGGGACAGCGCTGAGACACTGGGGCAGGGCTGTGACACTGGGACAGGGCTGTGCTGGCCACCAGTGCCCCTGCCAGCCCTGACCAGCCCCACTCCCAGCACAGACCTGCCTCTTGAACACAGCATTTTTTCTGGTGTGATAACTGCTTTCCAAGCCAATCCATTCCTTAATGTTACAGAAAGTTGCTAATACCATATGGCAAGGCTTTCTGTATTTCTGCAGGACAACAAACAAATTGTTGCTGGATGCCAGCCTGCTCTGGCAGAGCTTTGTCACTGATGCTGCCAGCAGTGGCCTTTGGGGATAGGAATAACTCGGGATTGTTTACTTTACAGCTTGAAAATTGGGGTTTTCTTGAGGTGTGTGTGGGTTTAGTCAGGAAAGCTGGCTAAAAAATCTCTGACAGCATCAAGGTGCCCACCACAGCCTGGAAAATGCTCTTGGCCCCTGGAACTCCTCTGGCCCCAGGGGAGAGGAGCTGAGGGACTTCAGCAGGAACCACTTTTTGTAGGGAAGGAGACTCAGCTGGGTGGGGGCCACTAGGGCATTCTCCAAATCCTTTTTGCTGTGCCTGCAGCAGATTTCTCATTGCTTGGCTTGTGTTGGGAGAGAGGTTGAGCTTTCCTGAGAAGCTGCCTTTGAAAACCTGCTGGTGGGGAATCAGTCCCTCCCTGCAGGGCTGAGGCTGAGGAAGGACACAGGGCAGGGCTCTGAGCCTGGTGCCCTCCCCGTGCCCCAGCCCTACCTGGTTTTGGGTGCCAGGGCTGTGGTGAGGGCAGGGGTGCAGTTTGCAGCTCTGCTGCAGTTCCTGAGCTGTTTGCCTTCCTCAGCTCGAGTATTTAAAACCACAGCTCACTGCATCGTGGAGCTGGGGCAGAGCTCTCAGTTTCACCCGGGTTTGATGCTTATCCAGAACTTTTCCAGGAAGGGGGCTTGTAAAACCTGACAATTTCTGGGGCTGGGTGCTGAATTTGCAACACGAGCAGGGCTGGTGGGTGTCAGGTTCAAAGCACACGTCCTGTGCATCTCTCCTGTGACCTGCTCAGCATAAACCATCCCAACAAAACGTGGCTTTGGCTGCCTCTTGTTCCGAGCTGCACTCTGGGTCCCCTGTCAGTTTGTTTAAGTCACCTGAACAAACAGATGCACTGGCCCCTGAAGCCAAGCAGCCTTGGACCCTGCCACACTTTGGGCACCTGTCTCAAGTGCCCAAAACTCTGTAATCAGGCCCTGCAGGACTGTGAAACTCTTAAAATCAATGGGAGGGCAAAACCACTTTTATGTTGTTGGGCCATCTGAATCTTCTGCATTCACCTGATCAGGCTTTTTTTTCCTGCAACCTGTGGGAAAAAACCTTGAATTGTTGTTCTGAAGATTTAGAAGCTGAGATTCTCATGGAATTAGAGTGGAAGTGGAAGCTAAAGCATCCCCCTCCAATGTCAGACCTCAGACATTGTGGAGAAGCTGGAGAGGAGCTGCAGGAAGGGACCTGGGGCTCCTGGTGCATGGCCAGAGGGATCTGAGCCAGCAGTGCCCTGGAGGCAGGAGGGACATCCCTGTCCTGGGGACATCAGCCCAGGGAGGGATTGTCCTGCTCTGCCCTGGGGCAGCCTCACCTCCAGCCCTGGGGCAGTTTTGGGCACCAAAATACAAGAAAGTTACTTTTTAGCCATATGTGAATATCTCCAGTTAACTTAAGCTTCTCATCACAGCCATAATCCTTCAAGTGTTTGCTCTGAAATAAAGCAAATGGTCCTTTTATTTAAAAATAAAAACTCTTCATTATATTATTTTTATGATAAGCTCTGCTGGGGATGTGAGTGTTGTGTGTCCAGGCTGTGTCTCGCCACAGAGAGCTGTGTAACATGTTTACAGATTTATTGTGATTGCTCTTTAGGAAATGTCATGTTTCCTTTGGATATTCCTAAGAAGCCCCAGCTCTCTCTCAGACTGAGCTTTGCAAAGTCAAGGTTCACTCACAGACCAAGCTTGTAGGCTTGACCTCTGAATCCTTTCACACTCCCATGGCTGGAAGATGTCTCCCTTTCCAGGGAGGAAAACCATCTTCTTGAAAGCTGGGTGCTAATTTAATTTAATCCTTGCTGCCTTCAGGAAGTGTCACCATAAAGCTGCTGACATCCCCTGTGTTCCGTGGTGGCTGCAGCTGTGTGTCCCCTTGGACTGTGTCAGTTCCTGGGGTTTAATGTTAATTAAAATCACTGCTGGGGATCTCTGAGCCCTGGCCATGCCTTGTCTTGTCTGGGTGGGGAGGGTGTGCTGCATCTTGTGCTGGCAGTTATCAAGTTGGATTTAATTGCCTTCCTCACAGCAGCTCATCTCCTAAGTGGAATTTTTTGATGGTCTTGAGCATCTCTGAGAGGAGGGAGGTGTTTCTTCTCAGCATTGCTTAGTGAATACACTGATATATTTAGCTGCAGGCCTCAAGCCTTGCATTTGTTGTAGAGGGGTGGAAGTTGGGCACTCACAGGCTGGGACCAACCTGGATGATCATTTTTTGTGGATGGCACTGGATTCGATGATGGATTTCTCTATTTTCTTAGCAATACACCTTGTCATGAAGAGAACTAATGCCCTCCTGCATACAAGCAATGACCTTTCTTGGTTCTAAATTCCCCCCATTTAAGGTTGCCCCAGGGAAAGTGGTGTCAGTACTGGAATCATGGCAGGATGAGATTGTGTTTGTTTGAGATGATAATTTTAGAAGTCAGTGTGCATGTTTGTTTAATGTGAATTAATCTGGGACAGGCCCAAGGCTGGCTATGAGGACAGCAACAGCTCTAGTCCTGTTACCCTGCTCCACTCATCACCTACACCTGGTAAAATAAACAATTTTTTAAGGAAAAATTCCTATAGTGGCACAACTCTCTGTATCACAGAATCTCTGAGGTTGGAAAAGTCCTCCCAGGCCATGGAGTCCCAGCTGTGCCCCATCCCCATCTTGTCCCTAGCCCAGAGCACTCAGTGCCACCCCAGCCCTTCCTTGGACACCTCCAGGGGTGGGGACTCCCCCTCCCTGGGCAGCTCCTTCCCATGTTTAACAAACTCCTCCTGATGTCCAGCCTGACCCTGGCTGTCCCCTCGTGCTGTCCCTTATTCCCAGGGAGCAGAGTGACCCTCGCCTTGCTACAGTTATATATTGAATTTAGACCTACATGAAATGTGTTCTACTCTTGGGTGGCTTTTACAGAAAGCTCAGGACTGGCCTGCGGGGGCTGGAAATGACTGGAGCTGGAGGAGAGCTCCCAGCAAGGCCAGCAGAGCCCTTCAGCAGCAGGTTGTGCTTTGAACAGAGAGGGGAAAACACCTTCCCATCCCTCAGCACGGGCAGCCCCTCCCAGCTGCTGTAACTGGACCTGGTGGGGGCAGGTAACAGGAGATCTGCTCAGGTACCACATCTGAAACCTGCCTGGGGATCCAGATCTCCTGGAGAGCAGTGTCTCCCTGCTCCAGGAAACCTGCAGCTTTGTCTTAAGTTCCCTACATTTTCTCTTGGTTTAATAAAGTCCATTTAAAAAGCAGTCGATGTTTCTCCTCGCTCACAGTCGGTCCGTGCAGCTCTCTGAGGTGCAGTCAGGAATGTCTGTCAGGCCCATGTGCCTCTTTCCAGGTGCAGCCACCTGGTTTGCCCTGGTCCAGGCTGTGGCCACCCTGCTGCAGTGCTGGCAGGAGCAGGACAGAAGCCCTGTCCTGGGCTAACCCCAGCCTGGCCTGTTTCAGCCCACAGAGACTCCTTTCATCTGTGTCCTCCTGCCTCTCCTGTGACAGAGAGCTCCCCCAGGGCAATGTGAGGGTCAGAGCTCAGTTACAAAAGTGGAATTTTGGAATGGAAGGCAGGAGGAAAGAACAATTTCAAACTGTTCTCTTCGTTCCTTGGTTCCTGCAGCTTGTGTCTGGCACAGGGCTCGGCCAAGCCTGGCTCTGCTGCCCCACACGTGCAGCCCCCTGCCCTTGCTCTCCTGTTCTTGGGAGGGATGGGCTGTTCCCAGCTCGCAGAGCAGCATGGGCAGAGCTGCTCTGGGGCCTCTGCCTGGAACAGTGCCCTCCACGGAGCATCTCTGCGAGGTTTTGTGTTACCTCCCTGCCTCGTGAGTGCACTTAGATGTCCTGTGTACATAATTAACCTCTCTGCTGTGCTGGCAGACACTTTTATTGAACTGCCCATCACGACTCCTAAGTATTTTCCTGGGAGGATTGTGCAGGTTCAGAGGGCAGAGAGCTGGAGGAAACGCGCATGAGGCTGAGTGACTCTTGGCAGTTATGGATGCAGCTTCCCTGATTTACAGCCTGCTCTGGGAGCAGGAATGTGCATTTGGGTCAAGAGGTGTCTCCGTGGTCAGGGTGTCTTGTCATAAATCCAGGATGCTGAGCATCAGGGTGCTGCAGACAGCTCTGTCCTGGTAATGGCCATGAAGTGCAGGGGGTGGCTGAGCTCAGGCTCGCTGTGAGCAGGATCTGCCAGGGCTGTGCCCAGCTGCCCATCGTGGTTTCTGATCTTCCTTTAAAGAGTCAGTGTGCCAAGGGGCCGAGGGGCAGAGCTGGAGCTGTGACAATGACACAGCTCTTGAATTGCCCCCCTTCCCCTCGGAATTTTCCAAGCCTTGAGGAGTGAGCCTGGAGGAGGCTCCAAGCATTGCCTCTCTGAGTTTGAACTGAGCTTGGGCAAAACTGCAGAGAAGGAACCTCCTGAAGGCCAAGTCCCTGGGCACTGCAGGGGGGAGCAGCTCCGGGGCTGTCAGGGGGTATCAGTGGTGCTGGGGACACCAGCCCTGGCTCTCAGCTGGGCATCCTTCTGGCTCAGCTGCAAGCACTGCTGAGCTCTGCCGCCCCTTGAAACCCCAACCTTACCTGTGCCACTGCTGTGACATTCAGGAGACAGAGGGCAGGACTTCCCTGTGTCCTGCACTGGGTGAATCCGATAGTGTCAGCGTCCGAGGGAAATGTCCAGCAGCCCTTTGATATGATTGCTGAGCTCGGTGGGTGTGCCTCACACCTGGGGGTGGCATGAAACCCAGCACGGGGGGTACAAGTGCTTGGGAACCCCCTCTGCCTGTCTGTCTGTGGAGGGGGAGATAAGGATGGGTGCAGGGAGGGTCCGTTCCCAGCCATTTTCCTTGTAAAAGCCTCGGTGCGTGCCCCTCTTGGAAAGCTTTGGTTTGAGAGGCAGCTTTCTCTGCCCCGGGTGCTTTGGGAGGCGGGGGATGCTGTGCATTGTACCGAGGGCTGGTGTCACCGCAGTTTGACTCGCAGCCCGGGGGCTGAGCTGGCAGAAGGGTGATAATTAGGCAGAGGCTCTGGAGCTTGGAATGCTGCGGCTCGCTGTGCCCCGTGCCAAGCCGGCATTCCTGGGCTGTCACAGACGCGTTCGGTGGCGTTTGGGGTTTGTTGTGATTTGCGGCACATCACCAGCCGCTCACCCAGACAGCTCCTAATTGCAGCGGAGGATGTGGTTTAACCCGAGCTTAGCTAGCAGCAGCTTCATTTGTGATCTTTGCGAGTAGAGAAACCTTTCAGCCCCGGAGAGGAACCTCCTGTCCCCGCGGCGTCACCCGAGCTCCTGTGCCAGCCCATTGTCGCTGGGTTTGCCGGTCCCCCTGAGCCAGGTCTGTGAGCCACAAATGAGAAAAGCTGCCCCGGCCTGCCTGTGCCACAAAGAGCTGCTCAGGTGGCTGGGCTGGCAGGCGGCGGCTGCACCTGCTGATGCTTTGGCTCGGGCTGGTGGCACAGAGCGGCCGCGAATCCCCCCTGAGCTGCAAGCTGTTCGTGGCAGCGATGCCTCGCTCCGAAGAGCGCTCCTGCCACGACAACAAAGAGCTCTTTGATCCTTTCCATTTGGAGAACTTAAAACGACAAAGCCAAACTACAATAAGACCAAGTTGGGCCATAAAAAGGAGAGCAGGAGCACCAAAGCGCTCCAGAGTGTAATTGTAGAAGCAGCAAATGCTTTGGCACTTAATTCTGCTTTAGTGTCAGTTCAACATGTTTCACGTTTAAGACTGGAGAGCCCCTCGCCAAATGCTCTGCACAAACAATCCAGGGCTGCTCCTTGGAGAGCCCCCGGCTCAGCGTGGCCCCTTGGCTCTGCTGCCCTCAGCTGCATGCAGGGTACAGCTGGCCCAAGTGCAGAAACCCTCCTCAAACCCTTTAGTGAGGGTGACCTTGTGTGGAGCTGGCCTGTGGTGCAGAAGCTCCCCTCAAACCCTTTAGTGGACATCAGCCTTGTGTGGAGCTGGCCCATGGTGCAGAAATTCTCCTCAAACCCTTTACTGTGGGTGCTGCTGCTCTGTCCCTGCTCTATAAAATTTCTGGCAACACTCAGGTCCCTGCCTGTCCTTGGGCAGTGCCCCCCTGTCCCCAGGGCTGCTCCCCAGCCCTTGTGGCAGGAGATGCTCAGCTGGAGCCAGCCCTTGCTGCTGCTGGGGCTGGGCTTTCTCTTCACTCCACACACACCTGGGCCACGGCCCAGAGGTTTCCCTGGAAGGTGGCATTTGGATCAGGCATCTTGTAAGGCAGTTATCAGAAATGTGGCTAACAGAGACCCCATCTTCCCAAAGCTGCCGGGGTGTGTTTAAACAGAAACGTGCCCTGGGTAATTCCTTTGCAAAGAACTGCCCTGCGAGGGGGCACGACCTCGCTGCATGGCCAACAGCAGCCCCTGGGCAGCAGCAGCCATGTGGGTGGCTGCTCCCAGGGGCTGGATTGCAGAGAGCCCCTGCAGGAGCTGGGCTGTGCCTCTGCTGTGCCCTGCCCTGAGCAGAGAGCGTGGCTGGAGCTGCTGCAGGGGGAGGTGAGGGCAGGAGCAGCCAGTGGGGCACACGTGGGGCACATGGAACTCTCACTCCTGCCCTGGGAGGGGACAGGGATATGAGGCTGCTGTGGGACCCCTTCTGTGCCCAAACCATCCCATCCTGTGCAGCTCTGGGGCTTTCAGGGACTTCTTTGCTGTCAAGAAGCAGCTGAGAACAGCAAGCTCCTTGTTTTGGAGGGCGAGATCTCTGCAGGGTGCAGCCCTGCCATGCAGGGTGTGTGAGATGTGCCTTGGCAGCAGCTCCCAGCTGGCATCAGGGACAGAGGGTGCAGCCCTGGGTGGGTGCCCCAGGAGCCCCTTGGGAAGGGTGAGCCCGTGGCTGCAGCAGGGAGTGATGCCTGGCCAAAGCTCTCTCCCTTTTCTCTCTCACCCCCCTCTCTTTAGAGGAGTGAGGGGATGGCTGTCAGACCCAAGGAGTGATTTGCTATGGCTTAAATAGAAAATGATGGGTACCTGATGCTTAAAAATTACTGAAAACCCATACAAATTACTTTTCTCCCTAGTAGATTGCTGTGGGTACAGCTCTTCATGGTGTAGGTAACTTGTGTGAATGATTTAGCCCATTGGTGATTATAGCAGAAGCTGTAAAATTATCTTGTCAGTATTTGAAAACCATTCGTGTGTCTGTGACGTGCCTTAGCACATCCAGGAATGCTCTGTTTGGGGAAGTGAGGCCCTTATCCTGATTTATCTCGAAGTACTTGTAAATGTTGCTGTAATTTCATGTTATCAAACCATTTAGCTCTTCCTCTTCCAGAACCAAGTTATTTTATCTCATGCACCTTGTTTACTTCAAATTAGCCCTGAGGTTGGCCTGAAGTTGCACCTTGTTATTCCTCCACCTCCTGTCTCCGTCTTAGGCTCTGTCGGCAGATTTGAAGGTATAAGTAAATACTTTTTGTTATTAATAGAATAAGTTCTCCCTCCCACACACGTTTTCTTTTCATTCCAGTCTTCATTTTCCGTGAAAAACTGACATTGCAGTACAAGTGGAAACCTTCCAAATGGCATGAAAAAGCCTTAATTCTCCTAGCAACAAGGTCAGGGCTCAAATCCAGCCCCTTTCCCTGAGCACGGGGAGAACAGCCCCTCCAATTACCTGTTCCCCTGCGGGACGGATCCGCTCGGCTCAGGCACCTGGCCTTGGGTGGATTTGAATCCCAGCCACGGCATTGTTTAAAAATTCTCCCCTCACTTGGGAAGGGTTTGTAGTGGGCTGAGCCCTGGGAAACCTGGAGCTGGTTTTATAGCTTCCCATTGAAATCTGGTGGAACCCTGTGGTGTTGAGTGATTTCCCCCTTTGCCACTCATGTGGCTTTGATCAAGCCCAGGGCTTGGAGAATGGCAGCCCCAGGAACTGGAACCACTGAGCTTTGCCCAGTTCTGCTGTTCATTAAAGCGTTTGTGAGCTCCCGGTCCTGGATGGTCAAACGAGGACCTTTGTGCCTGTCCAGGATGGAGCCTGCTGGTGCTACAGCAGAGCCCCTGTGCAGATCAGCAGAGCTGCTGCAAAAGTTGCCAGAATTCCTTTGCCCTCTTACTGAGACCATTCCTGGTGCCAAAAGCCTTGGGGCAGGAGGGTGCAGAGCTGACTGCAGGGCAGGCTTCACCTGCTGTCCAGGGATGGAACCTTCACTTCCTGTCCAGGGATGGAACCTTCACCTGCTGTCACAGAAATGGAACTTTCACCTCCTGTCCAGTGATGGAACCTTCACTGCTGTCACAGGGATGGAACCTTTGCCTGATGTCACTGAAATGGAACCTTCACTGCTGTCACAGAAATGGAACCTTCACCTCCTGTCCAGGGATGGAACCTTCACTGCTGTCCTGGGATGGAACGTTCATCTCCTGTCCAGTGATGGAACCTTCACCTGATCTCACAGAAATGGAACCTTCACTGCTGTCACCTGATGTCACAGAAATGGAACCTTCACCTGCTGTCACAGGCATGGAACCTTCACTGCTGTCCAGAGATGGAACCTTCACCTCCTGTCACAGGCATGGAACCTTAACCTGCTGTCACAGGGATGGAACCTTCACCTGATGTCACAGAGCTCTCCAAGGGCATTGAGTTCTGGAGGAATGACTGGCCCAGGGAACTGCTGATGCCCAGACAGCCTGGCTCTCCTCTACTGCTGCCCATATGCCTCCAGCCTGGGTCGTGGTTCCCCTCTCATGGGTGTTTGGGTCTCAGGGGCACAGGGAAGCCTGTACAGCACAGCCTGGAGGGTTCCCCTGCTGTTGCACAATCCCCTGCCCTTCCCACAAGCTGCAAACCCCACAGGGATGGTGCAGCAGATTTTGGGATGGCTCCCCTGGAAGGACAGGCTGAGCTGTGTTTGGGACAGGATGGGAACCCCCCCAGCCCCATGGCTAGAGGAGCCCTGAGCAGGGCCAGGGCTGGGGGCTGAGCGGCTCACACTGCTGCTTTCCTGCCCCCCTGGGATGTGATGGCTGGAATGGCTGAACACTGACAGGGTCTGACAGTGTTTAGTTTGGCTGGGCAGGGTTTAACAGTAGCTTATGTAGGTCTGCAGTTCTGAAAATCTCGTTTGATTTCAGTGGGAGGCTGAATTGGGCTGAGAGGGGAATCCTTCCTTTGGCTTTGCTGAGCATTAAATGAAATCCTATGTGATGGTTCATATCTCCTTATCCTGTATCTGCTCCTCAATATCTCCTGATCATAAATCACAGTGTGGTGCAAGTGACATGGGGCATCCTTGGTGTAGCACCAGTAACTCCTCAATTAAAGGGGAAAACATGCTGTGGCAGAGGGTTACGGGTGAGAATTTCCATTGTGCTGAAGGACTTGGTGCTGTTGTGTGATGCTGTCCCTCCCCCCAAAGCTGTGTGAGAGTCCTGAATGCAGAGATCTGTGTTCTGCTGTGTTCAAAGCCCGGCTCTGGGTCTGGTAGGCTTGATCTTCAGGCTGAGCTGAGCCCAGCTTGCCAACATCTCAAGCCAGTGGCTCCATGGGAACAGGAGTCCCAGGAGGGTGGGCCTTCAGCTGTGGGGTGTTTGGGAGCAGCACTCACAGTCAGAAACCTCAGCTCAGTGCTAATCCTGGCTCCCTCTGTGAGGAGGAAAAGACTCCAGGGCCGAGGCTTTCTCAGCTCTGGGAGCTCTGGGTGCTGCTCCCAGCCTGAGATGGCAGAGCTGTGAAAGGGGAAGGGCCATGTCCCCTGTGCCACCAGGAACGAACCCCTCCTCCAACAAAAGCCTCCCCCAGGAGAGGAGAGCTCTAAATCTGTGCACTGGTCTGTCCCCTCTTTGTCAGCAGCGCTGAGAATTCCCTGTCTGTCCCCTCTTTGTCAGCAGGGTGGCTGAGAATTCCCTGCCACGTGTTCTCCCACAGTGAGATCAGGGTGCCAGGGGATGCCATCCCAGCTGGGAACCATCCCAGGGTGGGAGCAGCCCCTGCCCCTGCTCAGGGCTGGCGGTCAGGGCCAAGCCTGGGGTGTGCAGCCCGTCTCTCAAAGAACCTCTGGCTCCCAAACAGCCTCTGGCTGCAGGGCTCTTGGGGTGCCAGGGACCCCAGGGGCTCCAGCAGCCCTGGGCACCACGTGTGGTCCATATGGGATGAGCTGGGGCAGGGCTTTCCAACTGCTGAGAAGGCTAAAGTGGGGCTTGTTATGATTTCCGTGGGGTTGGGGTAGCTGGGAGTGCAAGCCTCTAAGGTGTTTCTGCAATCAGAAGTGAGGGGTAGAAGGGGAAACGCAGTTGTTTGGACCACGTGGGATTCTGGGCTTTGGGTTTTTTCTGACTAAGTTTGATATTTCCCTGGCACGAGTTCAAGTTGTCCTCTTTCCCTAATGGAAAAAAGCAAAGCTGGATGTCTTGCTTTGCTTGCAGTTGAAGGCACTCGACTGGATAAATTTAACTGTTGTCTTTGAAAAATTTTTCTCCCCTTCGATAAGAGCATTAAAAAAAAAAAAAAGAAAAGAAATTATGACCTCATGCTTTCAAGCTTCTAAAAAAAAAATTTCAATTTCAGCTGATGCTTGTTATGGCTGTTATTAACAATGTTTGAACCCAAAAAGAGGTCCAGATGTGATGATTTTATTTATGCAAAATTGGGTTTTGGTCACTGAGCTTGGATTTGGATAATTTATTTTTTCTTTTCTTTCTTTTTTTCTTTTTTTTCCCTTTTTCAGCCCGATGGCACCAGCAAGGAGTGTGTCTTCATTGAGAAAGTCCTGGAAAACAACTACACGGCGCTGATGTCTGCAAAATATTCAGGCTGGTACGTTGGATTCACCAAAAAAGGGAGGCCACGGAAAGGGCCCAAGACCCGGGAAAACCAGCAGGATGTGCATTTTATGAAGAGATACCCAAAGGGGCAAATGGAGATACAGAAACCCTTCAAGTACACAACAGTCACCAAGAGGACTAAGAGAATACGACCCACCAACCCCAGCTAAAAACAGACAAAAAAACAGTGTCACAATAAGAAACCACAAAAAGAAAAAAAAAAAGAAAGAAAAAAAGAAAAAAAACTGCACCAGAGGAATATTTTTACATTAAAAATAAGGAAGAAGCTCTATTTTTGTACATTGTGTTTAAAAAAATAAAAATAAAAAAACCTAATAAAAGACTAGATGGCAAACGCTGGGGAAAGCTGTTCGGGATTTATTGTGACTTGAAAAATGAAATGAACTGCTCTATTTAAAAATGACTTCTTGTTGTTGATGACACACACAGGTGCTTATTTTGCTTTTTTTTTTTTTTTAAAGACAACTTCTCAAGCATATCCCCAGAGGGAAAAAACAAAAAATAAAAATTAAAAAAAAAGAATTATTAAAAAATAAAGAAATAAAACCAAAGAAAACCAAAGTTCTTTCCCAAAGTTGCTGCGAGGCTGCCCCCCAGGTGCTGGTGGGCAGTAATCTGTTTATTGCCTGCAGCCTGAGCCCAGGGAGCTCTCGGCGTGTTGATCCTCTGTAAGCCTCCTGACGACACAGGGACCCACGGCCCCGTGGTCCTGCATCCTGCTCACTTCTGGAGAATGCTGCTAACTACATTCAAGTGACTACGAGATGACCTAGTACACCAATGATAAGGGAATATTTTAAAACCAGCTATATTATATATATTATATATATATAAGCTATTTATTTCACCTCTCTGTATATTGCAGTTCCATGAACCAAGTATTACTGCCTCAACAATTAAAAAAAAGTTATTTAAAACATATGTACATATTTCTGCTGTTCACACTTCTTTCCCCCTCTGTGAGTGGTGGTTTTTCAGTGCGTGTTTCTCCTTCATGCCAGGCCAGCAGGAAATGTTCAGGACAGTTTCCCCACTGGAAAGTTCATTGCTGATCCTGTAGTTCCTCCTGTTCCCCAATTCCATCCTCCTCTTCCTTCCTCCCACAAGGAAGGGTCTCAGTGGGGTAATGGCGGGCTGAGGGTCAGGGAATCCACGGTGACCTTTCTCAGGAGCAGCACATTTTATACTTTCCAGTTCCTAAAGCTGTGGCTGAGCAGAAAGTGAACTGGAAAATGAGTGTGTGACTGCATTAACCCATAATTCGTGTGGCTTGTGTTTCCTTCCTGAGGGCTTTTAGAGGGGCTCTTGCTTTCAGCTGTTAATTCAATATTGGGTCTTCCTGAACTTGCCCTCAGCCAGACAAATCCCTGTCCCTTGTCCTGCATGGCTCACCCAGCCTGTGGAGTGACTCGTGTCCCTGGTCAGCGCAGCTTTCCTTCCAGGAATTCTGCCTAGGACATGGGTGAGGTGACGTGCCCCACAGAAAGTGGGGAAGAGAAGCAAGATGAAATATCTGAGCTCAGGTTTTAGCTGGAATGGCACTGGAGCCCCAGTGGTGTTTTCAGGAGAAGCTCCCTTGGCTTTTCCTGCTCTCTGTGTGCAGACATGGCTACACTCCCTGCTTCCAGCCAGGGCTGGAAATGCTCAAAGCCACTAGGAAAGCTTTTTCTTGTTAATCAGAATGACTCTCCCCAGAACAAGCTTTCCCAAGATAACTTTGAGAGCTGCAGCCAAATGCTACAGTTCAAAGCTGCTTGGGAGATAGTGCAGATAAGCATGCAAGCTTGAGGATGCTTATCTGAGCCGATCTCCAAACCTTGCAGGCCTAGAGAAGAATGAGCAGTGCTAAGCAGGGTCACCCCACGCTGCTCCAGGAGGAGCTGGGCAGCTGCTCAGGTGAGGTCCCTCAGCAGCCCCTGTCCCAGGAGCTGCTCTTCTGGTGCATCTGGAGACAAGCACAGGAGCAGGACCCGTGGTGGAGCTGGTTGGTGGGGGTTGGAAGGCTTTGCCAGCTTTGTCTTCAGATTGATTCACGTAGGGAGGATTTGGGGAAAGTTCAGAGGAGTGCTGGGGTGGAGGACTGGGAGCAGCTGGAGATTGGCTCTGTTAGTGCCTCCAAGAGGAGACACCCGGTTGGTTTCCAGAGTGAGAAAGGTTTTATGGGTGCCTTGCTTCTCCTTGCAACATTGTCGCGGCCCTGATGGCTTCACTGTTAGAACAACAGGGTTTGTTTGGCACTGGAGAAATTAGGGGGTGGGGGCAGAAAAGGCAGTCTGGGCAGAAGGGATCTCCTCTCCCAGGCTGAGGCTGGGAGCAAGCAAGGAGGATCTGCTCCCTGTCCCACAGTGCCCTCTGAGTCTGGAGATGGGCACAGGGCAGTGAGGGGCCACACAAGTAGTGGCTGGGGCTCTGTCCCTCATGGCAGTGCTTTACTGGAGTGTTTCCTGGACAGCAGTGGGACAGCTCCTCAGTGTGGTGAGGAGATTGGTGCTCACCTGGAGCAGGTGACACCGGAGGGATTTGTTGGCTGATGGTGCCCATTGAGTGTTTGTGTTTGAACATCTGCTCTTCAGGCTTTATTAACAACAAAAGCAGGAGCAAAGGTGAGAAGAATTCACACCAGGTCCCCTTCAGAGGACCTTCACGTTGGACAGAAGGCTGCTCTGGGTAGGGGACGTTCAAAGAATGGGCAGAAATTGGGGAAATCCATCCTGTGCCCAGGGAGGGACAGCCCTGTGTGTGGGGCTGCTTGGAGGTGGCTGATGGACAGGTCCAGAGGAGAGAAGGAGCTCGTCTGTGGTGTTTAACCTCACTTTGTCCTTTCAGAAAGTCTTTGGTCACCCTGAATATGAGCTGAGATTTCCCACGTCAGCTATTACATTTGATTTACTTTGTAACTGAAGATTGTTAATGAGGATTTAATTGCTGACCTGGGATTCTCCTCAAGAGTGAGTGGTGGCATTAAAGTGTGTGGAGCTCTGGGCAGGCACACTTTAACCAGCACTCTGCTTAATTGGCATTAATGAGAGCAGACTGGAGCCCCTGCCTCAGAAACCCTGCTGGATTTGTCACTCTTTCCACAGATGAGATGAGAGAGATGCATGGGCTGGTGACACCGTGGCTAGCTTTGCTGTGTGCAGGAGCCACTGAGCCCAGGAGGGAAACTCTGTGGGCCCAAGGAAGTTTTTTGAGTGTGTTGCACAAAGCAGAGCTGTGATGAGACCTCCTGGGCCGTGGGTGTCCTGTGCTGCCCCTGTGAGGGTGAAGAGTCAGTGGTCACAGCTCAGCAAGGCTCAGTGTCTGCTCCATGTGCCTGGGGATGTCCATCAGCTTTCCTGAATTCTCTGAGCAGTTTGGTGCCTCTGTACTTCCACAAAAGGAGTGGAACAAGATTTCAGTCATGGTTTCAGACTCCAGCTGGAGAAGATGGTCTCTGTGTTGTCCAGGAGAATTTGCCCACCAAGAAGGATCTGAGTGAGCAACTGGAGTCAGCTCTGAGTGGGAATGGTTGGGTAACAGAAAATATGGGTTAGTGGCTCCCAGAGCACACTGTGTTACCCTTCCTGCCCCTGAGAAACAGGGCTGGAATACGTGAAAATGTGTGTGTGGTGGTGGTTGGGATATGTGAAAATGTGTGTGTGTGTGGTGATCGGGATAGGTAAAAATGTGTGTGGTGTTTGGGCTGTTTTAGGGTACCTCACAACCCCAGTACCTGCTGATACAGGAGGAAGAGGAGCTCTATGTGTGGGGAGCTGTACATTCCCCCAAACCCTACTCATCCAACAGAGGGAAAAGGGTCCCAGAAATGAGGGGTGTCCCCAGGAAAGCAGCTTTTATCTGCTGTTCCTCTCCAGGGCTGGAGCCCCTGGGCTGGGAGTGCTGGGAGGCAGAGCAGGTATGTTCCTCTGCATGATTTCCTGGTGCTGGGCCAAAGGGTGGAAGTTTACACTTAAGATTCACAACAGCTGTTTCAAGTGCCTATGTCTCGTGCCAGCCATACCACCTGAATGGCCAAGGGATATATATAAAACTTCAATTATTTTTTGAATATTTGTTGTTATTCATTTGGAGACAGATGAGAGGAGATTCCTCACAAGTGATGTAACCTATGTAGACTGTTATTTCCAACAGTGTGAGCTGAAAAATTAGGGAGGAAAAACCAGGTCAAACTGAAACTTTTCTCTTTTTTTTTCTTTTTTTTTTTTTTTAGAGTGAGACAAAGTACTGAGTGGAGTGATTCCGGTTTACCAGAGACATTTAATTCACCCTATTAAGGATTTCTTTAATTTCTTTAAATATAAGTGATTTCATGGGGGGGAAAGAGAAATAGAAGCTTCACTTTGAAAGTAAAAACAATTTTGTGATGTGTAATAAGGTCTCCCCTGCCTATTTGTCACTTGAAACTGATTTGAGTCCCCCACTGAAACATCAATTCTGTGGCAGTTTGCTGGTGCTGTAGCAAATGCTGCCTCTCCTCACCTGCTAAGGCCATGGATGGAACCTTTTCCAGAGCCCAGTGATGGGTGCAGAGCCCAAACCTCCTCCTGTCCCACCCATTCCTGCTGCTCTCCTTCTGACCCCTTCTTTTATCAGAGGCTCAATCCGGGCTGATGGGAGCAAAGCTCAGAACTCAATTTCCTTTTTCTCTTTATCTTTTTATGGCCTTTTTATCTTGCAGTGCCAACCCAAGGAGATCCACGCTGTGAGCATCCTCCACTGAGTCCCTCAGCCAGGTCTGGCACACCCTGGGGGCTCTGTGGCCACCAGAACCTGTGAACTCAGTGGTTCCTGACACAGCCAAGCCCAGCTGTCAGCTCTGGGCCAGTGCTGACCAGTCCCTGGCTGTGTTTGTTGTGGGTGGGACTCGTTTCTACCCAGAAAACTACGGAAAGTTCAGCCCAAGCAGTGCAGTGTGAAGGTGGCTGTCACCTGCCTGGGCAGGGGCTGGTTCTCAGTTTGGAGCAGGCTGAGGGGAGCTGTCTGCACATCCTGTGGCTGCCAGCCTGCAGGACACGGGGCTCAGCCTCAGGAAGCCCCACCGAGTTCTGCAGGGCTTGCGAAACAACCAGTTGAGTTTCCCCAAGCCACATCAAACCCATCCAAAGAGAGACGAATTGGTCTGCTCAGGCCTAAAGCACAGAAAACACTGCCTTTGTTTGGAAAAAAACAACCGCAGCGGCCAGGAATAACAGAAGACGTAACCGCAGCAGAGCCTCTGGTGGGAGTTCCCTCCCGGCTCAGTGCAGGCATGCCGAGCCTGGTGCTGTGCTCTGAGGGATGTCCTGGATGCAGGACAGCGTGGCCCAGCTGGGGCAAGCACTGCAGGTGATGCTGAGGGCCGGTTCCTCCCTCGGGATGGGTTTCCAGCAGCTTGTGCAACCCCAGGCTTGCAAGGGCCGTTGCTTCTCTGCCAAAGAGGAAATTCTGGACCTGCTTGTGTCCCGAGTGAATGCAGTGAGCTGTGGCAATTACAGGAGAAATTTGTAATTGGGGAATTTCACCCCACAGCTTTACAGCTTGGGGGCCCAGAGGCATGTGCCCATTTGGGGGTACTCCACTATCACTGCCCAGGAGAGGGGCAGCTCTGGCACGGGTGGAGCAGCAGGGAAAGGCTGTCCCAGAGGTTGTGAGGCTGGGCAGGCTCAGCAGCCCCTGTGGTGGCCAGTTTGGAGCTGGCTGGGAGCAGAGCCCACTGTGGCCAGCTGGGAGGTGACCACAGCACGGGTCTGGAGCTGCTGCTGGCCAGAGGGGTTTGTGTGAGGACGGAGGGAGCACCAAGAACCGGGAAAAGGGGATGGTGTGCGAGGGATGGGCCACGGCCCAGGCAGCAGGGCTGAGTTCCTGGGAGGTAGCACATGTTACTTTGATCAGATGATCGGATTTGCATGAATCAGAATGTAAAAATCTTGGCTGGGGCTTACAAAGGAGTCTAGAGAAATGAGCTGCCTCTTTATCTGGGTATCTGACACAAGCATGGATTGAAAACCCTTCCACTCCTTGGTGGGACCATTTTCCAAGGGGAGACAGCTTTGTGGGGCTTAGATGTTGTTTACCGCCATGGCAGGCTCTCGGGCTGTGATCATCTCTGCTCCAGAGCTTTCAAAAGGATAAAATGAGCCTCCTATTATAAGGACTGAAAATAATCCTAAATGAATAACACACATGCAGCTTTCACAGGCACACATTTCTGAGCCATTGGAAATGTTGGCACATGCAAACAAACAAAAACACATGTCCCAGGCCTCTGGTTTTCATAGATTTCTGCATGCCATGACATTTGGGGGGGGGTGGCATTGCCAAGAGCTAACAAACCAGATTCCCAGGCTTGACTTGCAGAGCTGGCGGGGGGATGCAGGGACAGCGAGGGGAGGCCTTTGGGCTGGGGACAGGCTCTGGGGACCACAGGAGAGCCTGCAAGGGGTGCCAGCCTATGGGGGACAAGGCAGCAGGGAGGGCTGATCCCCACAGGGCAAGGTGGGCAGAGGGAGGCTCCAGAGAAAGGTGTGCAGTAGAGAGGCTGTGGAGAGAAGTTTGAAGTTGGGAAGCTGTGGAGCAAGGTTTGAAGTTGGGAGGCTCCAGAGCAAGGAGTGCAATGGAGAGGCTGTGGAGTGAAATTTGAAATTGGGAGGCTCTGGAGTGAGGTTTGAAATCAGGAGGCTCTGGAGCAAAGTGTGCAGTGGGGAGACTCTGGAGCAAGGTGTGCAATGGGGAGGCCCTCTAGAAGCCACCTGAGCCCAGAGATCTGAGCCCCAGCTCCCCTGGAAGGCAAAGAGGTGATGGAGAGCCATTGCCTGGAAACCCACAGCTGACAGCAGTGCCTAAAGCTCTCTCTGGAGAGAAAAGTCTGGGTGAGTCACATGTGTGTGACTCCATCTGATCTCAAAGCTGCCGTGACAGTGACATTGGCAATCAGAGCCCGCAGCTGCTTCTGAGGACCCCGAGGGTCGGGTACAGGGACCCTGCATGTGGCCAGAGCTGGCAGGGAGCTGGGCTGGGGCAGGCTGAGCCCTGCAGAACAGCTGGGTGCTCACACAGCCCGTGTGCTCCATTCCTCTGTGCCTGCCTGTCTGGATTCCTTGGGAAAGGTAAAACACCGTTTCCTGCGGGGTCAGATATTTTGGAGGGGGAAGAAAGCAATTTGTGGCTGTGTTGTCTGCCTGATCAAAAGTGTTACCGGACTCAGCTACACAATGTGCACTCTTTAAACCGCTCCCAATTAGCCCTTCTTGCTAATGCTGCGTTTCATTCCTGGGAGACTGCACTGGGAGAGCTGTTATGACTTTGTGATTGTGCACATACCTTTATGTGCTTTCATTCTTAATCCCCTTTTTGCAGAAGCCAAAAGGTCTTCCAGCCAAAAAGGAAATCAAAACCTTTTGTTGGCTGCTTCATAAGAATTAAGGGTGGGATGAAGGTTGTAGCAGGATCTTAATTAGCCATTGTAAATAACGAGAGCGGCAGTGCCTGCAACCATATACCACCTTGGGTTGAGATATTGTCAGACCACACAAAGCTAGGTGAATGGGCAGCACAATGGCAGATAAAATTCACCCCTGATGACTGCGAGGCGAGGCAGGGCGAGGAATAATTCAAGCTGTGCCTGCACTCTGTCGGGTTCCATGTTAATTGTAATAATTTACACACCAAAACCAGCGCAATCGCAGCCACTCTGGGGGCTTTTTTCCTCTCTGCTGTTGTGAGAGTAAAACAAAATATGAGGATGGTTAAAGAGAGGGATGTAAAATATTCCCTAATTTCTGTCTGCTCACAGCACAGATCCGGAGGAGACCCTTGCTAACATGCCGAGCTTCTCTCTGGATATCTGATCTCAAAAGGGGATATAGTGGAAATAATAAGTGTTCAGAGGCTGACAATGAAAATACTTAGAGGCCTGGTGAGGGAATGCTTTATGTGGGTATTGAAAGGACTGTGCCTGCTTCATTTAGAGACAGGAAAGTAATGAATAGTCTAGACTGCAGAGAAAGTAAATTGGGATCTCCCACTCACCTGCTCTCCCAACACAGAGGAATTCAATGAAAGGCAGCAAACGTCAAAACTGCTGAAAGAGAGTGGTTCTTGACTTGGGGAAAATGAACATGTAGCATGGAAATGAGCTTTGGGCTCAGACAGTGGGAGCCTGGAGAGCAGCCTTGGAGGGGCAGGGTGTTGGGCAGCTCACCCCCTTACAGACTGGTGCTTCACCCATCCCACTGGGGTTCAACCTCGTTTCATCCATGTTAAATAGCTCTGGAGAAAGAATGAAATAACTCCATGTGTGCTCGGAGCCCTGTCCTGTTCTCACAGTGCTGTGCTGGCTGAAGGAGCAGCACAGACATTCCCTGATGGCCTCACAGGACACTTGTAAGGTCCATCCTTGATCCTTTCCCTTCCTATGCCCACGAGAAGCTTGACAGGCACCTCTTTCCAAGGACACCTTTGCCCATAGGGCAACCCTGGTTGCAAACCTTACCTTGCCTTTTCTCTCAGTGCTTTTCAGATTCCAAAGCCCTTCCTGGGTCAGAGGGATGGTCCCATCTGCTCAGCATGGACACAGTGCCAGTGTGGGTTGTGGCAGGGCTGTATGGTCGTGTGTGTGTGGGGAGAGCTGTCCCACCCTTCACAGTGAGACCCAGCCCTTTCCCAGCCCTTGCTGCCTTTCCCACCAGCCAGGCAGACAGCTGAGCATGAGGGGCCCCATTCTGGAGCTGGAGAAGCTGGGATGACTCCATTCTTGAACACGGCAAGTTCTGCCCTCTGTATTTCACAGCCTGACCCCCCAAGTTCCTCGCAGGCATTTGGGCTGAGGTCTTCTGTGGCCTGGGGGATCTGGGTGCTCAAGCCCCATCCATTTGGCACCTCAGCCAGATTTCTGCCGTGGTTTCAGCGGGAGATCCATGCCCAGGGCAGGCCCTTTGCTGTGGGGATGTAAATGGCTGCAGGGATGGTGTGCACGGCAGCACCACAGACACTGCTGGGAGCAGAGCTGGGGCCATGCCTGGCTGGTGTCTCTGCAGAAGCAGAGCTGGGGCCATGCCTGGCTGGTGTCTCTGCAGGGGCCATGCCTGGCTGGTGTCTCTGCAGGAACAGCCCAGCTGTGGGCCCAGCTGTGGGTGCTGCCAGCAGACGCTGCCGTGGGTGGTCTGAAGGCAGCCCAAGGTGCCATAATCTGCCATCTGCTGCTGCAGCCAAGTGATTCAGGGCTGCTGTTTGCTCCATGTGTGAGGGGTGAGCCCAGAGCTCGCAGGGCAGCACTGTCAGGGCAAACTCTCTCTGCTCCCAGGGGCTCCTCCAAACACCCCGTGACACCTGCCAGCAACTCAGCCATAAGGCCAGCAAAGCCCTTCTCCCTCCCAGGGCAGCCTTGGGAGGCAGGGATCACCTTCGGGAAGAGACTGCCCTGACAAACCAGCCAAAACCCTGCCCTTGGGTGGAATTCATGACATGTGAATTTATAGGTGACTCCTGAGCAGTGATGGAGAGAATGCCTTATGGTTGTGCTTCGTTAAACACCTTTCCACCCCAGCCAAGAGGTTCCTGTGCCTCAGCAGCAACCAAAGCCTCTCCTGGCAGCTCCACAGCCACGGGGGAAAGGGCCACACTATCCTTGGGACACACAGCAAGCTCCAGGGTGGGTTTGGCAGCGAGGATGGGAGCAGTGACACCTGAAGCAGCCCTGCTGGTGGGGTCTGTTCTGCTCAGAGGGAGCAGAAATCATTGCTCCAGGAGAAATTACCCCAAGTCCTTGAAAAGGGCAGAAAAAATGGATCAAAGGAGTGCATGGATATGAAAGATTAGCAAAAGTGATTTGGCTTCCAGAGAAGTGGTGGTGGGTGCAGGTGAAAATGTGGCTGTGGCTGGAGGTTAGAGCACCAGGGGAGGGCTGTGCCTCTGTCTGCTGGCAAATACCTGAAAGGGAGGGTTTAGTTCCATTATCTCCTGTTTTATTATCAGCTTCACACCTGCCATATTGGTGTGGAAGGGGCTGCTGTTTCCAGAGCACCTTCCTGGAGGGAACAGGGACACTGCTGGAGCTGTGTGGGACCATGGAGGGGACAATGTGAGCACCCACCTACACGGCTGGAGTCCCTTGCCCTGCTGTATCTCAAACACAGGCACTCGGTGTCCTGCAGAGAAATCAGGGGGAAATTGAGTCAGTTATCTCCCACCATCTCTGTTGAAAGTGGTACTTAATCCTTCCCTTTAAACCTTTTATCTGACATTAAATGGTCATTAGTTTAAAAGAAAAAAAGTTAAGCTGACTCACTTTCCAGCTGGAAAAACCTTTTTAATTGCAGTAAAAATGCACCAAGGGCATGTATTGATAACATTGTTTTAGGGAACAAACAAAAACCACCGTTGGTTTTGTATTCATTATTTTTCTTGGTAAATAAATTAAACAAACAGGATCACTGGTTTATAACTTGTGGGCACATTATTGTGTTTACTATTAGACCTTCCTGGAAATTTCCTGAGTTAAAAGAAACATTTAAATTATAACCAGCTACACATTCCTGGTGGGAATCTTTCCCAGTCATAAATAATAAGGAAGTCTTTAGGCTGATGAGGAGGAATTCAGAGTCATCTCCTCAAAGTTTTCAGCCAAGCCCAGGACCTGCTGCTCTGGGGGTGGGGATCCAGGGATGCTGTGGGGATCCAGGGATGCTGCTGGGATCCAGGGATGCTGCTGGGATCCAGGGATGCTGTGGGGATCCAGGGATGCTGCTGGGAACCAGGGATGCAGTGCTGAAAGCAGGAGACCTGACCCACCTGTCCTGCTCCATGGGCCCATCTGCTCTTTGCACCATTGAGGAGCCAGGCTGTGCTCTTGGCTGGGCACCTACACCAAACACCTGCACCTACACCTGCACCAAACACCTGCACCAAACACCTGCACCAAACACCTACACCCTTCACCTACACCAAACACCTACACTCAACACCTACCCCATATCACCCTGGAGGAGCTCAGCTTTTCTCCCAGGGCTGTTCTGGCTGGGAGGTGTCTCAGAATAACAAACTGGTTCAGTTTGGCTCACCCAGTGCCACCCCTGCCATGGCAGGGACACCTCCCACTGTCCCAGGCTGCTCCCAGCCCCAATGTCCAGCCTGATCTTTGGCTCTGCCAGGGATCCAGGGGCAGCCACAGCTGCTCTGGGCACCCTGTGCCAGGGCCTGCCCACCCTCCCAGAGAACAATTTCCTCCTTATATCCAATCTAACCCTGCCCTCTGGCAGTGGGGGCCATTCAGAGGACCTGGGAGGGAGCCAGGCTTGGTTGGGAGCTGCTGGGAGAGCCAGTGCCCCTTTCTGCTCTGACCATGGTGAGACCAAGGCAGGATGGGGGTGCAGCTGGGGCCCTGGAGAAGCTCCCACCCCACCATGCACCAGTGACCATCAGTGACAGCAGTGACAGCAGTGGCCACCAGTGACACCAGTAACCACCAATGACACCAGTGACCACCAGTGACACCAGTGACCACCGGTGACACCAATGACACCAATGACACCAGTGACCACAAGTGACCACCAGTGACACTGATGACCACCAAGGACACCAGTGACACCAGTGACCATCAGTGACCACCAGTGACACCACCAGTGACACCAGTGACCATCAGTGACACCAGTGATACCAGTGACACCAGTGACCACCAGGCCTGGGCACACAGGGACACCCTCACTTGTGCCTGGCCCTGGCACCACCTCACACCTTCACCGTGGCCATGCTGGACCTGGGGCTGGGCTGGGATGATTGAGCAAGGACTAAACCTTAAATCAGGAATCAGCCAGGGCTCTGGTGAAACATGGCTTGGAATTTTGTCCTTTGTGCCTAGGAAAGTACAGCTAAAGGAAAAGGATTAAGTTTTGCATTTTTAACCAGTTTTTTTTTTTTCTTGGAAAGTTCTTTGTCTTTTTCCAGCCTAGAAACAAAGCCTAGAAATACTGAAATGTGAAAAGAATGCATTTCAGGTCCCAGGTTTTCTGCTTTTGACAAAAATACCGGCCTCCTTCAATGCAAAATTTTGCTTATCTGTGAGTGTGTGGAGGTTTCCAGCCAGCTCTGACATTGATTATTCAGTTCATGAGTTTTGAAACGGCAACACTGAATTTTCCCATGGTTAACTGTGCAGTGCCAGGCCCTCTCCTCCTTCCCCAGCGCAGTATCAGCCCTGGCAGGGCAGCACTGAGCCAGAGCAGAGGACAAGGGAGGAGGGCTGTGGGTGAATCAGGGCTTATCAGCTCTTGTCACCGAAGTGTTTGTGACCAGTTTGCACCCAGAGCCCCAGAGCGAGGTGTGCTGTGACCTCCCTCCCAGGATCCGTGTGCTCATCACTTCCAGGCAGCAATCCTGCTCCTTGTTTAATTTAGGTTAAATTACAGGTTGTGTGGTCCATGAGCTGCTGCTTTGGTGCTGAATTGACCCGGGAAGGATAAAGTTCCTGCAGTGCAGCCCCTCCCGTGGCTGTGGGAGCCCAGCTGTGCCCCACGAGGTCCTGCAGATTTGGGGGAAGGTTTGTCACCAGGTAAGCGAGGGGGAACTGACTCCAGGCTTTAGGCTGGGTCTGATTTCACAGGGTGACATTCAGGCAGAAGCCACAGGGCCCGGCTGGGGCTGCCCCGGCAGTGCTGGCCCAGCGGGTTATTTGCACTTGTTGGAGTGTTCTGCTGGTGCTGCAGGGAGCCCAACCTCCCTCGCTGCCTGCTCGGCTCCGTTTGCCGAGCTCCAAGGGCTGCTGGAGCTCCCTGTACACCCCAGGAGCTCGGTCCTGCAGGGGATAAGTGGCAGGGACAGCAATAAATCAGAACATCCTTGAGGGCAGGAGCGAGAGCAGCCCCGTCCCTGCTGCTGCTGCTGCCCGTGGCTGCCAAGCGCTCCACGTGAGACCGGGGTTTAGTGAGGCTGAGCTTTGGGGGCTGGAGGTTTGTCCAGCATTCACCGGGGGCTTTGCATGAGAAAAAGCAAAGGGCAGGACAAAGCACGGCAGAAACGATGAGGAGCAGGAGCCCCTTCCCTGCACACCAGAGCTGCTGTGAGAGGCTCCTGTTTGCACAACGAAGAGCTCGGCTTTTGCTGTCTGCCTGACTCATTTATGCTTTTCTGCAGCTCCCAGCCCCAATCCAGCCAGACTTGACATTAGCAGATGCCAAATGAATATTTGCACAAATGTTCAGCAGCGAGTTTTCGTGCCGCTCCCTCCCTCAAGGTGGCAAGTGTGGGTGTGGAGAGAGCTGCCCTGCCCCTGTTTGGGAACATGTCCCTTTGAACTCCCTGGCGGGGAGGGTGAAAGAGAGGGGAAAAGGTTTTCCAAGCGAGAAAATAAAAATAATTAATAATAATAATAATAATAATAAAGTCATCTGAACAGGTTCCAGCCTGTGTTATTTTGTTGTTAACCCAGAAACCTGTGGATACTGAAATCTGGGAAAGGAGCGGAGGGATGGAAACGGCCCCAGTAAGAGCGGGAATGAGGTGAGAAAGAAAGCAAAGCCGAAAAAGCCTCAAATCTTGACTTTGTTTTGTTGATATGACAATTAGACACGTACAAATTAGCTAGGAAATATCCTGTTTCTTTCAGGGCGGTGGGGGAGGAGGAGGCATTAACCTTGGAAAGGGAGCTCTCCGGCCACCCCGGGGACGGTGGGAAGTAAGTGTTGGCTGATGTGTTGACTTTAATGCAGGAAAGGAGTCTGCTGCCGGCTGCAGCACTGATCCTGCATCTGCCTTTGGGCTGTCCGCGTCCTCTTTTGTCTCCTGGGCACCAGCGCCCGTTCCAGCCGTGCCCAAACGCTGTCCCGGGCTGGGGAGGGCATCAGAGCCGCCTGGGCAGGGATTACAGCTCACCTGCTCACCTGGAATCTGCGGGCTCTGCGAGACACCTGGGGACCGCGGAGGTTATGGGGTGACCCCAGGGGAGCAGGACAGACCCTTCCCATCCCCACAGTCCCTCGCGGGGGTGCAGACAGGACCCAGCCACCTCTCCCGGACCCGCCGAGTCTCCAGGTGGGATTGCCGGAGCCCGCGGGAGGAGCGGCAGCGGAACGCCTGAGGATGGAAGACTTAAGCGCACCCTGGCAGCGCTCCCCTGCCTCCCCTCCCCAGGCTCATCTAGCAGATGGGGGAAATACTAATTATCCCCCGAGCGAGAGTGGCTGTGCTGAGGGTGCCGCTGGCCTGGAGCTCTGCCACGCCGCGGTGACCCACGGTGCAGCCTGGCAGGAGGTGTGCGGCAAACCCCGTGCTCAGGAGCCAAACCTACACAGGCCTGGCTTTTGCCATCCTGCTGCATCCCTGCTCTGGGCTGACATCCCCAATTCCTCCCAGGAATTCCCGAAAGAACAAGTAGTTTTTAACCACTGTGGTTCGTCCTTGCAGGTACTTGGAAAGCTTCTCTGGCAGAGACTGTTTCGTTAAAAAAAACCAAACAAGTAAACAAACAAAGCCCCGTGGATTTGGCGTGTCTGAGATGCCAAAGGTGCCTTGTCAGCTCGTCCCTGGGGCTGGCGGGGTGCAGGGACAGGTCCCAGCTCCGATTTGGAGGGAGGGTCTGTGGCTGTACCCCTCCCTCCTCCCCCGGCTCCCCGGCACCGCTCCGGGCTCTGCGGATGAAAGCTGCGCTCCAAACAAAGCATTATTGATTATCATCCCCTCGAATTTCAGAGCGGGCTTACATTTCATGTACACGCCACAGTCCACGGGCTCGCTGGAATAAATAACACATGGGAGCTTGTTCGTATGCCCAGTCAATAGGGAGCTGTCGGCTTTCACGCCGTTTCACACATTTTTTCAGCTAGCTCAGCAATCCAAATGCAAAAATCCAGCAAACAGGGACATCGTGTGTGTTTCTGACACTCTCTGGAGAGGGCTGTGTCCGTAAACCAATGAATAGATTACACTCACCCATAGAAGACGGGGTTTTTTCCATCTGTGACAGATATTATATGGAAAATCTCTATTTTATATCTGATCCAATAAATTCAATACAAGTGAGTTATATAAGCTAAAAATGCTGTAAATTCTGCTTAACTCCTTCAGGGTGGGAGGCAGAAGTTGGGGATGGTGCTTGTGCATGGTGTCTCCACTCAGAGCCATGACATCCCTACAGCCTGAGGAGCACAGCCTGCGGCCAAGTGATCAGGTTTAGACCCTCCTGAAGGACATCCTAAAAAGCTGGCTGGGAAATGAATGAGGGGTCTGAAGGGCAGAGGTTGCAGGTGGATCTCACTCAATGTTTCATGAGGGGTCGCTGGTCTTCTGGACCAGTCCAGAGTCCCGGAATCAGAGAACCACAAAATTATTTGGGTTGGAAAGGACCTTAAAGATCACCTCATTCCAATCCCCTGCCATGGGTATGGACATCTTCCATTGTCCCTGAGTGCTCCAAGCCCTGTCCAGCCTGGCCTTGGGCACTGCCAGGGATCCAGGGGCAGCCACAGCTTCTCTGAGCACCCTGTGCCAGAGCCTGCCCACCCTCACAGAAGCAATTCCTGCCCAATATCCCATCCATCCCTGCCATCTGGCACTGGGAGCCATTCCTCGTGTCCTGTCCCTCCATGCCTTGTCCCCAGTCTCTCTCCACATTTCCTGTTGGTTTCCTTGAGGCCACACTGAGCTCACCCCAAAGCTTCTCCTGTCCAGCTGAACAATCCCAGCTGTGCCAGCCTTTCCTCCCAGCAGAGCTGCTCCATCCTTCTGCCCATCCTGGTGCCTCCTCTGGCCTGGCTCCAGCAGCTCCAGCTCCTGCCTGTGCTGGGCCAGGGCTGGGGCAGCTCTGCAGGTGGGGTCTCACCTGAGCAGGGCAGAGGGGCAGAATCCCCCCTCCCCTGCTGCCCACACTGCTTTTGAGGCCTGATACAGATATGGATAAATATAGAAATACAATCATACACATGCCTGTACATCCATAATCACACACACAGCCACACGCCATTACACACACACACACACACATATGTGTGTGCCTCTCTGTCTTCCCTGGCCCCCTCCCAGCATCCCAGAGCTTTTGTCCTTGACCCAGTGAGGAGCAGGAGACGAAAGGCAGCAGATGGGTGCAGACAGAGAGCGAGCGCAGAGAGCCGAGCCAATATTGCTCACTATGATAGACAGTGGTCTTAGCACACCAGCAGCCTAATGCAACGTTCCTTGCTGTCAATTCTTGGGTAGAAATGCTGGCAAGGGATGGATTTAAGGAGGAATGTGAGGCGTCAGATCTTGCTGCTGTGTGCAGGGACCCTCATGGGGCAGAGCAGGGCACTGGGGCCAGCAGTGGCAGTGCAAAGGAGCAGGCACACTCAGTTATGGCTGAAAGTCCAGCTGAATTCAGTGTTCACTTTACTTGCCTGGAGGCTGGTTCTCCTTCAGATAAACTAGGGATGAGACAGAAAAAGAAGGTTTTGCTATTCCGATGGAATGTCACATGGGACAGACGCTGGGTCACATTTCCCCTTTTCACCCCTCTGCATTTTGACATCTCCGAGTGCCCTACCTTGTCCTGTTGGCCATGGGCTCTGAATGACTGTGCAGAACTCAGGAATATTTTGGAACATATGTTTCCCCACCTCTCTTGGGCCAAATTTCTTCCTTTTTTTTTCCCCCCAAATCTAAGGGAGGAAGTAGCTGATTAACACATTCATTACTCATTTCTGGTACAGCACACTCCAAACATCTCAGGTACAGCCCCTGCTTTTTGCAGTGAGCATGTTATGCACTCACTGAGCAACAGCTGTGGAGCACTTGGTTCTTGAGAAATTCATTCAATTTTGTCTTCCCAGGAAGCAAGAATTATATTGTCATTAGTGGGGACCAGATTGGGCTAAACCTGCAGCCTTGAAGATGCTTGTTTATGGTCAGAGCCCTGCCAGGTCTGCTGCTGAGCTTTATAGAGCTGTATAACACTTGTGTGTGTCCCTGTGCCTTTACTGTTCTATCAGCGAGCAAAGAAAGAGGAAATCAGATTTGTTAGCAATAAAGCAGTGTACAATGGCTATTAAAATGGGGTAATTACATAATTAGCATGGCAGTGGTAACTCACCCAGCATGAGCAACAGTAAAACTGGCCCCTGCTTCCCTGGGTCCGGCTCGAGCTGGGACCCTAACAAAACTTCCAAAATGGTTATTTAGTAGAAACACACATGAAAAACTTGAAAGTCATCGTAAAACTGAGAAGGGAGGCCCAAAAAACCACAGGGAAGCCAAACACTTTCAAAGAAACAATAGTAAATTAGGTGTTAAAGATATAAAAGCCTGTTCCCTAACAATTTAATTAGGTAGCATGTCTGTTACAGACATCATGCTGCTAGTTTTGGAACCCATGGCAGGGCCTCACAGCTCTCAGTTCACACTAGCCCCCAAGAGAGGAGTTTCTTATGAAGGACTGATGTTTTTGCTTGACAGAAAAGTGTGATGGTAATCAAGTGAAAATGGCAGGTAGCACCAGAAATTACTATTTTTCTTTGCAACTTTCGTTTACATATATTTACAGTAATTAAAAGCCCAGTTTGAAGAATAGTCCTGGTTTTAATTAGCACCTGCTTCAGTTTCATCTGAGCTCATTCCCTTGAAGAAGGATCAAAACAACAAAACCTGTCTGGAATGGGCTCGAGTTTGAGCAGTGTGAGATAAGGCTGCCCCAGCTCCTGTCCTGCCTCTCTGCCTGGGAAGCTTTGCCCAGGGTCTCCTTCAGCTCCTCCTCCAGCCTCCTGCATCTCTCCTAACCCAGAGTAGGAGAGAAAATCTGAAATCTGACTGGTGGGATTCTGGCTCCACCAAGAAAAAAAAAAAGGGTGGAATCCTGGTGGCTTTCATTGAATCATAGTTTGGCCTGGGCTGAGCCCACTGTTAGTGACTTTTAAGATTAAATTTGTGAGGTGAAAGTGGGGACAGGGATACCAGGGGAGGGATGGAGTTTGCTTGTTAAGAAGCAGCTGTTAAATAGCAGGGACACTCCAAGAGCTTCAGTGCTGCTCAAAAAGTCACCCCATCACCAGGACAAACCCTCTGTTTTTCCCTCTGAGGCCCTAAAGACACATTTTTTCTCCTGATGGCAGAGAGGGTTGCAGTTAATGACTGCTGTACAAAGAGGAGGATCTTGTGGGAAGACTCTCCCTGACCTCTTCTCAAAGGTAGGACACTGAGCAGTAATTCCTGCTGTGCTCAGGGCAATTTTCAGGGTAAAGTTCCCATCAGAGTGTTGCCTGATGGTTTGTTCTTCCATCACCTCCCAGCAGTGCTTGTGCCCAGGAATGGAGGGGCCATCACGAGCTGAGGTGTCAGTTATTTTTAGTGGAGTTTCTTCGCTTAAAGATGATGGCATACCCCTGATGGAGTTAACCAAAACAAGTGCAGAGGTCCTCATATAAGTTCTCTGCTGGTTTGCAGGCTTTGCTTGAGGCCTCAGTCTGATTTTATGTCATCCAGAGGTGAATGTGCAGCCCTGGTCTGAATTCACCTCCTTCAAGCCACCCTGATCTGAATTCACCTCCTTTGTGCTGCCCTGATCTGAGCTCACCCCCTTTGTGCTGCCCTGCACCCCAGGGCTGCTTTCCTCCAGCAGATCTCAAACCAGTGACATTGTCACCAAAAGACACCAAGCCCATTGGAGAACTGGCTCTGCTCCCTGCAGAAATGGGGCTCTTCAGCCACATTTCAATGTTTGTCCACCCCATGGTGCAGCCGTGCCCATCCACGCCAACCCTCCCAGCTGGAGAAGTCAGATCTTCTCTCCTGCACAGGGAAGAGCAGGATCTGCTGGGCTCAGAGCACTCCAGAGAGGAGTGGCAGAACTTCTGGATCATTTTTTGAGGCTTCTAAGCCTTACTTATCCCTTTGCACTTCCATGCTGTGCTCAGCTGGAAAAGGGGGAGCACTCTAAAACAGGACAGGTCTGCTCCAAGCACCTCTTTGTTTCTGAGGGCAGGGTGATGGGGGAAGCAGCTCCCTGGAGGGGGAGCCTCTCCCCACAGCCCAAGTGTGGTCCCTGTGTTTTGGGAACATGCACCCCCTTGCTTTGCATCCAGAGAATGAGCCTGGGCTGATGTGTCTGCTCCAGAGAGGCACTGCAGGGCCTGGGGCTGCTCACACAGAGCTGGGCAGGGCTGCATTGCAGAGGAACTGAGCAGTGGGATGGGATGGGATGGGATGGGATGGGATGGGATGGGATGGGATGGGATGGGATGGGATGGGATGGGATGGGATGGGATGGGATGGGATGGGATGGGATGGGATGGGATGGGATGGGATGGGATGGGATGGGATGGACAGGCTGCTCTGACCCCGCACTGGCCCAGCTGAGCTGCGATGCTCAGAGAGCAGAAACCACTGCCTTCTCTTACTCTGCTATCCATGTCCAGAATTTCTCCCCAGGCCACCGAGATTCCACTTCTCCTCCCAAAGTAGCTGGCAGCAGCTCCCCTCCCTGAGGAGCAGAGGCTCCTGCATTTTCACGCTGTTGTTTGCAAAGAGCTTTGGAGTAAATTCTTCCTCACAAGGCTTTTTTTTTTTTTTTTTTTTTATTAGCACTTCATTGTTTTTTCAGGGCTGGAAACATAAGCTCAGCCATCCTGATGCTATTTTGGACCTCACACCTCTACTTGACCTAAGAAAACTAAGGACAGCTGCAAAAATACAAACAAACAAATAACTTAGAGCGTTGGATATGCTTTAAACCACTAATGAGCTGAGGCTAACAACCCCCCTAGGAGGCATATGTTAATTTATATGTTTTCATTAAGTCTAGTCTTCAGCTTCCCGATTTGTCTGTGCAGTGTGGCAGGGTCCTCAGCGAGCATGGGAGACAGGGCTGGTGCTTCGGGCCGGGAGCTGGAGACAGAGCAGGCTCTGCTGTTCAACATCTGCTGAGAAGGACAGAGGCAGTGTCAGAGTGGGGTGAGGGGATGGGGGCACTGCATGGGCACAGACATCGAGCAGAGAGCTGAAAGGATGCCCAAAAGGTGCCTGCTGGGGAGGAGGATGGCTCAGATCCCCAGGAGCTGCCTCAGCCCGTGGGGGGACTCGGGGCCAGGGGCTCCTTCCTGCCAGAGCTGCAAACCCCTGCCTGTCTCACTTCACCTTATTCCAGCTGGGCTCAGATTTCCCACAGCCGAGCTCTGAAATTGGGGGAAAATCAGCCACTAGAGAAGGGGGCGGGAATGTTCCCCCTCATTGCCTCTGGTGTTACTGGATGTCAGCGATTCTGGCATAAACAGCTTGTTCCCCTTCCCTGGCTCTCCCTTCCAGCCCGTTCCTGTGAAGCAGCAGCTATTCCGGACTTCACTCCAGATCTGTTGCTCTGGGATTTGGGAAGTGCTGCCACGCCCTCGGTCCACATGGCCACTGCGGGGCGGGGAGAGGGAGGGATGGGCAGTAAACAGAGCTGTCACCTTGCACGGAGTGGCAGAGGGAGCTGCGGGCACTGCCCAGCACGGCTGCACCCCGAGCTGGGAGCCAGGGCAGGGAGCTGCGCCAGGACACGCGAGAGCTGCAGGAAACCATAGCCCCGTGGGTAAATTGCACCAGGAGATCCTCACAGAGCAGCTGAGATGGGAGAGCATGGACACATCCATGGACACGTGCATGGACACACCCATGGGCACATCCATGGACACGTGCATGGACACATCCATGGAAACACTCATGGACACATCCATCGACACACCTACAGACACATCCATGGACACATCCAGGGACACATCCATGGACACATCCATCGACACACCCACAGACACATCCATGGACGTGTCCATGCACACATGGACGGACACATCCAGGGACACATCCATGGACACACTCATGGACACACCCACGGACACATCCATGGACACACCCATGGACACTCGCACAGACACACCCACGGACACATCCATGGACACACTCATGGAAACACCCATGGACAAACCCATGGACACACCATGGACACATCCATGGACACACCCATGGACACATCCATGGACACACTCATGGACACACTCATGGACACATCCATGTACATATCCACGGACACACCCATGGACACACTCATGGACACGTCCATGCACACATGCACGGACACATCCAGGGACACATCCGTGGACACTCCCTCATACACACCGATGGACACACCCATGGACACATCCATGCCCTGCAGCTCCATCTCCCGAATTCCTGCAGCCCAACGCTGTGTGTTGGCTGGTGCAACACAGGGCCAGTGCCTGGTGGGGCTCTGCAGCCTTTTGTGCTTGCCCTGGGCTGTTTGATCCATGGGAAATCCAATCTGCTCCTCTCACACTGGACAGACACGGCCACTGGGGTTCAGGCCTGAGAGGTCTGACCTCTGAGGGCAATGCTGACAGCCAGGAGGTGTTGAGATGACCGGGGGGGGGCTGAGATGAACAGGGAGGAGCTGCGATGACCAAGGGTGTGTTGAGATGACCAGGGGGAGTTGAGATGACCAGGGGGTGTTGAGATGACCAGGGGGTGTTGAGATGACCAGGGGGTGTTGAGATGATATGAGGGATGCTCATAACCAGGGGAACCATCAGTGCTCATTGCCCAGCCCCACTGTGGGCAGGAGGACACCTGCAGCCATTGGTTCTGCCGTGACAGGCAGCAGAACAGAGCCCACTGACTCCAAAAGTCTCTTTGGCTGGAGAACTGAGATGGGTAAAAATAGCAGCTTGCTGTTGAGGAAAACTGCTTCCTGTCTGGGCCTGATTTCACCACCCAGGCCAGCACAGCTGCAAAACCACAGCCTGGCTCTGTCACTTTGCTCTCTGCCCGTAAGTGGTTTCTGCACTCTAATCACAGCAGTTCAGAGGGGCCTCTGGGTCTCAGAGCTCTGCTTGAGGGTAGCCAGTCCCAGATATTTGGGGCTCCACATCAGTCACATTTGGAATATCCTATTTGTTTATTTGCACTGAGCTTGCCCTGAGAGGCTTCCTCGCTCTGCTAGGAAGTTCCCACCCTGTTTTACTTATGATCTAACCTTGCAGTTTGTAACCCTCTGGCTGGGGTGGGCACCCATGAGAGGGAAAGCTCACTGGCCCTGCTTTGTGCTGGGAGTGTGGTAATTTCACAGCTGGACTCAGCTCCAGCTGGTTGACAAGGGGAAAAGGCTGGAGGGGAGTGGAGAGAGGAGCAGGTCACAGGCTGGACATGCTCCTCCTGAATGGGATCCAAAGCTGAGGCAGCTGAGGTGTGACACAATTCTGAAGGAGCAAAGGGCTGAGGGAACTGGAACCATTTGGTCAAGATCAAGCTGGAACTATCTGATCCTTTAAATTGTCTTACAGGTTCTTCACCTCCTAGGACTCCAACCCTTGGTTAGCCTTGGAGAGGTGAAGTCATTTACAGGCGATCTCAGAAACAGCCCCTGGAACAGGATCCAAGCCTTTCCTAAGCACCCCTGGGTGCTATTGGATTTCTGGGATGGCTCCTCCAGCGAAGTGTGGAACCACTGGTTTGGATCACATCTCATCCTGACAGCTCGTGCTCCTCTGCCTTTCTGCAGGTGATTGTCACCCCACGATACCATGGCCTGTGTGGTCACCCACACCCCACAGTGCCACAGCCTCTGTGATCACCCACACCCCATGGTGCCATGGACTGTGTGGTCACCACCCTCTGCTCCTGCCTTGCCAGGTTAGCACCAAACACACTGCCAGGAGCTGCAGCCCCTGAACCAGGGAGCTCAGGCAGGTGGCAGAGGAGCTCCAGCAGGCACCTGCAGAAGGAATGGAGCATCTTTGTCTCTTCATCGCTGGAAGAGGGGAACAGCTGAACGTCACCCATATCTGATGCTCTGCACTGAGGGGTCCCGTGATTCACAAGCACTTGTGGTGTGACTTACACCAGGCAGTGTTTTTGGAGGGATCTGGTGTGGGTTCCAGCTCCTCAGCCTGTCCAGTGCCATGTGCTATTATTACTTCAGTGGCCAGAGTTTCTTCACATTCATTTTCGGTCAAATTGCATTTGGGTTTTCTTGTCTTCTTCCCATCTGACGAGTAAAATATCACTGAGGATTTGTTCCACTACAGTTCCTCTTCCCAGAACAGTAGATAAATATTTCAAGCTGTGTCTGATTTGATTTAAGATCTTATTTCTGTTGCTGAGGTACATTTTCCTTGCATGGAGGACAGGCTCCATCAGGGCCCTGATGATTCACCATGGGCTGATTTGCCAGTGGTGTTCTCTGCTGCTGCTGGGCTTGGGAAGCAGAACCACCCTGGACCTTCCTACAGACCCAGGGTTGCAGCTGGGTCAGGCTGGGGTTAATAGGAGCTGCTCAGAAAGTGGAATTTCCATCTTGGGAGAAGCTCTGACACTCCCCAGCTCCTTTTGTTATTGAATCAAGATAAAAAGGTGAAATTTGGAAGTTTCCTACAAAATGTAAATTTAGGAACTGTTCAGAGAAGAAAGCCTTATTTCAATGATTTGTTTCTATTCTCCTATTATACAAAACCAGGAAAAACTAAGACATTAGGCAGTGGAAAATCTAAAATCTCTAGGTTTGAGTCAATATTCAGCTATGTACAGCAGTGGAGGCAAAAAGAGCAGAATGAAATGAAGCATGTCAATGCCATTGAGAAGAAGTGATGAAACACCGTGTTTTGACATTCTCCTGGTGTAAAACTTCATTGAAATTGACAAACTGCCGAGAAATATTTTGATTTTTTTAAAATAGACTTTACAGGATGAGAAATCGCTCCACTGAAAAATTTTCAGCTGGCTGCACTGCAAACTGAGTCAACAGCTAATGAGCAGCCCGTGTCACTGCTGGGGAGGCTCAGACCTTAGGCTTGAGCAGCCTCTCCTCAAACACCCCTTGCCCAGAGCAGGGAGCTGGGCAGGAATGGTGACATTGGCACCTCGGGGGTGTCCAGGTGGCCCCGGACAGTGGCCACAGCCTGAGCTGTTATCAAGGCTTCTCACTGCAGCCATTGCAGGAGCCAGAGTCAGGTCCTGAATCAGTCTCTAAATTCCGAGCATTTGCAGGATGTGGAGGCAGGAGAAGACAGCGAGAGGAGCTGTTCTCTGGAACACATGCTGGTGTCCTCTGCTGGACCGGCCTCTGCCAAAGGACAGCATCAGACGTGACACTGATCTCCTCTGAAGAGACTTCATGTGCATCCATGGCACGCGAGTCTCTGCTAAGTCTGCAAGCGGTCAGCTTCAGGGCGAGGGGAAACAAGCACACTGAATTCCACAGCTGCCTCGCTCCCAGCAATTCCCTGTAAACCAGGCAAAGTATATTCCTGCTAAAAAACAACAATAATTTAACACTTAAGAAGGGCCATCAGTCAGAAAAATGTGCGCCCTTGTTTTGGGTACATATCCATGTGCTACTTTGTCTCTTGGTGCAAAACTGAGCCAGACTCAGCCCAGCCTGAGGAGCTGCAGCTGCCACAGGTCCAGCCTGGCCATGGCTGCACCAGGAAAATGCAGGAAGACAAAAGGTGCAGAATATCCTTCCACTCTGTGGTTTCCTCGAGTGTTGTGCATTCATGCTGTTCCGTGACAGGTGGATTTGCCTCAGGAGTTTCACAGCTGGAAGATGTGTGTGACAGATCCGTGGCAGGAGACAAAACCTTTCCTGGATGCCTGAGGAAGGTGGGACACAGCCCTGCAATGGCAGGAGCCCTATTGTTTCATGAATCCCAAGGCTCTGGGGTGCTGTGAGTCCTGTTTGTGCTGGAGCTTGGCCACACCTTGGGGTGGGACACAGACTTAGTACCTGAGAGGGGGAGATAAAGCTGTCACCGGACAGGGACAGCCCTTGGGCATGGACAGTGAGCAAAGGTGGGGACGCTGCTCACACAGAACTCCCACTGCAAGAGGGAGACCTGCAAAGCTCTGCTTTGCAGTGGAGTTCTGTTTACTTTTGCTGACCCTTGGGAAGCTTTCAATAAACAAGTGTTTCTTATTTATTTATTTATTTAAAATTTTTTTATGATGACTTGCTGGGAACATCTTGGATGACTTCTAATTGCCTTTTGATGTGGATTAAAGGTTAGAGTTGGGCAGACAGACAACTGCTGGGCCAAAAAGGAGATTTTTGGTGCATATGTGACAAATGCCAGGGCAGAAGGTCCCACCATCACCCTCATCTGGCTTGATGTCCCAGGGCTGATTTTAGCGACCCTTCCCTTCTCTGGGAGGTGACCCTAACTTTTCCACAGTTCCAGGTACACGTAAAGCACCACTGGAAGCAAGAAATAGGTGGGCAATTTGTAATGAATAATTCAAACAGCAGTGCTGCCTCTTTTTTTCCAGTGTGTGAGCTGTCTATATGAAAAGGTTGGATTTTTCCCAGAGAAACTTGTTCTTTGAAAGGTTTTTTAAGAAAATAATCTCTGAAAATAAAGGAAATCTTGGTTTGTAGCCTATTTGTGAGCAGTTTGTTGTTAGTGTTTGATAGTTCAAGTCCAGGCTGTTTTGCACATGTGCACACAGCTCACATGGGCCTGATTAAATCCCTCTGAAGCCCAAGAAGCTTTCCTGCCGGCGCTGCTGGCCCTGGAAGGTCTGTGGAGAAGGGCTTCTCACCTGAAGGGGACAGGAATGCTCAGGAATGGTTTTCTCCATGTCTGCACCTGGCCGCAGGTATCCATCCTGCTGAGACCCTTCAATGGCTCAACATTCGTCAGCACAAAACCAGGACAAGGTGTCCTGCCCCAGAACACGTAGGTGTGGAGCACACCTATGAGAGCTCTAAACAAGAAGGATTTGTTCCAGCCTCTGTCTAACAGCAGGCTGGGGGTTTGCCCTGCTTCCCCCAGCACCTCCTGGAATTCAGACCCAAACCCATCCCTGCTGCATCACTGTCAGCCTCTTCCACAGCCAGCTTTTGTGTCCTTCCAGGCTGGTTTGCAGGCAGAGCAGAGAGAAGGCGTGAAGAGGAGGTAGAATGGCTGATCTTTTAAAGCAGAAAGAGGTGATATTTTCTTGGTGGAGTCAGTGCACATATGTCCAAGGAAGGACTGAAAATTGGGGAAGGAGCAGAGCCCAGGCTGCACAGCTGTGTTGGGAGCCACGGGCTGGCCAGCATGGAGCAGCAGCACTGTGCCATGACAGGAGGCTGGCGTGGGATCACCTCAGAGGATGAGTGCCTCTTGTTTTATGAGCGAGGCTCTGGGGGAGGAAATATGCAGAGAAGTGAAACTGGTGATTGCACAGGCACGCCGGCGATTAAGGCTGCAGTGGGTGGGCAGTCTGTGGGGGCTGCTGTGTTAACTCCAGCCAAGGAGAGGCACATGCTTTCCAATCTATGCTATCTCAGTTTCAGGGCTGCAGACAACCCATCAGGGTGTCATTAGCCAGCAGTTACTCCGCTCTCCTTGTGCGCTCGAAGGAAATATGTCAAAGGCATTTCTGGAGAGCGAGGGCTCGGCGCGATCAGATTGCTCCAGCCTTCTCACAGCATTCCATTCACATTATAATACACAATAGTTCAGACCCTGCTGTGTCCCATTACTCAATTATGAAATTGCTTTAGAAGTTGGAGCGCACTGATTGGCTCCCAATGATTTCATACCCATCATATTTCTGTGTTTGTGCTCTTGGGCTGGCTGCTCTGCCTGGTTGGTTCGAGCCTTTTCACTCCCCTGTTTCATGCACTTGCATAGATTTTATACCTGTCTGTGTCATTATCAAAACCCCTCAATGTGCTCTGCAACTTCAAACCAGGCTGGGAAAGTGCAAATTACCTCTGAGGGCTGTTGTTGGGAGCACGGAGCCTCAGGGCTCAGAGAGGTGGGAAGGAGCAGTGAACCCAAGCACAGCCCCGTGGTGCAGAACTCCCCTGCCTCCCCTGCCTGGCAGATGTGCAACTGCCCACGAGGGAGAAAAATGGGGAGAGAATGATGGGGAGGCAACCAAATTTATTTGTGCAGCTTCTGCCAGTCAGACTGAATCCTAAAGCATTTATCCTCTAGGCATAACCATTTAATCTGCTACCCATCACCACCAGCCTCTATAAAATTTAACTTTGTTCATTAATTACTTGCAAGAGGCAAGGAAAAGTGATATTTATAGCTGGTGAGGTCTGCTTTCCTGTATCAGGACTTGACACAGCTCTTTGGCCTCGCTGGTGGAAGATTTGATGGAGGGAGGCACTGCTGCTTTGTGTTAAAACAGATTTTACACCTGTTGGAAATAAACCCCAGGAAACCTGAATGGATGTGGCTGGATTCTACTGAATGACCCAATTTATCCTATCCTGCATAAAGGGAGAGTGAACAAGAGTGAAGTCAGGAGGATTCAGCTTCTGAATCTTTCAGATGGTCAGTCCTGATTGAACCCACCCATGCAAGCATGAAGAAAGGTCCTGTTCTAAATTAAAACAGTCTTATGGGATCTATTTAGAGAGCCAAACTAAACTTGGGCTTTGAACTTTGCTAAAATGATTGCAGGAATCACTTTGAGCACCTATTGTTAATAGCAGTGCTAATTTTCAGTAATATTTTGTACCACCCAAAGCAAAAAAGCTAAAGCTGATAAAGTGATAGCACCATGCTTTGCCAGGGCCTATTAGAATCAAACTGTTGACATCTTCTAGGGAGATGCTGAGATTACAAAAAAATTCTGTGCAAAAATGTCCTTGGTATGCAATGAATATTCTGCCTCCTCTGTCAATAAAAGAATGTGAGTCAGAGCGAGCTGCTCAGGGGCTGGATGTATTTGGAAGCAATTGGATGCCACTGACCTCATGCTCAAGCCCTCAATCTGAAGAGATGTCTTAATAAAAAGCCTGAACTCTGGTGGTCCCTCAAGAGCTCCCCTTGGGTCAAACCCTGAAATCCTCTGCAGGCTGAGCCCTTGCTGGAGATGTTGAGATACATGCACAAATCAAGATTAATTCAGGACACTGGGTCTGTCTGGCTTGTTTTTAAGTAATAGTTTCTTTCCCAGAATCCGTGTTTAGCATGTTTTTGTTCCTCCAGTTCAGATTAGACCACCAGCAGGTTTGTTTCACCCTCTAGGTGTTATCAGGGAATTACTGGAAAGCAGCATGACTTTCTGTACCTTTGATGCTGTTGAAACCACAGTCCCTTCTGCCTACACAGGGATGTAGCTAGAAGGTCTTTAGAAGGTTTCAGCTCATGTTTCCAAGATGAGTTCAGGCTTTGGCAGTGGCAACAGGATCCTCTCACCTGCCAGGAGATAAGGATCATTATAAATGTTCACCATTCTGGGTTATGCTGTTCAGTCAATTGAACACTCAAAAAATACCCAGCTTTGTGCCATTTACATTTTTCCCTTTCAGGGTTTCCCCTGGGTGTGATGGTTCTGACAGCCCCCCACACCACTGGGTGCTTATCTTGCAAAGTTATTTCGTCTATTTATTAACTCGTTGTGTTTACTTATTTAAATACTCTCTGCAGATGAGACACATGGCAGTCGCTGGCCAGCTCGGTCTCAGCTGCTCCTCAGATCCAGCTGCTAATATCATTTCATAACTTGGCTCGAGCAGTTCAGATCTGTACCAAAAGACTCTGTTTTGAATTACCATTATATTTGATATTAATACTAAGCATACTCACAGCTGTCCTACATTGCTGTTTCCACCCTCCCTGGAATTCAGCTCTCAGACAGAGGACATAACACTCTTGTATGTCTGTTTCTCAGGCTTTCAGATCTGTCCTGGGCTCCTCTTGTCTGCAGCTGGGGAGGTGTGCTAATTGCCACTGCAATTCTCATCTCCAGAGCTCCAGGGCTTTTTCAAGGACAGGCCTAAGTCAGGCCCAACCTGGAAAGTTTTTTTTAGCAAAGCCACAGTGACTTTCAACTGGGCAGCCCAGGAAAGACTGGTGCGCAGACTATCCAAAGTTTCTGAGGGTGTTTGGGATAGGATTACAGAGGTATTTAGTCACCTAAAGATGAGGAATGGTGTCTAGCAGGACTTTCCAGAGCACACAGGGCCCAGATCCTCAGTGGGGCTCTATGTCTGTCTCAGGAAGTTGATGGGATTAAGCTCTGAAGCTCCCTGGGGTGGAGTCTCCATGCCCTGGGCCCATCTGCAGCAGCAGCAGCAGCCTCTGGAGCCTGGGCATGGTGAGGCTGAGCTCACACCTTGCCCCAGCTCTAGGGAAGGCTCTCACCTGCAGGATGGACCCTCCCAGCTCACCTGCACTCAGCTAGCTCTGGGGCTCGGCTGTGGGGGTGCCCAGGAGAGGCATCTCCAGCCTGCTCCGTCCCTGGGACTGCCCATCAGCCCTCAGCTGTGGGACCCAAATGTTTTTTTTTTTCCCCACAGAGGCGGAGTTGGTAGGGAGAGGGAAAACATCAAACAGTTGGATTTTTTGAGCTCTCTGCATCCTGGAGGAGCAATGCCCAGAGTCACCTTTTAGTTCCTGATGTCTCAGGCCCTATTTAATTAGTACAGGGGGGAATGGGGCTGCTACTGAACAGCTCAGCTCTTTCCAGAGAGGCTCGTGCCTGTGCTCACCGAAAGCTGGGTATTTCTGTTGGTAACAAGCTAGCTGGTCACCTTTAATGGATGAAAATAGAGAAAATATGTGGATCTGCATAAATCCTGAGCAATCCCCTGGGACCAAAGGCTGAAGAGCACCTCAGGTGTCCTTGGGGTGCGCAGCAGGCTGGCAGCATGGCTCGAGCACCCTGGAACACCACACAGGCACAGACCTGGCCTGCAGTGAGACCAGCCTGGCTTTGATGTGTTCCTCACCTGGGACTTCTCCAAGGTACACCAGGACCGTGCAGAGCAGCTGAGAGCCAGTTCCTCACCCTCCACCTCCTGCTCTCTCCTCAGAGAGGATTCGGGTTTGTTTAATCTCAGGTTTCATGCTGAAAAACGCTCAGTGAGCATGAAATGCCTTTGAACTCGGGGAGTTCTGCTACTGCCTGCAGCCATGGCAAACACCCCTGCCCCGTGTGGGAGCTCCGGGGTCCCTGCCCCTTTGGGGGCTTGGTGGGAAGCACAGGGGCCATGGGGGTGCCCTCATGCCCTGCACTGTCCCACACACGGCACAGCACCGGGCACACTGAGCTCCCTGTGAGAGTGTTCCTAGCCCAGACAACAAACATCTGCAAGGGACTTGGAAACCACGGGAAAGAGGATAGCCAGGAAACCCTTTCCATGAAGAGAAGAAGGGATTTGGTTGCTGAGTGCTGCAAAGATGCACACATTTTCCTAAAACAATACTCGAGGTGCCAACGTGAAGATTCAGCGCATCGTCAAAACAAGCCAGGATTCTTATTAAAGCCAATTGCTCTGGGTTGTTAGGCTGCTTTGCTGTGGTGCCTCGCAGCCAGCAGATGTGCTGAGGTTTGGGAGAGCTGTGCAGCCAGACCTGAGGTGGCTGGAAATGGGAGGAGCAGATGCAGGGGATCCTTTGCCACAGGAAGCTGTGCCATGGTCCCTGGGACACCGAGTGTCAGATCCTGGCTGGCTCTAGCAGCAGGAGGGCTCCTGAGGAGGCTCCAGGCCAGAGGAGGAACAGGAAATTCTCTGGGAATCCCTGGTGCTCCCCATTGCAGACACAGTAAGGAAACAGAAGAAAAGAAGATGAAATACACACGGTATTTATTGTAATTTCCTTTTCACTTGACTGAGTGTCATGAATAACATTTTGGAGTTATGGTCATGAAGACCATTTTGAAGAGAGAGGTGATATTTGAGCACCCATTTCCCAGAAGAATTTCACAAAGCCAAGATGCTCTGGGCTGCCCCAGATGTGATAGGGTGTGCTGGGTGCAGCCTCTCAGCACCGTTCCCATGGGGAACATTTTGGCACCACTTCATTCTCAGGTGTTCTGAAGGGGACCTGAGAATCCCAAGGGGAAGATGGGCTTTGTGCCAGGGAAGTGTTTGTAGATGGCAGCGTAGTGACTCTGTGCTCTATGACCCTGCCACCATCCCCAGGGTGCTCTCCTTCTCTGGAAAACACTGGAGCTCAGTCCTTGCCCTTCCCATGAGGAATAATCAACTTTTTAAAAAAATCAGCTCCAGGAAGGCCAAGATTCCCATGATCTGAGCAGACCTCAGGCCCAGCCTGCCTTCTGCGAGCAGTGCTCTCTCATCTGAGCCTCAAGGCAAGCTCCCAGCCTATCAGACTCTTGGCAGTAATTTCCATACCAGTTTGTTGTGTTTGGACTTGAGATTCCCCCTTGACCCCAAAAGTCACACTAAAATGCTAAAAGTATTTTCTTTACTTGCTAAAGAAAACACAGAGGGCTTTATTTAGTTATTCAGAACTCCTCAGCCATTCTTCAGTCACTTCATGATTTCTAGAGATGGTATCTGTGCCGTTGTCTCCCAGCTCAGGCAGCTCAGAGGGGAAGGAAAGCTGTTACATTTCATTGTCCTCAAAAGAGGGGAGAAAAATCCGACTCGTGCTCCCAACCCAAACAACTCTGCTGCCTCGTGCATTCTTGACAGCCAGGAAAACTCCCTTGAAACCGTCTGCAGCCTTTAACTCCCTTCTAACAAGCTGGCCATTCCCATAGAGAAGATTTTTTTCTCCACTGATTTATGAGCTTTAATTTATATGCAAGCCTGGAATACTTGCTTTGGGAAGAGCTGTAGCTCCAGCCCAGCAGTGCAGGGATGTAGAGCACTTTGCAAGGTATGCTCGGTATTTCCACAATTCCCTCTGCAGCGGCCCTCAGCACCCCAACTGCAGAGCCAGCCTGGTTGTGGGTGGTGCTGAGTGCTCTCCTTGGAAACCTGGCTGGGCCAAGAAGTTCCCTGACTGAACTGGGTGGATTTAGGAGCTTTGAGAAGCCTCTGTGTGACCCAGGCAGGCACAGTCTGCAGCCTGGGCTCCCATGCTGGTCCTGCCTGATCTGGGTCATTGTTTGACCAGGTTTCCATGGGTGGTGATGGGATTTTCCAATCTGGAGCTGCCTTACCGGAGCCTGGGTGTGGGTAGGATTGTGCTGACTCTGGTGTTTCTTTCAGAAATTATGGAGAACATTTTGTCCTTCTCTGCATCAGGTCAGGAGTTGCTGTCTGGCTGATGGTGCCTGGTGATCTGCACCCTGAGGCCTGGTACCATCCCATATGGCTCCTAGGAAAGCCAAATTGCTGCTGCTGCATCTCAGCTGAAGGGTGGTACCTTCTACCTGGAGGGTGGTGGATTTTCTCAATGCATTACTATTTTCATCATATGCAGTATAGGAGCCGCACGCTTTTCCTCCTCTGGTTTGTTACCCACACCTGTTGTGCTGTGTGACATTGGCTTCTGGGTGCTCAAAACCTGAGGAGCCATGCAGAAACCCCTGGGTCTTGGTGGTACCTTCAGAGGCTTGGAGCTTGACTGGAGTGGAAGCCCCATGGGCTGGATTCCCTGATTCAGCTCTGGATTGAGATGCTTGCACGTCCTGGAGCTGGTGAAACCCTGGTGGGTCACCCATGTGTTGCTGTGAGCTTGCACAGCAGTGTTTACACCATTCTCCAGTCATTACCACCACCATCCATTCACACCAGCTCCTGCACAAGCCTCAAAATGCTCCATCCCACACATGAAGGTCAGGGCGTTGCCTCCGAGTTACCCACCAGATCCCTGTGGAAATGAAGAGGCAGTGCTTTAAAGCAGACTCAGCTTTGGGTGAGGCCAGGAGGGGTCAGGGAAGGTGGGGAGACCTGCTCTCTTCACAGATGGAACAGTGAGGAGCCTAGCAGTGTTTGATTCCTGGTCTGCTCAGTGCCCAAGCACTGGTCCTTGCTGGATCACCAATATCACTAGGTGATGGAATTAATTACCGATCAAGATTAATAACTGGATCTGAAGTCAGGAAGGATCCTGCTACACCTGAGGAACTCCTTTGATCAGTTTGACAGCTTCTCTGCCCATTTAGCAGAGGACAGCCCTTGGGGTTACCACTGCCTGCAGCTGGCCTCTCTGCAGAGCACCTGGAAGATCTCCTGTGGAAGGCAAAGTGGGGCTGATGGAGCAGCTCTGGTGGGATATGCTCAATCCTGAGGATGCACAGAGGTCTGGCTGGAATAGGGTGAGGGCCATCCCGGGAGGCTGGGAGGGTGGTTTGGATCCAGGCACCAAGGCTTACTCACACCCTCATGCCAAGCCAGCCTGGGGGAGAGGCACAGGGTTATTTATCTGTTTGGCTGCAGGCAAGGCACTAAAAGGTGATCTTCTGGAAAGCTCAGAGCGAGGAAACCTGAGTCAGACCTGGCCTCCTTGTGTGCTGGGCTGCACTGAACAGGGTAATCCATCACTCTCTTGCTGAGGGAAAACTGCACTCTTGGATGGGACCTCCCTCACGGGAGCCACCCCAGCCAGCAGGACCTCCCTGACCTCCTCTCTCCTCTCCCTTCTCCAGCCACATATCCCCTGCAGTGCCTCTGCTCCGCTGCATCTCCTGCATCTCCTGCAGTGCCTCTGCTCCCCTCCCTCCCCTGCAGCCAGGGCTGGCTCCTCACTGCTGCAGAGCTCGCCCGGCTCCTGCCTGGTTTTTCATTTCCACCTGGGAGTCCCCTCCCCTGCCTGCCTCTCACCCACGCCTCCCTCCCAGCTTTCCCTCTGCACCGCTTCTCGATCCTCCCACTAAATATAGGCTCTGCGGTTTGGGAGTTGCCAAACCAAGAAACAAACAAAAACCAGCGGAAGGTTGTGGTTTCTGCTGATTTTTTTTTTTTTACTTACCTCGAGTGAGAAGCCACTTTTCACACCACGTCATGGCCGAGCCCGGCCCAGCCCTAAGCCAGGGAAACACCAGCAGGGATGGGATCAGCTTCAGCTGAGGTGGTCCTTGCAGGACATGGAGCACAGTCCGTGTAAAACCTCTGCTTTCCACCCTTCTGAGTCCCTGTGCTACATCAGCTCTGTGTTACTGGAAAGGAAAACAAAGCCCAGAGGGGCTCATCAGAGCAGCTTCTCCATCCCGTGAGGAACATTACCCTCCACTAGCTAAACCAGCATGGGATGGATTGATCTGGGCTGCTGCTGGGAAGCAGTTTGAGTGTTCACTGAAATGCCCAGGAACTAAAGCTGTTTGCAGGAACGACACCTCCAGGGTTTGATCAGCAGCTGTCTGGGGAAAAGGTCTCAGAAGCAGCAGCAGCAACACCATCTAAACATATTCGTGTGTACACAAATATATGTATATGATGACTGAGGAATAGAACTTGTCTGATATTAAAATCACAGTGGGCTGGGGGAAGAAAAACCCAAGCTTTTAAGACACAGTGTCTTAAACACAGAGCTGTCCTCTGGACCCCAAGGCTTGGCAGGTTTTTCTCATCTGCATCAGTTTGTCTGATAAAATATTCCACCTTCATCCTTTCTAGAGAGGAAACTGTACAATCTCTGTAATTCCTATGGATTAAGAGATTCATGGAGCAATCCCTGGCCTTTGGTTTGTGGGAAACCAACCAGGTTTTACAAGACCTTTTGTTATGTTCTTGGTGTTACAGGGAGGGGGTCTGCTCTGACCCTGCACTCCCTCTTGGCAGCTCCTGATGTCACAGAGCTGTGTCCTGGGTCTCTGCATCTTGCAGTGTGAAGAAGAGAACCCCAAAGGCTCCATTCAGGAATCCTGTGTCAGGGCCTTCCTCCATCCTGGCATCAGGGCTCTGATTTGCTACTCTGCCAAGAGAGCTGGCTTGTGCCAGTGATGGAGCAGCCCCATGAGCTGGTGGTTATTGGTCAGAGTTTGTGCTGCCCCTCACAGTGAGATGCCAAAAGGAGCAGTTACAGAAAGGCAGAAACAATGAAGGGGCAGGTCAGTATTTTTGTGTTTGTGATATCTAGCACAAGCCTGGTTACCTACAATTGTTGTTGTTGTTATAATAATAATAATAATAATAATAATAATAATAATTATTATTATTATTATTATTATTATTATTATTATTATTATTATTATTATTATTATTATTATTATTATTATTATTATTATTATTATTATAATATTATCACTTCCACTGAGATGGGCAAAATATAAGCCGGCCTTGTCCCTGGGTTAAATTTTGCCCTGAGGTACCAAAGTGACTGGGATAATCTGAGATGAGTTTGCCAGTGCTCAATACATTTACTGAGCTCTCAACTGACTTCACATCCTAATGGTGAAAATGAAACGTATGGAGCTACACACTGTTGATTTTCCACCAAACAGGAATGTACTGGAGCATCCAGTACACAATTGATAATTGTGTAGTGCTGAAATGTCCTGAATGATTCATGGCTTTGAGGAGGTTTTTTTTGCATAGATGGTTAAAGCGAATTGGGGGTTTCTTTGCAATACATTGTGATCATGTTTTTAGCCATTGGGGATGATTCTGTGATTCAGAGCAGGCAGCAGCACAACCAGACCTGTGTAAGTACAGGAAAAGGGAAACAAATAATGAAACTTTCCAGTTGAAAGAATGAAAAATGCAAGGCAAGCTGGGAAAGAAAAGGGTTAACCATTTAAAGGGTTGAGTCAAACAAAATATATCAGTGCAAGAGCCTCCCCAAGGAAGTCACTGAGCCCACATCGCTTGGATCATTTAAAATTGGGCTGTACAAAGCAATAGAGGGAATTCTGCAGGGAACAATCCTTCACTGGCAGGTGGGATGGACTCAATGACCTAATAAGCCTTTTCCATCTCTAAGTCCACAAGATGAGCCTGTAACTAATGCAATATGGTCTTGCCCAGAGTTCCCACGTGCTGGCTGTGAGCAGAGCCAAGCTGCGCCAAACTGTGTCGTGTTGAAGTTAACCATTTCTGCAGTTCTTTTGCCCCACTCAGATTCCTTTTTCAGAACAATTCCTCCCCAGACTGATGACTCTTTTACACTCACTCCATTTTTTGGTATGTTAAGCATGTTAAATCACATTCTGTGTCATATATTGTCCTCAAAACAGAACAAGAGGGCAGGAAAAACCACACTCAGCACCAGGAACGATGGCCCTTTCCAATGGCCATGGGCACAGGAGCAAGCCTGCATGAGGAGCAGTAACCTAGTGGGCTGAAGGAGGCTCTGTGCTGTTTTGGGGCTACAAAACAATTCTGGCACCACAAACGGACTCTTTGGATGTTCCAGGTTCACATTTTTGGACATCACCTGAGTTCCAAGGCTGTGGAACCCTTTCTCCACCAGGGGTACTTTCCTACCAAGAGGTTTTTCAGGGGTGCCAAGGCTGTTGCCTCCCATGCCCATCCCTCAGAGAAAGTCATTATTCTTCTTTTAGGCTCCAGTGGATACACACAGAGTGGAAACCTGGTAAGGATGGAGGTGTTGGTGTTACCCAATTGGCCAAACATCTTTGTACTCTGCCTGGGCCAGGCTGTGTGCTGGGGAGAGGGTTACAGAGTCTCTCCACCTGCCCTGAGTGAGCCCAGTGCTGGGACAGAGGTGACTCAGCTGTCCCTGTACTTACTGGGGTCTCCCTGGTGGCTGCTGCACTGCTCTGGGCCTTGAGCAGCCAAACTTCCACCCTCTGCTGATTGCTGCTGTTTTTTTTGCAGGTTTTATCTGAGGGAAAACTCCCCTCCCATCTGGAGGCAAAGCTAAGGGAGGGATGGCAGTGCCCGGGGCACACAGAGCACCAACAGGAACAGGCCAGTGCTTGGAAAGGGTCGGCAGCACGAGGAGGAAATTCTGATTTGTACCAAAATCTCCATGTCCTGTATCCACACCCCAGCTCATGCCATGACTGCAAAAAGCCCCAGCTGTGTGAAGTGTCTCCAGCATGAGTCATTCATGGCAGCTCTGTCCTGCACCCAGCACGCGAGGCACAGGTCTCTGCTAGGAAAGAAAATTTCCCCTCACAGCTTTTCAGACCTTTTAAATATTTGTTGTGATTGCTGTACTAATTAAATTCAGCTGTTGCAGGTAATATAACTCCTGACAGCTTTTTTTTTTTTTTTAAGTTATTTTCTCCCTTTTAGAGGGCAAGTGAGCAGCACTTAAAGGTATATGGTCTGTCCACTGGGATGGCTGCTGGCAGAAATGCAGAGCTTTGACTGAGCTCTGAAATCATGGCTTTAAACTGGGCCAGTTTGCCCCAGATGGGGAAGGCACAGCCACAGGGCTCTGATGGGATGGCACAGACCAGCACCTGCCGGGGTTTTCCTTTGAGAGACTGGACAGGCAGCACACGGGATGGGAAGGGACAGTGTCCATCAGCTGAGCCCTGCCCTGGCTCACTATGAGTCTTTCTGGACCTGGGCACCAGCAGCTCTGCAGTTGCTGAAGTAGGAGCAGAGCTCCCCTGCCACCTCCAGAGGGGTTATCCTACACCCAAACCTCCAGCAACGTGGTTCAGATTTGCTGGCAAATTTTGCAGATGAAAAGGCAGTGTCTTACAAGAAAACTGCATTTTTGTGGTCTTGTTCCGATGCCTGTGCTGCGCCGTGTGTGGGGTTCAGGGCTTCCCGGTGCTCACCTTTCAGGTTGTCAAGGAGAATTTCTGCTTGTCAAAAGTGATTCGAAACGCCCTCCCTGTGTGTCCTGTCCTCCGATGTTTTGAATTGTAAAGAGTAGCCCCGGGGCAGTATATTTAAAACATGATCTCAGGGAAGCTGGTTCATTGCGTTTGGAAGCCTAAAGAGCGCGAATGACAACGATAAATAGGTTTGCAGAGTCACGCCGAGGTCAGGCGCTCCCCCTGCCGCCCCAGCCCCCTGATTTGGGCAAGGATTGCCTTTCCCAGTTCAAAGTCAGGCTGTTTCTTTGTGCTGTACAAGGCTCATCCCGCTGGCTCCTGTCCCCAGGCACGGGAGCTGCGGGCACAGAGTGCCAGAGCCCGGCCGGGCCCTGCGCTGGGCTCCTCACCTGCACAAACCCTTCACCTGCAGGGGGGCTGGAGCACCTGCAAACCCCACCGCTGCCCCTGGGACCCGCCAGCACTCCCCAGCCTTGGGGAAAGCCAGCCCACTGCGTTCGAGGCTGGAGATTGGGATGATAACGGGTGATTGAGTTATTGCAAGTTAACGAGCTGCTGCTCATCTGCCAAGCCGCAGCAGCCCCGAGTGTGTGCGTGCGCCCACGCTCCATTCATCAAGCTACCAGTTCCCGGGGATTTGCACTGCCTTGGCAGCCACCCCCAGCCCAGGCACCAGGCACTGCTGGTGCATCCATACCAGGGAGGGTTGGAGCACTTGAGTTTGAGCATCTCCCAAATGTATTGGGTAATCTGGCTCCTGGTTTATTCTGAGTTTAGGGGTACAACAGTGAGTTTGGAGAGAGGCAGAGTTGCTCTGGAAACTCAAGTGGAGCTATATTTGCACTCAGCAAAGTGCAAAACCATCCTAGCGAATGCCACTGGGTATTTTGAATGGCCATGAATTGAAACCTCCAGGCTTCCTTCAGGTGCTCCTAAAGCTTGGGTTTGCCCTCAGGGTTTTAATTACACCAATGAAGGGTGGAAGAACTTTCGTGAGAGTTGGTCCTGGCTTCTTATCCCAATTTTCCTTCAATATGGCTCTCAGCTTTTGGTGAAAGCCTATCCACTAGTGAAACAGGAAGGGAAAAAAAGCCTTCTGGACTTACTTTCAGGTCCCTGCAGTGCCTGGCTCTCCACAGAGATCTGTGATTGACCCATCACCCAAGGATTCAGGGACAGCAGAACCTGCCTGGGTAATGAGCCATTAGTCTGTCCCATGCTTCAAAGAATCTTCCTATGCTCGGAAGAGGCCAAGTAATATTTTTTTCCCCCACATTTTTTTAAACTTTGGGCACTTTTGGAAATGACTGTTCTGGCTGGGATGGAGCCCCCGAGTGCCAGAACACCACGGGAAGAGGCTGCTCTGTGGAACTGCCAGCCTGAGGAGAAGTAGGAGAGGAAGCGCTGGAAATCCCCTAAGCACGCCTGTTTTCTCGAGACTCCCCACTCAATTTTGCAAACTCAGAAGATTTTATGTAACTTAGTTTAGTCAGTTCGGAGGTTTAAGGCGCTTGGCTCCGCATCTGGATTGCATCTTGGGGGTGGGTTATCCAAAAAAAGAGCTCAGGCAGAGCAGTTGGAAATTGAGCCATTGCTAGCGAAACCAAGGGGAAACAGGAGCATGGGGAGGGAGTTTCTTCTTTGCTGCTTGGTGTGCAGGACTCTGGATTTAAACCCACCTGCCCCAGTGCTTGTCAGAGCCGTCAGGTGGTGGAGGAAAGGCAGGGAGTGCTTCAGGCAGGTGGATGTGCCACAGGCCATTGTCATCTCACCTGGCTTGTGCCAGTAAGGGGAACCTAAACACCCTCTGCAATGAGCTGGCTGTGCCACCCGAGGGTCTTTAGAGCAAGAAAAACAAATTGATGCACAATTCCTGAACGTGCAAACAACTCTGCCATCAGCGCTGCAAGCAGAGCAAGCACGGCTTCCTGCCATGGTGGTTTCTGCACCAGCGCCCAAGGGCTCCACTCAGCCTCCCCAGCCTGCAAATCTTGGCCTGGAAAAGCCCTGAAATGAAATGTTTCAAGTTGAAAAGTCCAAGTCGGTTCAAAATAGAAACAAAGAAAGTTAATTTTAAGAGCTCTTTAATTTTTAGCCCATAAAAGCCAAGAGAGTTGTGTATTGATGAGACAATGCCTGGAGACAATTGAAACCCAGCTCAGCGCCCTGCTGGGGTGTTGACTATCCTTAGGTCTCGTTGTCTTCAAGGGCTGATAGAGATCAGCACCTCCAAGGTCTGAACCTTTAACCATTTGCCATGTTTTGCCTCACAGGCAGCTGCACTTCAGTGGTGGGTGAAACGATTCCTCTTTGTCTTAAAGGGCAAATTCTTCCCTTTAGATGTTTGTGCTCACCTCCCATTAACTTCGGTATGAGCTGAGCTCATGCTTCCAAGAGCAAAATTTGGCTTATAATTTCTGCATGCTTGGGGTTCCTCTGGGTACCATATAAATGTAAGATACCGTGATTCAGTGCTACAGAGCAGAGAAAACGCAAACCCCCCGGAGACCCCGCCAGAGAAAACCGTATAGAGCTCGTGGTTAAAACAAAAAGGGGGGGAAAAAGGAGAAATATTAAGAATAACAACTGAGTTTCATTCCAGAGGTGATTTCACTGCCAGCCAGGGATGAGAGTGCACATCTCTGCTGTGATCGCCGCTCTGGCTCCGGCGCGTTCCAGGCCGTCGGATCAGGCGCGGTTTGGGAGCATTATTGAAAACGTCTTACCTCCTATATTTTCTGGGTTTTAATCAAACTCACTGCGCTGCCAGAGGTGTTTCATTTACCAGGAGAGGGGTCAGTGAGGCAGCTCTGAGCAGCAGGAAATAGCAAATGCAGAACAGTTCCTCCATGCTTGGGAGTTCTCCGAGGGCAGGCAGTGCTTGGATGTTCATTATTGCCTTCCCTGCACCCCACACAAACCAGGGCACCCTGCTGTCCCCCCTGGGGAGCCACTGGGGCATGGGAGGGGCAACCAAAGGTGGCTGGGTTTGGGAATTTTGGTTATTGTCTTCTGATTTCACCAGCCAGCTCTGTGCCAGTGAAAAGAGCTAACAATGCATGTATTTTATAATTCATTTTTCTATCTGCTGCCATTCTAGAGTTTCTTGGCTGGTTACAACTGTCATAAAATTACTTTACTATATTTTCCCATCTGTTACATTTTCCCCTCTTTACAGGGGGACATTGCATGATGCACATGGGCTAATTTAGGTTTAAAATTATTGTATGTCTGTTGTTTATGGAATACGAATGCTGTATTTGTGGAACAACATGTGACTTCTCCGAAGCACCGAGGAGAACGTCTGAAGTCTCCTGAAGTCAACCCAAATGCCAGCAAATGGACAGGGCTGTCCCCTCCTCTCTACCCCAGCCCTTTATTTGTGACCTCATGTACCAAAATTAGAGTTGCAATTACTTTAGTAATCCCCTCTGCATTCCCAGTGCTCAGCTGAGGGATGGATTCCTTGCTGAAGCAGTGCACTGCCTTTGCTGGTGAAGCCTTTCAAGCTCTGAGTACAAACTTGGCCCTAGGAGAAGTGATTTCACACAAACACACACATAAAAACATGAATAACCAGGTGGATCTGCCCTTCCTACCTCACTTTTCTTCTGTTGTCTTGGATTCTTCTGTTCAGCTCAGTGAAATTCTCTTGGATTGACTCTTTTTCTCCATTGGGAAGTGTGAGCTGCCCCCCAGTATCCCAGTCCCAGCCCAAAAACTGGGCTGTGACACCATGGTCTGGGTAGCAGCAGGCCTGGGGATGCTCTGAGTACACCCCAGAGCTTTAGCAAGGCTTTCTGAAATTCCTTCTCTGGGTATTTTTTGCTTTTTCACCCCCACTTCTTATTGCAATTTGCACTGCCACTGATGGCACCAACAGCCCATGTTTTTTCAATATTTATGAGATGCATATTAAAGACTTGGTGCTGTTAAATTATGCATATTATTAGATGAAATTGAGTGTTTGAACTGGGGTTTTGGTGATCCCAAGGGGTTTCTGAATACACAAAATCTTGTTTTAAGGAAAAAGAAATAGTTACACTTCAGAGTCCCACTTATGTAAAATCCACCCCCTTCTTCCCTTCACCTCTCCTTCCTGCCCCCAGGTGTAACACATTGTACTTTTTAAACACAATTTTATCTACAGGAGAGGAAACAGTAACTAAAGCGTGGGCAGAGGGAGACCATTCCCATCCCACCAGTGACCACTGGCTGCCCTGGAAGGTGTGAGGGCCCTTCTGGAAGGGATCAGGTTTGCACTGAATGACTCCAAGCAGTGAGTGAGGGTCCTGTGTCTGCCAGGGCTTGTGAAAAACGTGGAATATCTTTGTGTGGGATTCAATACCAGAAATGCAGGGATGTAGCTGTTAGCTGGGCTTTGATCAATGCTGGGTGCATTTTCAGCCTCTGCAGCTACCCGAGAGATTGATGGCAGCAGATCTGGAACAGGAGCTCCAGGTTTCCCATTCAGAATAATTTTCATTAGTTGATTGTGGTAAAAAGGTTAAAAACCAAGAGGGGATGTGTCAGTACTGCACCTGAGCAGGGCAGCTCCAGGTGCCTCTGTCACCTCTCCCTTTCTCTGGCAGTGGGTGCCTCTCTGCTGAATGCTGTCCTGGGCAAAAGCAATGAACAATTACACACAAAACTGTGGCTTCTGCTGGAAGTTAGGCTGATGAAGACCTCAGACTGAACTGGCAAGTGAGTTTTGTTTGAACCCTGCAGCCCTCATGCTCAATTCTTTATTAACTTTTTCAATATGTTCTATTGCAGTCAGGCAACAATATGGGAGCTATCTTGCAGCTAATTTAACACCTGTAAATTCCCATGGCTGGTAATGAAAACTTGTATAGGCCAGTGGGTGAAGCATTTGCTTCATATATCAAAGGTCATTAGTTCAGTATTTGTTAACACTGTAGCTTTTATTAAATTTTTTCCTGGTTTTTTGGGTTTTTTTGTTTTTTTTCATGGGTGCCTGATTAATTCTTCTGCTTTCCAACTCTAAATAGGAAAAATGAGTATCACCTGACCCAGAACATCAGGGCTAAATTCTTTGTTGAAATCTTGAATTAGCCTGCTAGAAATTTGTAGGATTTAACTCTGTGGAATTTGGTTATGAGGGTAAAATAGAAGCAAGAGATCTCTAAAGATGGGTTTAGAGCATGGGAGTTTATTCTGAAAGAGCGTGGGTGTGAAAGGCTGCTGGGCTGCAAGACACAGCTCAAAGCAGGCCAGAGAAAGAGAGAGAAAGAGGCAAAAGGAGAGAGTAAAAAGAGAGCGATTTGCCGTTTACAATACAATAAAGCATCTTCTCTGCTGAATATTCTAATTCTCTTTAACCAATCTGAAACAAGCTACAAACTCTACAATATTTGCATGCAACCTATAAGAATCATTACATTACCATAGGGGGTTATATTTTAAACCTTAAAAAAACTGCTTTTGGGAATCTCCTACCAGGCAGGCAGGGTCTGCTCTGCCCTTTGGAGCTGCCTGGGCAGAGGGCATTGTTCTATCAAGAAGGAGGATTCCCTTCAGTCAGCTATACCATTGTTTCTTAGTTACTCTTTAACTCAAACCTTGTCTTCATCTCAATTTCAATTATACTTTCCATATTTCCAGCATCTTTTGCAAGGTAATTATATCTATAAGGCTTTCCTATTTCATCTTCTCCAACAGAAATTATACTTCCAAACCTCCTCAGCCATTCAGGGACAAGCTGTTGGGAGGCAGTGTGAGAAAGAGGAAAGAGGAGGCAAGCCCCTTGCAGCAGGGAGAAATGGCTTTGGGTAATTTGTGTGCCTCCTGACATTTCAATTAATCTTTGTGGCATATTCAACAACTTGACACCTCTCTCCTACCACGGATATAATTTTTGCTTCCTGGATTTCCCATTTTTGCTTGTTTTCAGCTAAGGTAGTTTGGAGCTTTGGACTCTTTGCAGGCAACCCTTGGGAGACAGAAGATGCTGAGGAGGAGACAGAACCCAGCACAGCCAAACAATCTGCAGTGAGAGATGCCCTCCCTCGGAGTCCCTGAACCCACTGCTGGTGTGGGGTCTGGATGCCCCTGATCCAGGGAAGGTGTCCAGCAGTGATCCCTGAGCTCAGGCAGGTCGGTCCCAGTCACACAGGGCTGATCCGTGCCCTGCCCAGCTCCCTCCCTGTGCTGAGCAGGCTGTGTCATCCCTGCTGCACTGCCTGGGCTAAAA
>JAHLSL010000176.1:1395881-1458756 GCA_025920805.1 Petroica traversi | reverse complement strand
TGTGCTGAGCAGGCTGTGTCATCCCTGCTGCACTGCCTGGGCTAAAAACAGCTGACATAGGGAGCTGCGAGCCCTGCAGCTGCTTCTTCTGGATGTTTTGTGTCTAAACTGACCCTTTCCCAACCCTGTCCTGGGCTGGGCCCATCACAGTAGCCAGCTTTTCCAAACACAACTGGCACAAAGCAGCATTATAATGAAAGCAAGCAGCTTCTGGGGATGAAATCACAGGGATTCTGCATCCAAACGGGATGGGGCAGCTCTTGGGGAGTGCTGAGCATGTGCTTTTTCACCTGCAAAGGTTCTGGCATGGATACTGCTTAGCAAAACAGCAGCTCACTGAAACACAGCTGGAGGTGCTGAGTGGAGCACTGCTGTCTCCACACTGCTGGCTTTTCCAGAGGAGGGAAATCAGTGGGTTCAGAAGGAGCCCTGAGCACAGAACTCACCCAAGAACTTTCCCCCAGTGCTGCCCCACCATCACAGACCTTGTAGAGTGCCACCTTCCCCTCCAGCCATCCTCGAGTGATGCTGGGCTCTGCAGGTGCCACTTGTCACAGCTCCCCTCCCAAACCTGCCCATGATGATCCTGATTATCCACAGAGAGAGCAGATCCTGGATGGATTCCTCAGAATCCCTATTCATTTAATCTAAAATAAGCTGTGCTTTTTATTAACACCATTATGCTGCAGCATTTTATGGAATATTGGGTTCTTTGTAAGGACACACAACCCAGGACACACACATGCTGGTTTTTGTTCATATCTGTGTCAGCCCCAGAGCTGGCTTTGTGACACAATTCATCAATTCACAACTGAAATGTCCTTCTCATTCTACAATATTTAGATGCCAGATATTCTCTACAAAGCTTCTTAAAGTGTGTTTTGTACTTCATCCCTCACTGTACGACTAAGCAGCCAGATGGAAATATTCCACAGGAATATTCAGCTTGCAGGGTAAGAAGAACACCCCCTGAAGGACACACCTCTTTTAGACAAAGGAAAAGATAATTGCTAGCAAGTCAGAGGTGGACCAAAGTCATCATTATATTCGGAATAATGTGAATATGATTTGCCATAGTTCATACACATGGGCAATAAACAACTCATCTGTGATCAAATAATAAACATCTGAGGAACACGACTATGGAACTTTCATTGTAAAGAGCAGCAAAGCCTGAGAAGGGCTCAGCTCTTCAATGATGGGGCTGCTGCACCCTCTGGCTTGGGAAGAGCTGCCCTGGGACCCCCTGTGCCAGTGCCACACCCTATGCCAGTGCCGCCTCCTGTGCCAGTGTCACCCCCTGTGCCTGTGTCACACCCTGTGCCAGTGCCACTCCTTCTGCCAGTGCCACCCCTTATGCAGGTGCCATCTCCTGTGCCAGTGCCACCCCCTGTGTCTGTGCCACTCCATGTACTAATGTCGCCCCATGTGTCAATGCCACCCCTTGTGCCTGTGCCACCTCCTGTGCCAGTGCCACCTCCTGTGCAATGCCACCCCCTGTGCCAGTGCCCCTTCCTGTGCCACTGTCACCCCCTGTGCCACTGTCACCCCCTGTGCCACTGTCACCCCCTGTGCCGGTGCCCCTTCCTGTGCCAGTGTCACCCCCTGTGCCAGTGACACTCCCTGTGCCAGTGCCACCCACTGCTGTGAGGAAAGGATGCTGGACCCAGCTCTGGTTAGAGCTGGGATTATTATCCTGCCCAGCACGCACCAACTCCCCCCAGGGCAGCAGGACCAGGCTCTTCCCACCACAGCCACACTGAATGGTGGTTGGAGGCTCCTTTCAGTTGAGGAATTCAATGGTGTGAATTTAACCAAGCCTTGTTTTTGTTGCAGTTTCCCAAATGTGCTTTAAAAGGCCTGAAATGCTGCGGGCCAGCCCTGCCACCTGTCACTTGGCAGAGCCAGTGCTGGGCCAGGCCTGGCCCAAGCATCCCTCTGGTTCCAGGCAGTGCCTCCCCCTGCAATGCTTTGATATGCACTTTTCAAAGCATTTAAACCGAGATAGAAAACCCCTATTTGACAGTGTTTCTGCCTGTTTGATTGAACTTCTCGAGCCTCTCCATTTCTCCTCAGACACAGCGAGCCCGAGAGCGAAAAGCCAAGCTTTTTCCTCAGCTTATGTTCTTGTAAAAACAGCCCCAAGTACACACATTCTGCTCCTCGCTCCAGCCGGGCTCCGCATGCCAAGCCAAGTATTTATTTTCATTACTTTTGAGACCACCAAAATTAATGTATCTTTCAGACAGGAAGAATTTTATTTATTATGGTGGATTTGAATCCAAGAGATGAAAGAAGAGCACCATGCATCTCGAGAGCAACCAGGCCTGGCAGCGGGAGGAGGCGGCTCAACCTGAGCTCCCCTCCCTCCCTGGCAGCAGCCCCCTCAGCCCTGATGTGATTCCACACAGATGGACCACACTTCCATAAAACCCTCCAGAACCATGACAAAAATCCTGCCACAGGTACAGTAGCAAGGGCAAGTGTCACTGCTTTGGTGAATTCCCTGAGTGCTAGAGTGGCTGCTGGTTGATGGCACAGGTTGGGTGGGGTGGGAGGCTTCTGGAGGCAGTCTGCTCATCCCTGGGGAGCATCACCCAGAGAGAAAACAGATTAGTATTTCCCTTTCTCATGTGCTGATCCCTGAACTCTCCACCACAAGTCTTTCCCCCAAGGTGAAATGAGGGGAAATGGCCAAGTCAAGCTTTGTCTGCACGGAGCTGCTCCAGCTCCAGTAGCTGTTCCCTTAGATCAGCTCAGTCACTCTGGGATTTCAGCAGCACTCCGTGGTGCTGCAGGAGGATGCTGAAGACCCCTGGCTCAGCTGTTGGCACGAACCCAGACCCTGATGTCCTCATGGACCTGAATTTGTGTTTCAGGTCATTTCCAGCCCAACCTGCCCTGCTCAGCCCGGGCTGTCCTGGGGCATGAGCGTCCCCCCAGGCTGGCCGGACACACACCCTGGCTGCTCCCTTTGTATCAGGCTGTGCTTGCAAGACAAACCCACCACTGCTGACTGATGGAGCGCTGTGTTTTAGAAAATTTAATTATAAAAACCACAGACAAAATGTGGGCTTGCTCAAGCCTTTCGGCCAAGAACCTGGACACAAATTTGCTTTATATACTGAGATAAACCCCCACTGAAAATGAGAAACTCCCCAGCTCATAGAAGTGCAGGCACTTCGAAGATCCTGATTCTTCCAGTGGTTGGCTTTTCATCTCCACCCTCCTTTTATTTCAGCACTTTGGTATCCTCTGCCAGTGGCACTGCCCCAGAGCTCTTCTCCTGCTGCCCTCTGAGTGATCTCACGTGCATTATGCAGGTGTTGTCTCCTGTTTTTGCTGTTTGTGACAGCATTGTCCTCTGCTCTCTCCTCAAACCCACCCCAGCACTGGAACTGCTTGGTGGAAAGGAGCTGGGAGCTGTGTCATCGAGCCAGCACTGTGCTCTGCAGTGCATCTTCAGCAGGAAATCCAGACCCAGCAGGATTTTGCCTCTGTGACTTGATTTACTATGGATCCCATCATGAGCTCCTTTGAAGGTGCAGAAATGAAATCCTAGCTTATTAAAGGGTAAAAAAATGCTGCTTCTGTTCCTTTCCAATGTGGCTGGAGTTCCACCCAAACACTGCCAAAGTCATTTTGCCCATTAGGAAGAAAATGGATTTCAGCTCTGTAACAGCTTCAGAAAACATCACTTCACTTCCAGAGCAGAGCCAGTCACAAAATGGATTGGGCTGGCCATTGACACTGGTAATTTTTAGGTAAAAATATCCCTCTGAGAAACCTCATTAATGCCACTGCTCTCGAGGCTCTTCCACACAGGGAGGCAGCTGGGTTGTGTCATGGGGAGGAGAGGAAATCTGGTGGGACTGAGAGGAGGACAAAATCCATGAGAAATTAGGCTGGGAAGCTCAAAATCTCATACAACAACCTGCTGCTTCTTCCATGAAAGCCACTGAAGCCTTAGACAAGCCCTGAACGTGTCAATAAGGCACCTGGCCCCAGATGTCCTGCTTGAAATAATGCCAGCTTGGAAGTCCTCGAGACAGAGCATCAGATCCCTCCCAAGCTGGATCTGGTGTGATTTCTCATTGCAAAACCTGTAGTGGAACTGTGATGTTTAGTTGCTTTCATCACCTCTGATAACACCTGAAGCCTGGTTCCAGTTCTTTAAGAGAGTAAAGAAAAAAAGCAGAGTATTGGATGCCCAATAAAGGAGAATTTGTAGTATCCAGTTAGTTTGAATTCAACTTAATTATTTATTACTCTGAGGTCTCTGAAGGATAAAGAATATGGAATAAAATATTTCTATCACCTCAGCCTTTCTCTAAACATTCACAACCTGTTAAACACCAGGGTCAATAACTTTGAAATGATCTCACAATTTGATTTCATTATATTTTAATTGCAAATGATATATTGCAGGGCTCACAGAGAGTGAGAAGCTGGGACCAGGGAACATTAAACCCCTGCTTTTTTTTATTTTTTTTTATTTTCCAGCCAGATGTACTGCAGGCAGGTGCAACACAAACTCCCAAACACCCTGCTCACGTAAGGAGAGCCTGACCTGGAGGGACTGATGTGAAAGGGCTTTTCAGCCCCGGTGCTTATTCAGGGCTGGCTGGGAAAGGCTGCCAGCCCCAGCACACACTGCCAGAAGCGTGGTGGTTTTTTTAATGCAAAGTTGAAAAACCACAAAACTCATTTTTACTAGTGACCTTTTTACCACTAATTGTCAGGATACTTAAAAAAAAAAAAAATTTTAAAAAAAAAAAAAAAAGCAGAAAAAGCAGCTACTTTGGTCAGGGCTGAATTGAGATCCCAGGGACGCTGTTCCTGCAGCTGCTCCCACTGCTGCTTTCCCAGTGTTTGCATCCAAACCCGGCTGGGTCCTGCCTGCATGAGTCACACAGACTTCTTGGGTTGTTGCTTGATTTTTTTTTTACTTTTTCCTTGCAAAGCAGCATTTGATTGTGAAATAAATCACCAAAACACAGCAGGAGCAGAGTTGGGGTGGGGGTGCAGCCAGGGAGGGCCCAGGGCTCTGTCTGCACCAAGAGCTGGGTGAAGGTGGCTGCTGCCCCCCCAGCCTTCACTGGATTCCCTCTCCAAGAACACACAACCCTATTTTGCTTGGTTTCTGAAGTTTTCTTACACGTAGCTACAGCTGGGCTCACCGTCCCTTGGAGAGCTCCAGCAGGTTCTGAGCTCCTTTGCCCAGCCCAGAGTTCTGACCCATTCCCTGGTTCCTTTGGGACTGGAGGCATGTTTGAGGTGTTTGTGAGCACTGTTGGCCCTGCTTTTTCCACCTCCTCTGCCTGAGCCAAGCCCCAGCTGGGGGCAGAGGGACTCTCAGCCAGATGACCTTTCCAGTTCCACACTCTCCACACACTTCCATGGAGAATCCCAACTTCTAATGAAAAAAGGAGACCAGTCCATGCTGACAGGTTCCAGTAAATTAAAACAATTCAGTGTTCTTGGCCTGCTTTTTTATACTTTTTGCCATATTGCAGTTTTATGGAATTAGAAGGGTTGGAAGGGATTTTAAACATCACCTTGTTCCACCTCCCTGCCATGGCAGGGACACCTCCAACTGTCCCAGGCTGCTCCAAGCCCCAATGTCCAACCTGGCCTTGGGCACTGCCAGGGATCCAGGGGCAGCCACAGCAAATCTGGGAATTCCATCTCAGCCCCTCCCCACCCTCCCAGGGAACAATTCCTGCCCAATATCCCATCCAGCCTTGCCCTCTGGCACTGGGAAGCCATTCCCTGTGTCCTGTCCCTCCATCCCCTGTCCCCAGTCCCTCTCCAGCTCTCCCGGAGCCCCCTTAGGCCTTGGAGGGGGCTCTGAGCTCTCCCTGGAGCTTCTCCTCTCCAGGCTGAACAACCCAAACTCTCTCAGCCTGGCTTGGCTCTTTCTCCCACTGCTGTCCAAGAGCCCAGATTGTCACACTGGGTATCTGTTGTCACTTTTGCAAACAGAAAATAGAGAAATTTCCAGCTCAAATGAGAAAGAACCAGAATTTGCAATAAAGCACTTGAGGACTAATGGCTTGGGGGTTGTGCTCGGTCACATTCATGTGGGGAAGGAATCTCCCTTCCACAAAGGGATTTTGTTATTGCTTGGTCTGTTTGTTATTTTTAGTCATTGTCAACCCCATTTTTTCCTGTGGTCCAGAAGTCCTAAGGTGATTTCCTCTCCCATTCCAAGGTCACATCTTCCCTGAGTCCAGCAACTGCTGCAGGGCAGCTTGGCTGTGAACTCAGGGTGGAAGCACTTTCCTCTGTTTTTCCATCTGTCAGCACATCCCCAAATTTCCTTTTTCTTTTTTTTTGTTTTCCACTTCCCAATATTTTCAATTATCTTCAGAAAGTCTTCGTGGCCTCCCACTCACCCAGGCTGGTTCACGGCAGTGCCAAATGCCCAAATCCATCCCTCTGGACTGGTGGCAGCTCCTGCCTGGCCGAGCTCAGCAGGACAGGGCTCCATGGAGCACAAAATCCTGCAGCAGAGCAGTGCTGGGGGGCACTGGGCTGACTGGGAGCTGCTGGGGGGGCAGGACTGGCACTGGAGGGGCACTCACAGCCTCCTCTTGCTGGCTTCCCCTCCATGCCCATCCCACGGTGCTGCCTGTCCTCACACTCGCTCTCTTTGCTTTTGGAAACCTAATTCCAGCAGTAAACAGTTTATGGGGTTATTTACAGCTCGATTCACTGATTGTCCTGCCAGAACACCAAGGGAATGCTGTGCTCTGCTGGCTCTTGAGTGTGGTCAGCAGCAGAGAAATCCTCCCAGAGTTTTTGAATCCCTCCCATCCCCAGCCAGTAACAGTGCAAGCCTTACACGTGGGAACCTGGCAGCTGGAATATTACAGGAACCCAAAAAGGCAATGAAAGAAAACAAAAATGGGTCTAGAATCACATAATCTTATGGGGATAACCTCTAATTTTCATAATTTTCATAATTTTCAAGGTTCTTTTTTTTTTTAAATTAGCCCAAAGGATCTGTACTTGAGATCTGCCAGCAGCCTGGGTAGATGGGCAGCTTGGCAGGGGAAAAGTGTTCTGTGCCACCACTGCTGAGTTCAAAGGGAGATGCCAACAGGGCAGGTTCCACACCCCACACCAGCAGCTGCTTTTTCTTGGACTGGATTTTGAATTGCACTTTTATTGCCTGTGAACCTGACATTTTTCAAGCAAGCCACTTAAAATCATTGCAACTTTGCTGTCATTCGAAGGCAGGGGAAGTCTTACCCTCAACTGAAGTGAGCAGAGAAACAAGGGACTCGAGGCAGCTTGGAAACAGGGAGCTGAGATGTCCTGTGATCTCTGCTTCAGAATGGGGCTGCTCAGAATTCCTGGAGAACTCTGTTAATCTGAGGCTTAATTCATTGATGTTCACTTGTAGAACTCCCTAACTGAGAGCACCTAGCACAGTGCAGAGGCTCTGCCCTAAGGAAATACCAGTTATTTCACTGTGAGGATGGAGATGCCTTCCAGGTAACAGCTCTAAAGGTTCATTCTCCAAAGCTGCAGCCGTGTCCTGGTGTCTGAGCTCTTCTAGGAAGCAGTTCCTCCAGAGGCACCCTGGAAAAGGGACCCTAAGACACTCAGGGCACAGAGCTGCCTCTCCAAACAGCGAGGTGTCCCTGGCCTCAGACCTGAATAGAGCTTCTCCGGGTGGTGTGAAAGGCCCTCAAATCACACACCACAGAGGTGTGGCTGGACTGGGTGAGTTTGCAAAGAGAGGTCCTTGGGGCAGGAGCAAGGGCAGTGCTGGCTGCAGAGCAGGGAACAGCTCTGGGACAGCTCTGGGACAGCCCTGGGACAACCCTGGGACAGCCCTGGGACAGCCCTGGGACAGCTCTGGGACAGCTCTGGACAGCTCTGGGACAGCTCTGGACAGCTCTGGGACAGCTCTGTCCCTGCTCCTCACGCCAGGCACAGCTCGGAGCAGGCACTGGCCACAGCTGGGCAGCAGTGACAAAGCCAAGCATGTCAGGGCTCCAGGTACCTGCAGCTGGCCCTGCTGGCCCTGATGGCCCTGATGTCCCTGATGGGCCTGGAGCTGGCACCAGCTGAGGCACCAGGAAACCTGGCAGCCCTGCACCTAGAGCCCAGCCCTGCACCTAAAGCCCAGCCTAGCCTGGCCCAACCCGGCCCAGCTCAGCTCAGCCCAGCCCTGCACCTAGAGCCCAGCCCAGCCCAGCCAAGCAAAGCCCAGCCCAGCCCATCCAGCTACTCCACAGGCACCACTCCTGCCATGCTCTGAGATGGGCACATGTAGAGCCTGTCCTGGGTGAGCCATCCCTGCTCCAGAGCCAGGCTCAACTCCAGAACCAGGCTTAACTCCAGAGCCAGGCTCAGCCTCCCCAGCCAGACACAACTCCAGACCCAGGCACAACTCCAGAGCCAGGCTCACCCTCCAGAACCACACTCAACTCTAGAGATCCCCCTGCCCAGCCAGGCTGCATCTCCAGAGCCAGGCACAACCCCAGAGCCAGGCACAACCCCAGAGCCAGGCTGAGCCTCCCCAGCCAGGCTCAGGCCCAGCCAGGCTGAGCCCAGTCCTCTCCCCAGCTGGGCCACGACCAGGCCAGGCTGGCAGCGAGGGCTGGCCTGGGGCTCTGCCAGCCGTGGATGCTGCCCACAGCTGCTGGATGTGACCTCTGCTCCCTGCACCTCTCAGCCAGCAGGGACTCAGACAAACAAATCCAGGTCCAGGAGGAACCTGCTTGAGACTGAGCTTTGAGATGACAATCCTGCCCTCAGTTACACTTGAACTAGAGCAGATTTGGTTAGTAACACGATACAGACCGAATTCTGATTATTTTTACACCAGCAAAGCCAAGGAGTATGGGAGCAGGAGCAGTGCTTTACATGGCACTGGTGCAACACCAGCCACTGCTGCTTTTGGTGCCCTGGATATTTTCTCTGCAAGATGGTTTCAAACACTTGCAAGAGCTGAAAACAAAGAAATGAAATACCAGCCTCGTGCATACTTCAAAATGAAAAATGAAATGTCCAGGAAATCCCTGCAAGGTTTTGGACTGAACAGGAAGATACATTACAGAACTTTTTCAGCCTTTTTTTGATTTTTTTTTCCAACTTCTAAGCAGCAGAACGCCAAAATGCTAACAGGCAGGGCAAATTGAGCAAAAATAAAATATTCTGTGGACTGGGTTAGAGAGTAAGGCAGTGTTTATTTTTTTTATGCTTTACACTTTGGCCAGCATTTATCCCGAATGAAGGCAGCAAATGTTATTAGATTTCATGGAATGTAAATAAACAGTTATTGGTAAATACATTTTGGTGGTCTTCTTGTTACACTGCATGTCAGGAAAACTATAGGGAACTGGCAGGAGTTCAGACGTCTTCAAGGAACACAGAAAACAGACATATTTTACTAATTATAGCTAAAAAAAACACTCTGAGATTACAGTTAAATTACATTAAAATATAACTTGTTGGCAAAGGCTGTGAGGCTCTGAGCATAATGCTTTGCCTATATCTTTCTGTATAATGTTTCATCGGAACAGAGCAGGAACATCAGCAAACCCTGGCACAGCCCTCGTGGCCCTCGGGGCTGGCCCAGCCGGGCACCCAGGGTCCTGCAGGAGCTCCTGGGGATCCTGAGGGGTTCCTGGGAGGGCCAGGACAGGGATTTGTCACCAGCAGGGGCTGCAGAGGGGTCACCCCACCCCTGCATCTGCACCTTTGCAGGTGGGAAGGAGAAAGAGGCACCTGCCGAGCGTTCCTGGAGAGGGCTGGGGGGCAGGAACAGTGGGAATTGAGGGGCAGGAAAAATGGGAATTGAGAGGCGGGAGCAGTGGGAATTGGGGGGCAGGAACAGGGAATTGAGGGGCAGGAGCAGTGGGAATTGGGGGGGCAGGAACAGAGGGAATTGAGGGGCAGGAACAGTGGGAATTGAGGGGCAGGAACAGTGGGAATTGGGGGGCAGGAACAGAGGGAATTGAGGGGCAGTAACAGAGGGAATTGAGGGGCAGGAGCAGTGGGAATTGAGGGCTGGAAATGCTGGAGCTCCCAGCAGGAGCTTTGGTCCCCACACCACCCAGGCTGGAGGGACTGAGCCACCTGCAGCCCAGATGTCATGGGGCAGGAGCTGGGTGCCAAGGCTGCTCCACAGCAACGCTCCTTCCACCTCTGGGACGAGAAAGGTACAATAGATGGCTCTGTCCCCATTCCAGTGAAGGATTTCCCTCCTTACAAGAAGGGACCTGGGCTGGCTGTCCCTTGCCCACCATGCCCAGGAGCTGCTCGGGGCACGGCTCTGAGGGGCTCTGGCAGCCCAGCTCACCCCTGGGGAGGCTGAGCACCCCTTTGCTGCTCCCCTCCAGCCCGTGGCACTCCTGCTCCATCTCCAGCACAAACCATTCCTGCAGGAGCAGGGCACAGGAGGGAAGGAGCTCTTTCTGCAGAAATCATTTTGTTTTAACGGTGTCCAGAGCTTTCAGGGCTGTTGTGATTGCTGTCCCACACACACCCACAGCTCTGCAAGGGGCATGCACCGTGGGCAGTGCAGGGATCCTTGCATTACACCCAGCTAGATTTTAAACCATTCACTGCATTTTTTGAAGCACAGTTTGCATGAAATAATGACCACAGATGCTCAGAAGCATTGCATGTAAGCAGTACTTGGGGCACAAAAACCCAGGTGCAAAATCTATTCTGTTCTCTCTCGATTGCACATCAGGAGATGACATTATTGTTACTTTACAGAAAGTCTCTAAACTAGAAAAGAATCCTTCCTTCAGCTGGTGGGATTTTAACTCTGTGTGGTCCCTGGCAGGGGACTGGAGGCTGGGCTGGGCCACGATGAGGATCCATTTTAAGCCCAGGTAAATCAAGGTTGTCGTTTATCCGAGCCCAGCTTTTGAGGAAGACATGAATCATTTTGCCTGCCAAGTAAATGGGAGGGGAATGCACAGGCTAATCTGCCCAGAATATTAATAACACTCATGCCACTGTGCACCCCTCCAGAAACACACAGATCCTGGGGACTGGGTTATTCCTGCAGCCCTGCCTGCCTGTAAAGAAATCCTGTCATGAAACCATGCTTCACCATCACCCCGTGGTAATCTCTTCACTTGGACTGTCTTTATGTCACATTTATGGCCTGTTCTTTGCTGGGAAAATTTTTACAGGGGATCTGAAGTTTAAAAGAAGACAGATGACAAGCTGTGATCGCGAGGAGGAGAGGCTCACCATATGGAAATAGAAAGCCCTGGCTCCCTCTCCTATCCCTCCTCCCCCCTCCCCTGCCGAGTTTCTCTACTTCACATGATGCTATTGGGATTTGAAGATCAGAATACAAATTAAATTATTAAATGAGGAACAAAAACAAACAAAAAAAAAAACCCCCAAAACCAACAAAACTCGGGCCTTTCCTCTCCATCCTTCCATGTGATCAGTAATTAAAAATCAAAGTGGGGAAAACAGCCCCGCTGGAAGCTGGCATCTGGGATCCAGCTCAGCTGCCAACAGAAGGATGGAAAGCTCAGGCAGGGACTGTCTGTGCCTTTGCATGCTATGGGGCTCCTGCATGAACGGCCTCTACAGCTAAGGCACTATTTAATGGAGACTTATTATGGGGCTCATTTATTGCATTATTTATTATTTACTCACTGGGAAAAGCAGGAGCACCACCCCTTAGCCCAGTGCATGTCCCCAGCACTGGACTCCTCGTCAGCAAAAACCACCCAGTGTCCCCAAACCCAGGACAGCACATGCTTTTCAGCCATTAATCTCTACAACCTGAATGTGTGGCAGCAACCCCTTAAAGCCTGGGCAGGAAAAGAGAAACCATTTTAGGAGGGCAGAGCTTGAGCTGGGGCAGTTTTCAGCTTTATTTTGGCTGGGCAATTCCAAAGGAGTTGGTGACGTGGCCAGAGTGACCCCTGAGGGTGCCCAGCATAGGGACAGGGCCACCCTGGGGCAGGTCCTGTTGTCCAGCTCTCAGCCCTTCCATCTGCACCCCCTGGGAGCTCCCAGGGATTTAGCATCCTGGAAAAACCCTAAGCACCAACAGCAGGCCTCGAGTTTGGAAAATCTGGCCCCATTTTCAACAAGGCTTGGGCTCAGGTGTTGGCCTGAGCTGCAGAATAAGCACTTGGTCCCCTTAGAGCAGGTTTGGGCTGGGGACATCCCAGCTGGGCACCCATGTTTGAACAAGGCTTCCTCGTAGCCAAAATAAACACTGAATCAGTGCTACACAGGGTTTAATCTAAACAGATAATGGAACTCAGATATTCCCTGTATTCCATCAGCAGGTCCTGGGATGGCAAACTGAAGCCTGCTTTTATAGTGTGCCAGCTCAGGGACCTGTTCCCAATTTGCAGATTTGGCCCGTTGCATTCTAAAAGATGTTTAATATACTCGATGCCTGTTTGTGTTAATGTTTACCATTGAAGTTTTTCATTATTTGATGTTATGTTTGGCCACAGCATTGAAATTCCATTGGACCAGCTGAAATCTAGTGTCAAATCAAAGCCAAAGAAGCATCTTTGTGATAGACTTTCAGCTCCCATCCAAGAACTTTAAAAAACAAAAATCAGTTGTAGGTGTTTGTAGCTTTTCTTCCTTCTGCCAGAGGAACAGCAAACACTTCATTTCTTAGCTGGATTTTTATATGCACAGCTCTGAAAGAGCTGAGCCCGTGGGCCAGCAGGAGGCACAAGGAGCTCTGCCAGGAGGGCACAGCTCTGTCCCTGCCAGGCTCAGGGGGGAGTGGGGATGGCTGAGAGCCCCCGAGCCCTTCTCCAGGCCCCAGCATTTGGGATAACAAATTTAGGATCACCTACAGCCCTTCACACCTAAACCCCAAATCCCTTGGGGCACAGCTGATGCACTGCTCAATTCTGCTGAGCATAAATGCCCTGTTGTTATTTGGGTCATGGAATCCCAAAATCCCAGAATGGTTTGGGCTGGAAGGGACCTTAAAGCCCATCCCATTCCACCCCCGCCATGGCAGGGACACCTCCACTGTCCTCGGGCTCCCTGTGCCAGTATTTCCCCAACCTGCCATGGTCAAGCTTTGGAGGCCAAAGGAAAACCCAATTCCCTCTGCCCAGCCCCCAGAGCTGTAGGGAGAGCTGCCCAGTCCTGAGAAGCCTCAAGCCCTGGCTCACAAAACCGCTTAAGCTCAGGACTAAAGTGAGACACGTGCCCTGGGACTTGCTCTAAAGGAGGCTCCTGAATGAGCTCTGCCCGCAGTGAGGACCTCACCTGAGCTCCCCTGAGCTGGGCTCTGCCTCTCCCTCTGCTGCACTCCCAGGGCAGGGTTTTCCCATGGAAACCCAGTGAGAAAGGATTTCAGGGCTCAATCCCCACGTGCTGCGGAGTCCCAGGCTTTGGGGGATGCTGAAGACCCAGAGCTGGAACCTGCAAATCACACAGGGCTCACAAAGCCCTGGCGTGGCTCAGCAAGGTTTGCCTAAGTCCAGATGTTCCTGAGCCCAAAGGAAAACGTGATGGCCTGGATGAAAATCTGGGAATCAGCATTTAAACACAAAGCTGGCAGGAGGGGTTTGAGGAACAGTCAGCAGATATTCCCTTGGCCAGTTCCAAGGGGGGCTCTGTGAAAAGCCCCTTCTGCACTTCACCAGAACACTGCCAAGGTGGACAAGGGAGTTTCAAACTGTCACCCCTCTCCAGAATATTTCCCCCAAATTTTTGATCAAAATTAAGATACTTTGCGTTTCAGTGAACTCTTTCCTTTTTTCAGGATTATGGGTTTTTTTATTTTAATGATAATAAATTCTATAAATGTCATCTCAGTACATATGAACATTTCTTTTGACAGTATTAATTGGCATAATGAAGTGTTCCCACTTTGTTCCAAACTGCATTTCTTTCTGAAATGGGAAAAAATGCCTGCAAAACTTTTCTCAACTTTAGTTAAATGCTGAGAAACCAAGAGAGAAATCTTCACAGCAATACAGTGAAATAAGAATTCTATACCCCTAATATGGAAACAACAGATCTGAAAATCCCACCCAGTCCTGGGATTACTTGCATGAAAATGTTCTCCTTTTGAGACACAAGAAGTTGGACATTTTGGGAAAATGAATACCCATTCCTAAGAAGTGCCAGTGGCCTGAGGCCACTCAGGTGACCCTGGCTAGGGTGAGGTTGAGATCTCAGCACTCAGCCTGTTAGCAAAGCTCACTGCACTGCTTGTGTTGCTGCTTATCTGGCTCTGTTTATCCTGAATGGAATCATCTTCATATATCAGTGATCTGATTTCCTAAAAACCTCTGAGATCCCAGAGTTACTGCTTAAAATGTTACATTTCTAGAGCAAAAGTGAAGAAAACCAACTTTCTCCTAGCACCAGCACTGATTGCAGTGAGCAGGTGAGGGTGGGTCACATCTTCCCATCACATCAGCATCCAAATTTTTTTGTTTCTGCTAAAATATACTGTCCAAAGGGAGGAACAGGTTAAGGTTTACTTTGTGACTTTGTTGCTGCTGCTGGCTGTGTGCAGCAAAAAATCTTTTAATATTTGGAAGTTCAGGAAATTATTTCCTTTAGAAAAAAATAAATTAAAAGTTTGGTGCTGAACTTACTGCAGGTGCAAAGCTGCTGGTGCTCAGTGCCAGACTGCTCCTCTCACCATCACTGCTGTCACCTCCTCTTGACAGGAATGTCCTTTACAGCTCTAGAGCACCCTGCCCCTGGTGTCACCCCCTGGCCCTTAATGCCAGCCCTGGTTCAGCTGATTCCAGGCCCTGGTTTAGCAGATTCCAGGCCCTGGTTTAGCTGGAGCCAGCTCCTGGTTTTCTGGTGACCACCTGCAGTCAGGTGTGTTTGAAACCATTTTTGTCCTGTGTTTATTGGTTTGGTTTCAAGGCCAGCAGAACCTGTCCTGCAGAACAAGGCAGGGACTGCTGGCCTGGAGGGACAGGCTGACAAAACACACTGGGCACTTTTACCAGGCTCAGGAAAAGCAGAGTGATGGGAAGGGCCTTTGAAGGGATAAGATGTCTTTGCATTCTGCCAAAAAAATCCCTTTTGTTAGGGCAAGGGCTGCAGGGGACAGGGAAAGAAGACTTCTCTAGGTCTAGCAAACAGCCTTGGCCACCACAAACTGTGTCACCTTCTGTATCCTGAGCTGGCAATCCCATCCCACGCAGGGCTGAGCCCAGGGCTGCTCCCTGCTTGATGCAGGCAGGAAGAGAAGGGTCTGTGCAGCTTTACGTGCAGTAGAAACTTCCCTTCCAGTGAAATAACTACTGGCCTTACAGGGAATTGAAGCAATTTCCAGCTTAAGTCAATGAAATAAAAAACCTCAGAATCATTAAAGCTGGAAGAGACCTCCCAGACCATGGAGCCCAAGCTGTGCCCCATGCCCACCTTGTCCCCAGCCCAGAGCACTCAGTGCCACCTCCAGGGATGGGCACTCCAAACCTCCCTGGGTACTTCCAAGGCCTGAGCACCCTTTCCATGGGGCAATTCCTGCTGATGTCCCCCCTGAGCGTCCCCTGGCCCAGCCTGAGGCCATTCCCTCTCCTCCTGTCCCTGTTCCCTGTGAGCAGAGCCCAACCCACAGCTCCCCTCCTTTGGGAAGGTGTAGGAAGTTCTGTGGTTTCCCCTGAGCCTCCTCTGGGCAAGACTGAGGGGCTTGGATCTGACCATTCCAAGAGCTGGGCCAGGCTCTTCTGTGTAAATTGGACTCTCCCAGTGGTTCCACTGAGCAAAGCCAATTTTTATCAGCAGAGGATCCTAGTACCAGTGCTTGCTGAGCCATCCCGAGCCCTGTCAGTGACAAATGTGGCCTCCAGACCCAGTTATCACATCTGCCACTTCCAAATCAAAGGGGCTCTCTGTGTCAATGAAATGGCATCAGAGGAAACCCGGAGCTGAGGCAATATGTTAAACATTAGCCACAATGCTCACAGGCCTAGGAAGGCCTGATAAGCCATGATTAAACTTAATTATGGATTATTTTATATTACCTACCTCCAAGCACCGGGGAAAATTGCTTCCTTTTAACTGCCTTGGCGGCTCTCTCTGACCAAGCACATTCTGGGGGAGCTTTTCCCATGATTGATGTATTTGTTTACCGAGCTCCTTGCTCAAACAGGGCCAATCCTCCCTTTAATCAGAGGTGTGAATACTTTCAGAGTTGTCAGAGCCCACATTAACCTTTTGATTAAAAGACATCCTCATGTTTACCATTAAAGGAATACATGAAACAAATCAAATTTGTATTCTCAGTATAAACCCCACAATGGGCAAGTGATTTGGTGTTCATGTACTCAGCTCATTGATATTTCATCAAGTTGTATCTTACAAGAGAAATGGGGGTTTTCCTATTTTTCCCCTTTTACCAGTGAGAGGGAAGGGTTTTGGTGGGCTGGGTTCTTTTTTTGCTTTTGCCTAAGGGCAAACAGCTCCATGAACATCATTTTTCACTCGACTTCCTCTGCCTGCTTATCTAGGCTGGCTATTACTCTCTTTGGCTACAGCAATACTACCAATAAAATAAACATGTCAAAATTCAGAAGCACAAACAAGTTCATCTGTGACACTAATTTTGCCTGGCAAATAATTCTCCTTGTTTCTGTAAGGGCTTCAATTTCTTATGGATTCAAAGCAAATTCATCTTAAATTTGATGCCTCAGTCTTATTTTTCTTTCCCAATCTCATTAGAGTAAAAATAGCAAGGATATCCATATGATTAAAGACTTCATGTGCAAGAAAGCAATCTGGTCATAGTGCTCCTTAGCTTTATGTACTTCTTTCTATTTGACAACATTAATTTGCCATCTGTCAGCTCAGTTACAGAGTTTACTTGCTGCTTGCTTGGCGTTCACCTCCCCCTTTTTCGTTGTCAGCTGTTTTTAATAGTTTGGCCTCCTTGAGTGGGCCATTTATGCAGATTTGAAACAGGAGAAATCCTAAAAAGTGACCATATGGGAACCCACTTTGTACTCCCCAGGCTGGCATAGCCATGCACAGACCTCCTCCCCCTTCCAGGCACCCCCAGCACTTTAAAAATCCAATTTTTCCAGACCTCCTTAGCCCCTTCCATCTGGGGGACTCCAGATTATCCCACCACGGGTACAAACAGAGGAATTTTGCTCTCCTGGGTGGGTCAGCTGAATTGTCCAAGATTTCCTGGGAGCTGCATTCAGCCCTGACCATGCAGGCAGACAAAAGGAAGGGATTGTTAAGCTCACAGAAGGAAGGTGGCCAGCACGAAAAAGTCATGGCCCTGACACGACCCCCCAGCACCCAGGGGACCCTGCGGCCACCTCCTGCCCTGCCCAGTCCCATGGTCCTCATCTCACAGACATCTGCAATAAAGGCTATGGATGTATCCTTAATCCATCTTTCAATCTTTTGTGGTAATTGTTGGGATTCCTCACAAGGTTTCTTTTTCACCTAAAAGCCCTCATTTTAGGAAAAAAAAATCTCATTTCTCAGGGAAGTTGTGGATGCCCATCCCTGGAAGATTTCCCTGCCCATGGAACTGGGTGGTCTTTAATGTTCCTTCAAACACAGAGCATTCTGTGATGGTTCTATGGACAAAGCAAACTGGGAGATGCTGGGGAGAACTGGGAGAGCCTGGTGTCTGACCTCAGAGGGCACCTGGAGCTCAGCTGAGAGTGTTCTTATCAGTTTGGATCTACACCTTGGGCAGAAAAAGAGCCACTGTTGGGGCACGTGCTGCCAAGGAATCCTGAGGAGAGCTGCTGGTGATGGGGACAGAAGGGTGGCCCCAGCCGGGGCAGGCTGACCAGAGGGACAACGGCCATCAGGAATTCAGGCACGGAAGATGACAACACTTCACATCAGGACTGCTATTTCCAGCAAAGAGAAGATGGAAAGGGTTTCCCAGCTGTGACAGACCAAGCCCAGCTCGAGCAGCCATGAGAAGATCACCCCAGGAAGGGAAGCCAGAGCAACACCTCCAGCCCCGCTCTGGTAGGAGCCCAGCCAGATGTGAGCCTGCCCCTGGGGCTGGAGCAGCCTGGAATGAATAACAGCCTGCAGGCTGCTCTCATTTACGTGGGGGCCAGAGCTCAGCTCGCTCAGCAGAGTTCAAAGGCTGCCCCTGCAGTTCTGCAGGCGGGGTGGCCACCGGCCATGCCCAGGCCAGCACCTGGCAGTGGCCACTCGCCCATGGGGATCCACCCGTGCCTGGCTGGCACTTATGCCTCTTCCTGCAATAGAGCCAGACATGGTGAGAGGGCTGGGGGTCGTTAGCTCGGGGTTTAATCAGGATCCTGTTGGATGCATCACCTCCCCCAGGTGACACAATGCACACACCCATCAGTCACACACACAAGTTCCAGCCCTCACACAGCACAGATCCAACAAGGGAGCCCAATGCTGGGGCTGGGCTGGGCTCAGCTCGACTTTCCAGAATCTGTCCTGCCAGGGGCCCTTGGCTTCCTGAGCCAGCAGAATATTTGGTGTCCCTGGCTCTGCAGCTCTGGGCTCTTCAGGCTCAGGGCCTGCAGGGCACTCCCAGAGCACTGAGCACCAGGCTCAGGGAAGGGTCACAGCTCTGCTGGTGCTGTGGGTGCACAGAGCTGGGGAAAAGGGATAGAAAAGGCAAAAATCATTCTGGATCAGCACCGAGGGGCTGGCAGGCAGCTGGTGGCTCTAACAGGCTGCCAAAAGTCACCCCACCTCCCCCAGGTGCCTGGCAAGCTCTGCTTTGCACCACCTCTGCAATGCACAGACAGGCCCAGAGTGATGCAGCGTGCAAGGACACGGCTCACAAAGAAACCCCAGCAGGGTGAGATGGGGACAAAGCTCATCCCATCTCTGCCTGCCAAATACACAACTTAAACTCCAAAGGTACCAAAGGCAGCGTTTCATGTCCTGAAATGTAATCCCTGCTCCAAACACTCCCAGTATCAGCACACATTGGATTCAAGTATTCAAATATTTCAGAGTGTCTTTTGGGGCACAGTTGACCAAACCATGCCTTGTGTAGGCAACGTGCTGGTAGAGATGACAGAAGTCATAATGGCAAAACAAACCCATCAGTGTTTTGACCCAAACAGAAATACTGGGATAAAAAGAACATCAGATGATGCTGTTGGCAAAATGTGGCTGAAATGTTCAGTTTAAGAAAGCTGAGCATTTTTATTTGTAATAAAGCCTGACAGCTTTCAGGACACGCTGTCTTTACAGAGACTGGATTCATTTCAGAAGATCGTTCTCTTGCACAGGGGTTTGGTGCACCAAGCAGCCTCCTCCTTCTCCTCTCTGGGAAGACTCATTAGCTGCAGGGAGCTCAGTGTGAATGGGAGGTGTGTTTGAGGTACGGATAATTACAGCAGCACCTCCAAAATAAATCACCAACCTGCTGTTGATGAGACTGCAAACCTGGAACTGATCCTCATTTGGGCCTGGGAGAGGGTCTTCAGCAACACTCTATAAACTACAAAGAAATGAGAAGGAAATTGACTTTAAAAGCAACATTTTAATAATACTGAGGTGTTGACAAAACCCTCAGAGAGCAAAGGAGCTGCATCACTCAGGATGGACTCTGTGCTTGGGAAGTGGCTCCCGCAAGTGCCTGGAGCTTTGCTGGGGACAGGAATTCCCTGGCTGAGTGGCTGCTGTCCCTGTGTCAGAGGAGATGCTGGGGTGGCAGACAGGCTGCAGCGGTGTCTGAGCTGGCACTGGCTGTGGCACAGCCTGTCCAGGGACTCTGATCCCTTAAAAGACATCAGCAATGTCCCACACCTGCACATCCTGTGTGACACCACAGGTGCCTCTGCTCCCCTCTCTGCAGCTGTGACCACCCCAGGGACAGCACAGGGACCTTCAGTCCCTCTCCCCACCCAGGCAAGCCACACTTCCAGGACTCACTTGGTTTTAACTACAGGGACAGGAGAAGTGCACTTTCACAGGTTTGGTCCTGCCCTGCTATTTCAGCCTACTCAGTCACCCCTCTAAGTGACTGAGTTTTACAGACCTTGCTGTCCTGAACCTGTCCTGACTGAGGCTGCAGGAGAGAGACAGCAGAGCCCAGCACTGCTCCTGTGCTCTGCTCCTCCCTGCCTGACTCCACTCCCTGTCTCCCTCCCAGCTTTCCTCTCCTCAAACACTTTGAGGCTTCTTTTGCACTGTGGTTGCTTTTCAGATGCGCCGTAAAAACGCACGTGCTGGGAATACTGTGGTTGAGACCTGGCAATGCAAACATTGTGCAAATAACTTGGCTTTTGTTTTTCTTTTCCTTCCCCTTTTTTCCTTTCTGTAAACCAACTTTTCCACTTCTCCAGGATGCTGGCACTCAGAACTCGCTTGGCCTGTTAACAGAAACAGGGACTGAAGGGGGTCACATGAATTTGCTGTTTTTACAAACGAGCAGAGGCTGTTGCAAGCTCTCAGCCAGGACTCCAGCAGGTAATTCCATGTGCAAGGACCTGCACATCCAGGCACGCAGCCCCTGGGAGCTCAGTGGCTGTGACCTGTGACCCAGCTGGCACTGCCTTCACACCCGGTGTCCTTTATGGACATTTTTGGGGAAAGGTGTCAGATGCTGCTGAGTGCAGCCATCCAGGGACATCAAATCAGGGACTCACTGGATGGTTTGGGTTGGAAGGGACCTAATTCCACCCCCTGCCACCTCCCACTGTCCCAGGCTGGTCCTAGCCCCAGTGTCCAGCCTGGCCTTGGTCACTGCCAGGGATCCAGGGGCAGCCACAGCAAATCTGGGCACCCTGTGCCAGGGCCACCCACCCTCCCAGGGAACAATTCCTGCCCAAAACCCCATCGAGCCCTGCCATCTGGCAGTGGGAGCCATTCCCTGTGTCCTGTCCCTCCATCCCTTGTCCCCAGTCCCTCTCCAGCTCTCCTGGAGCCCCTTTAGGCCCTGCAAGGGGCTCTGAGCTCTCCCTGGATCCGTCCCTTCTCCAGGATGAGCACCCCCAGCTCTCCCAGCCCAGCTCCAGAGCAGAGGGCTCCAGTTGCTCTTCAGTTTTTCTGTCTTCATCAATGTCTTGGGGACATCCTGCACAGCTTTGGCCACTGATGGCTGTTCCAAAATTCTTCTTGAAAGCAGAATAACACCAGGGTGATTTGAGCTCCTTTTCTCTGGCCTGATGCAGTGCACCTGGGGAAGAGCTGTTGTAGGCAGATCATAATTAATAATTAGCATTATTTATAGTGGGGCCTGCAGAACAGAATTGAAAGTGTCATCAGATTTTACATCCAAAATATTGTCTCAGTCAGTCCTTTCTAATTCCCAGGCCTTGCTGTGGGAAGATACAATTGCACATGTGAATACTTTCCCATGCCTCCTCTCCGTGTGCCTGTTTCCATGTGTAAAGCATCTGGGAATGCTCCTAGGGCCTCGCTGGAAATGCAGTGTGTGTGTGTAAATTGTTGCTTGTCTACATCTGTGTATCTAATTGCATGTGAAAATCACTACTTGAGTTGCATCAATGAAATACAACTTTTTGAAAATACGGCCTGCATGTGTTTCTCATTCATTTTAGTGAGGCACAAGATGATCCAGTTGAAAAACAGTAGCTAAGACCAGATGTTCTTCTGCTCCTACAGCGTGAGAGAAGCAGCTCAGCCCCAAGAAACTCAAAGCTGCTCAGCTTATGATGCTCGGGGTGTCATGGGAGAGAAAGACCATCTCCTCTAGTGGCCTCCCTTCCCCAGGACCCACTGCCAAGGGAAAATGGCAGGAGTTCACCTTTGCTGCCAGGAATTTTGGAATCAAGCACCAAGGCTTCTTTAAGCACTGATGAGCCATGGCTGGAGATGTGCTGTGGTCATTTAATGGGTTTGGAGGCAACCAGGGGACACTCCTGGGAACACTCCTGGCCAGTTAAGACTGGACATATGGCAAAGGTTTAATAAAATATATGATGGGAAGGGTAGCTTACATAGCTCTGCCAAAATGTCATTTTTAAACTATGAGCCTAATTTCTAAACAATTGAGTTTTAAGGATTTAGTAACTCCTTGAATTTTTCCACAGCTCAGCTGCTACTGTGGTCATATTTCCAAATTCAATGTACCTCTTACTCCTCCACTTAAAACATTCACTTTTCATTTAGACCTGCAGCAAAAACAAAATCTGGATTACTTTCAAATTATTGGCCAAGCTCAAAGAGACATCCCAGCCCTTTATGGGGTGCAGATAAAAGTGTTCACAGCCCCTGCTCTGCCAGGAAAAATGTTCACTTTCTGTGAAAAGCATTAAGAAATCAAATGAAGCACTTATTAAACTTTTAGATGCAAGAATTTGTGAATTGGCCAACGATGCATGTCTGTGCCAGACCCCTAAGATGAGATGGAGCCTGTCACAAGCTGCTGCTGGGTGCACAAATGCCACTCCCTGTGCCCTCCCCAGCTGCAGAGCACTGAAGAAGGAGCTGAGTCTGAAAGCACAGTGAGGATCAGCCCCAAACCTTCTCTTTACCCACCAGCTTGCTGAGACTGACACAGCATTTGGTACCTTGGAGCTCCCAGCCTGAGAGCCTGGCCTGTAGCAATGTTTGTCAGTGATTGTACCTGCTCTGCCATCTCAGTGCCCTGACCTGCACACATCCTTCAGTGAAAGAATCTGCTCCACACTATCCTCCCTTCCAGCTCCTCCAAACCCCTCAAACAAACACGTTCTGGGTGCTCTCTTCCAGTGAGCCCCATCCTTCACTTGTGAGAGCAGCACATGGTTGTTCCAGAGAGGTGCTTGTTTTGGCAGAGGTGCTCCCTGCCCGCTGCAGGTGTTGCAAGAACAGCAGCCCCTAGGGCTGATGGATAATTCAGAGTTCTCCTCTGCCCATCAGCTCTGAGGTGCCTCCACCGACAACCCCAGGCTGCACAGGGAGGCCAGGTCATGTCTCTGCCAATCAACCCCATGGACTCCGCTGCTGCTGATAAACCACGAGCAGCTGGGGCTTGCAGAGCCCACTCTGAGTTCCAGCAGCTCCAAAAAAGTTTTTCACTTCTCACTGCTGAACCTACTGCATTTGATCCGTAAATGGAGGCAGGTCAGTGTCCCAGTTTATAAATGCAAATATGGGAATGGGGCTGCTGCAGGTAAGGGTGGCTGTGACCCCAGGTTTACCCCCAAAGGTGCAGCAGAAATCTGCCAAATTCCCTGGCAGCTCAGTGGGAAAAGCAGTTTGTACTTTTGCCTCGTTTAGACAAATGCAAAACACACAAAGCTAAATTATAGTAAAAATAAATATCTTTTTGTTTTGCTTCCTAAATAACCATATAATAAATAACCAAATAATGAGTAAGGATCTATGTGATTGTTCATGTGGTTTGTCCCCAAGGTAAGGTGCAAGGGAACCATACTGAGAGACCACTTACCTTGGAATGTGCTGCTCGTGATGCTGCCTGCTTTAATCTTCCTTTCTCCTGGCAAGGCCAGATCCAGCTCACTGATGAATTGTCTTCTACATACAACCTAAACAGAGGATTTGAAATACTTGGAAACCTTACCTGCATATTTGGCTGTACATTTTTGCTCCTGTATTGACATCTACCTCGGTGAGACTTTGGAGTAAGATATGAAAATGTTTGATTAGAGGGGATCTCAAACCCTAAAACATCAGGGATCAGGTGCTGCATTCACACCCAGCTCCTGCACCTGTAGGGTCACCTGGGCTCCTCTGAGCCTGCTGGGCCCTGTAGGATCTGTGGAGCTCCCAGGAGCTCCTGGCTGTGCCCTCCTCCTGGAGGTGTTCCCATGCTTTGCCATGTATTTCTTTTCCCAGATTTAAGTGGGGGTTCAGATGATCTAAAATAATTTTTAAATGTCCTTGGGACATTTTCCATTTGCTGTGGGTGACTCAGCAATCCCACAAGGATGAGAAAAAAATGCCTTGAAAGTCCATTTTCTCCCACCTGGCTGCTTCTCTCTGCTGCTTCCAGGGATGGATGAAATCCTGATGATGCCACGTCCCTCGAAGCATTGAATTAATTCCTTTCTGAGTGATTTCCTAAGACTCAGCAGTCTTCAACCAAGTGGGTTCTGGCAGAATGGTGGTCAGAATCTCCCTCCACTCATTCGCAACATGTTATTGCTGGTGTGGGAAGCAGATCCAGCCGACCAGTGCTGCCTGCTTCCAAGGAAAACACTGGCTTCACTGTATCTGCTGTTTTGAAATGTATGAAAATAAATTATTTATTATCATGGCTTTTGGGCTGAACCTGTTTATATGGGCTTGCATCTGTCTGATCTGAAGACTGAGTCACTGACTGACAGACACCCTCTTGGCTGGTCCCCTTACTTACATTATGTTCATACTGGTCCAACAGCTTAAATAAAAATAGCAAGCTTGAAACTTCTCCTCTGCTGGCATTTCTTCATAGAGACAGGGTGTTTCTTAAAGAAACATCAAATCACTCTTAAAGAGGTCAGATGTGCGGGGTGAAATGGCAGAATTTATGGTGAGAGTGCCTGGCTGCAGCTTCCAGCCCAGCTTTAGCCCCCTCAGCTGCTGTGCTGGATGCCAAGAGAGTGGCTGAGGAGCTTTGGACGTTCACTGCTTCCCACAAACATCAGTCAATGACAGCTAAAAACCTGCTCCAGCCCAAAACCCGCAGCCCTTCTGCCCCTACCAGCCACTTCCACATCTGGCAGCTGGGTCAAGCTCAGGAGCAGCATTTCCACTGACACCACGTGAATTCTTGTTCCTGCTTTTCACTTCGTACCCCCTCGGAGCAGTGAGGACTGAAGGGAGAGCAGCAGAGGGAGCAGGAGGGAGGGGTGGGACTGCAGCAGAGCTCTCCCATCCCTGAAATGTGACTCAGTACAAATACAATTTCTTCCCTCTCCCATCCAGCAAGGTGCCAATGTCTCACCTCTCAGGGCAGAATAAGGGGAGTCCAGGCTGAATTTGAGACTTGCAGATGTGTAAGACTTTGTACCATCAGTGCCATTTTCTGATTTCCTGACTTTCCTTTGGTTTGTAACCTTTACATCTACACTTCCTGAATTTATTTTTCATGTCACCCTTGCATCACCAACATTACTTGAAATAACCTGACACCTATGCAGAACCTCAGGTGTGAGTTAAAAAGGGGTTGCCTGGATAGGCAGGGACAGGTAAAGAGGCCTGAGGCAAGGGATGAATTGTTAGCTCTCCTCTTCATTTGCTTGATTGGGTAGAAACTGGAAGTGGCTGAGAGCAAATGCTGCATCCTATAAAAAAAAGCCAAAAATCATGGCTCAACTGGCAGCATTTGCAGGGGCCTGGGCCCCCAAATGGCTTTCTGGGATAGTCTACAGCCATGGCAGCTGCTGGTGTAGAAGTCAGGAGTAAGTGAGCACAGAGAGCCCTGGATATTTTGAAGGTCAGAGGCAATTTCAGCGCTGCAGATCAGAGTTACGATGTTAAGGAAAATTCTGGGCACCTCATCATCTCCTCCTGGAGACTTCACTACAAACACTGATGATGTCATGGTAAGAAAGGATCCCAGTGAGCCTTTGACTCCTCTCCACCCTGCAAAGGCTGCAGTTCCTTACCTGACCTGTCCCTTGGATGACTCCTTTGCAGTGCATTGAGAGCACAAAGAATTGCTCACACAAATCTGTGCTGCAGCACCCACCTGAGGGCCTGTCTGCCAGGCACCAAGACAAAACCAAACCACAGTCACACCTCACTGCTGCTGGCTTGAATCCTTCAGCACCTTCATTCCAAATCTGTGCCCAGGATCAGGAGCCCAGATACATCAGATGGGCAGTGGTGAACCCTGTGATGGCCTCATGTCCCAGAAATCTCAATTCAGGGAGTGGAGCCACTGCTCGACTGGGAGTACAGGAGATCAGCCAGGGCTTTTCCACCTAATGCTCACCTTTATGCACCTGGAACAGGTGTCTGATCACCATTTCTCCCTCTGATCACAGATGGCTTTTAAAAGGAGAAGAATTCAGTGGAGTCTGGACTTCTGCAGCTGAGGAGAATGTGCAGAGATGAAGAGGATCCCACACCTTGGAGCTGCAGCCAATATCCAAGTGAGTACAACATTCTCCACTGGCTGTGCATTTGCAAGCATGGCAGAGCACGAGTAGGATGTGTGATTGTGGTGGGGGAGGAATGCAAGCTATGCTCTGTGTGCAGGGACTAGGCCTGGTGCTGAAAGCTGTGGGATGGAAGAATGAATGCAGTTGTATTGGAAGGAGGAGGAATGCTTGCAGTGTTTTGTGTCCTCAAATGTGGATTAGCTTGGAAAGGGATGTAAGGTGGGAAAGACATATCCTGAACACCTGTTTCTACATCTGCATGTTTTTTAACTTGTTTTGGAGAGGCCTTGTTCCTCACTCTGTGTTCTTGTTCTGCACTCAGGTCCTTTCCATTTCACACAGAAAGAGTTCCTCCTCTCAGGGAAGTCACCTGTCTTTCCAAGAGAGCAGTGGTGTCCCTGTGCACTGTGAGGCCATGGAGACTGGCCCACATCTGCCTGTGGAAGCACAGGAGAGCTGGAGCAGCAGAAATCCCCACCCTGGAACCAAACCTCCTCCTGCTCTGGGTGTGATATGTGTGCTCTGACTGCCTTCGTGGTTTGCTGCTGCCTTCATGGGTCACACAGAATCTTGTTGTGGGGCAGTTTGGGAGGGCCCACAGAGCTCATCTGGCGCCACAGGGACACCCAGGGATGGACAGGGATGGATAGGGACACCCAGGGCTGAGGGTCCCTCTCAGCTGTGTCTCTCTCCAGGCTGAGCAGCCCCAGCTCCCTCAGCCTTTCCTGGGCACAGAGATGCTCCAGGCCCTTCCTCAGCCCCAGGAGCTCCCTGGCCCTGCTGTGCTGAGGATCCAGAGCTGGACACAGCACCCAGAGGTGCCCCCAGGGCTGGGCAGAGGGACAGGATGAGAATCCAGAGCTGGACACAGCACCCAGAGGTGCCCCAGGGCTGGGCAGAGGGGCAGGATCCCTCCCTGACCTGCTGGGAATGCTCTGCCTGCTGCCCCCAAGATCCCTCACATAGCTTTCCTCCTACAGCTCACTCTGGCGCTGAAGTCAGTGGGAATTTGGACAAGTCGAGGTATTCAGGATGGACTCTTTGGGGGATGCAGGTCTGGCAGCCACATTCTCAATGCCCTTCACAAATAAGGGATGTAATAAGTTTGCAAACAGAGCTAGTCTTACTTCTGTCAGCAAAAAAAATTTAATTGATTTATCAAGAAGCCAGGGCTAAAAGTCTCTCCAGAGGCAATGGAAATATAAGCACTTTCACTGACCTCTGAAACTACAAGATTTATGGGAATACCCACTTATTTACCTAAATTCCCACAAACTGGCCTGAAAAGATTAGCCCTTGATCTGTGGTGGCAGGGGACTCCACAGAGGTAAAGTCACTGAAGGAGAAAGAGGCAAAAACAGAATCAAAAGAAAAAGTAATATCGAAAACCAGAAGTGCATTGAAGGCATAGAAAGCAATTTTTCCTAAGCAGTGTAACAGAATCTGGCTTGGCAGTGCTCTAGGGCTGTGGATGGACACAGACTTGTCTTCAAGTGAGTTTGGTTTGGCTGTTGGTAATTAGGAACTTGAAAGGAAATTTGGAAACACAGTAACAATAATTTCAGCTCAGAAATGCTACAACTCCCCAGACCTACAGCCACATTCCTGCTGTCTGTTCCCAGGGAACTTCCATGCACACCCCTCCACGGAGTGCTGGGCTGGATGGAGGCAAACTCCACTTTGGAAAGGATTTTTTTACAGGATGGCTCCCACCCCTCGACGCTCTGCTGGGTATCTGGTTGCCATCTCTTCCTAATGGATCACAGAAACGTTTAGGCTTTAAGACAAATTCTTTTATGAAAAGCTCTAAGTTTTCTCCTGGTGTTTCCAGCAAGATGACAGACTGACTCTCAAGATATCATTGGAATAATTTAATGTAATAGACTGGACACTCTGCAGTGCGTCCCTCCTTGGAAGATGAAGAGTTTTGTTCATTCTGCAGGATTTGGACCCGAGATTAAGAGGGTGCAAATGAGATGCACACACCTGCTTATCAGCCTCCACAGCAAATGCTAGCTCTTAAATGTTCCTTCAAAAAGGACTTGATGAAATTTAACCTTCCTCCTTGCAGTCCCAGCACAGCCAGCTCCCCTGAATTCAGTCAAGAAATATGAAGGAAACGAGCCATTTCAGATGTCAGATCCAAAATACATGCTAGTCTATGTGTGAAAAAAGCACTGGGAAAATATTGTGGGCCACCATCGGTTTTAATGTGCAATGTTTGAGCTGATCCGGAATCTTGTGTGATCTAGGAATGGAGGAAGTGTAAAGTAAGAGCTCAGATATCATCAAAAGGAGATAAGAAAAAAAATCTGTAAATTCATTTGTCTAAAGAGTAAAAAGTTGATGAGGCCATGCCCTGTGGTGGCTCTGAAGCAGGACTGAAGTTCTGTCATGCCCCAGGGTCTCATCTGAAGCCACTCTTTGATCTCCTCATGGTGTTTTAATTGAGGAATCTGTGGAGTCCATCAGGATCAGGCCATGAGAGCCTGAAGGCAGATTTGGATCTGGGCTCTGTGGGTTTGGCTCATTCCTAGGCAGAAGTGAAAATGTGCTTGGTGGTCTGATCCAAGGCTGCAGCAAACAGGTGAGTTGGCTTTGTGCAAAACCACTGCATAACTCTGCATGATTGGCATCTTTCACTGGGAGAGGCCTGAGCTGCATTAGCCATCCATGAATGGCACTGCCAAGGGCTGGGGGAGACTTGGAAAGGAGTTGGCTCTGTTCAAGGTGGAGATTCTCTCATTCTCAGGAACCCAAACTGGAATAGAAAGTAAAAGAATGAAGTACCTGTCCAGCCCCTGACAGCAAGGAGAATGTTCTTCATCTTAAAAGAAACAACAAAAAAATCCCCCTTAATATGATAATCTTACAATAACTAATTATTCCAATGAACAAACAACACCAAGAAGTATCCTGGAGTCAGAGGCATGAACTTCTAGCTGGTAGGTCACTGGTAACAGATCTTGTTTGAACAAGGCTGACAAGGATCTGCTGAGCAATATCCAGCGGGGCCAGCGGCACTTGGCTGCCTGAGATGGACGTGCACTACAGGGTCACTGCTCCTCCACTCTCCCCAGCCAAGCAAAATGAAGCATGGCCAAGCCTTCTGCAGCTGGAAAGGCCTAAAAACGGCTGCTGAGGATGAATTATAATGAGGTGGCTGCAGTAACAATGATCTGGATCTGCATGCCCAGCATTGCAGGCAGCGCAACCCCGGTCCCACCCCTCCTTGCTCTCCAGTGGCCTCCATGCTGTGTTTTATTGTGAGCTACAAAAAACACCAGCAGTGTGTGCAGCCCCAGCTGTGTCAGGGGTGTCTGCACCACAGGCTACTGAGGAACCTGGGTCAGCTCGGGGACCTCCCCAGGCCACTCCTGGCCTCAGAACCTGCTCTGCAGAACCAGTTTCTAGCACCATTTTTGATGCTGATAAGAGCCTTGTGGCAGAGCTGAGGTGTCTGAGGCTGATGGAAACACAGAATAGCCCTGCTCTCAGAACCTGGGAAGTCCCCAGCAAGTGGATGTGGACACACAGGGCTCACAGAGCTCAGCTGGACATTTGCACTGCCGTAGGAAATCCTTGCTCCTATCAAATCCAATTATCAGCAGAATATGAAGGAAAAAGGGAGAACAGACAATTACATCAATTTTTTTTTTTTCTGTTTTGAAGGGAAGTTTTGCCTGGCTGTCATCCTGAAACAGAAAATGAAAGTTTCACTGGATGCACCTGGCGAATTCTTATATTTCTTAGCTAGGCTATGAAAAGGAGTTTTCTTGTAAATAGAAATCCAGCCATATTTTTGAGGGGCAAGTCCTATTTTAGTCATTTAACATGCAAGGCCTACAGTGAATGAGGTTTTGGCAGTTAAACAGATATCTATGTTATCACCCAGAGAAACCTTATCCATTTGCAGACAAAGGTTAGATTACCAGGTTAGCAGCAAATGTCAGGGACAAGATCCTTTTCTAGGCTGTATTCTTCCTGCAAACCCACTGACAACAAAGTTGTGTGCAGCAACACATCACACTGGCCTTGCTCAATGTCTGAGCAGGGACAGGAGAAGGGCAGCCCAGCCCTTACAAGACCCACTTTGAACTGGCAAGTGTAGAGTCATTCAAAGGCCAGAAGACACCTTTTAAACCCTCCCTCAGTCATGAGAAAGAACATAAAAAGGTAAAGGAATGGAGAAAGTGTAAGGTTGTAATCATCACGGTCCAGGACCAGGAGGAGGTGGTGGCTGAGGGTGGCTTCCAGTTGTAACTGAAGAAGTGAAGGGATCCTGGGCACAGCTCAATAATTGCATCCTATTAATGCAATTAATGCTCTTCTCAGTTCCTAGGTGTTGGTTTGGTACCACAGATGACCCAAGAGAGGAACCTTGACATGCTGAGAGCGTGGAATGTACTCAGAAGCTGAAGGAAGCCACGAAAAGGAGACTGATATTTCTCCCTTCCTAGCAGTGGCTGATGGCTGTTCCCAGTCCTGCTCTTTCCCTGCTGCGTCCTAGAAAATAGCTTTAAAATTCATCAGATCTTGGACATCCAGCATGGGTACCATTCCAGCAAGTAGCCGTTTATTTTATAAGGGGATTTAAATATTGTAAAACTGAATAAAATGCAGGTGTTTCCATTACAGACAAGTAAACCTCATTTAAGCTCTACAAAGACGTGACTTCCAGATTAAAAGGACTTCACATGGTTTGTTCTGCCCTGGTGGAGAGCAGGATTTTTGGACTATCTTGGGCAGAATTTTCTTTTGTATTGTGCAGCCCCGAATTCTCTGTGTGCTCCCAGGGAAACACGTGCAGGGAGACAGCTGGTGGCCATATTGACATCTGCACGATTTTGCTGACTTGGAAATCTGTCTGGATAAGTTCAACACCAGACTGCCCAAACACAAATAATTTCCCTCTCATGTCTGGAGCCTCCATGCTTTCTGAGAAGGGGAAATCCCACATTTTGCTGCTGTTCAGATGACCCACTCCAGCTTGCTGCCACGGGATGCTGGGATTAACCAAAACAGGAGCATAAATGATGCGAAAAATAGGATTTTCACACTGGATTTTGGTACCAAGGAAAGAATTCCAAATACCTCTTGGAAAGCTTCCCCATTGATCAAACCCAAACCTTCCTGCTCAAACAGGATCAGCCTCCTTAAGAAGAGAGATTCTGTGGAAAGCCTTACAACAAGGTTTCAAGACAATGAATGAAACTTCACCTGTGCCAGGTCACTGACCCCTGATTTTTGCCACTAAAAATGAGCAGATAGCCAAGGTAATACTGGTTAATTATTAAATATATAATCAGTGTAATCATGCCCTCTAGAGGACTAAGTTTACCTTCATAGAGACACAACCAACCCTTGGGTCTGAACACTCTAAAGATCTGGGGAAAAGGCATTTTGGATGTTTGCATTCCTTCCACATCTGAATCTAGACATGAATCATTATTTCCTCACTGGTACTATACCCAACATACTCAAGACGGCACTTACAGGTGAGTTTTACCCTTTGTAGCCACCTGGTGTCTCTGCCAAGCAATTCATGCACCTAATCCCCATCCAGACATCAAAGGTCTGATCCAAGGTCTTCATCTCAACCAAGGGGAAGGTCACTCACACACATTTAACTCAACATGTTGAGTGTTAAATAAACAGTGTTCATCTTCTTACCTCCTGCTTTCCCCATATTGCTTTTATTTTCTTTTCTGCATTCGCTGGCAATTTCCCCAACTTTCCTTGGTCCATGTGTTTTGCACTCCCATCTGGCTTGAGCTGCAAAAATGCAAGTGAGCTCCATGTGAGTGCAGATTGTCTGTGGTGGCTGAGATGGCCCCAGTCTGACGGGGTGCTGGGAGCTGTGTCCATGGGGACCCGCCTGCCCCACAGTCCTGAAGGAGCCAATAAATGCTTTAGGAGTTATTTTTTGGCCTGAAACACCCATGTTTTGAGATCAGAACCTACTGGGAGTGTGTGAGCCACAAGCAGCTGTGTGCCAGCTACTTTGGAAAACAAAATCCAGAAAGGAACAGGGGAAGGGTCAAGATGGAACGGGAAGCAACAGAAAGGAAATTATTCCTTATCAATCCAGTAGGCTTTGGGCAGAACCAGCCCATGGAAGCAGGGCTGGAGTGTGGCTGCTGTCGGGCTGTTGAGGGACAAGCACACAACAGGGAGGTCCTGCACTTGCTCTCTACTAGAGAATATTTTGACACTTTTCTGTGGCACCTTAGCCCATGTCCCAAGGCAAGCTGCTCTCCACCTGTTTAACAACAAAGGCAGTTGGATTGCAGCTGCAACTCAGTAGTTACGTTGAGTAAACCCAAAATAATTACAATGTAGGATTTACAGAGTCTGTACCATCAGCTTTGCTCCTCTTGTTGAGCCGTTGGGATATAAGACACCAAATATGCTACAGCTGCCAGACGTTGGTTTTCAAACCCACTCTGGGAATGTTTTCTTTCTCTTCCTTCTTTAAATCCCACTTTACAGGATTCTTGTTTTTCCTGACTTTTCTCTCAGTATGAGAATATGTGTTTTTTCCCTTGGTTACTTTGACTCTGCTGACCTGGTTTCTTGCCTGCCTTTGGAAATGTTGAGGTGTCTCGGCAACGGAGAGGATGAATCAGTGAACATCCGGCAGGTCTGGGAAAACCACAGCAGAAAGGAGCGCGTGGGGAGCAGAGAGGGGCCTTTGGAAACAGCTCGGTGCTGGAGGGTTCTATCACTTCCCGTTTTCTCCCTAAATTTTCATCAGCAGTCAGCACTGCTGCCCTGAGCAGAGGCTGCCCTTTCTCTCTGCTCAGAAAGTCCTCATGCGCAGTTCAAAGGACCACACTCAGAACATTTCAGTGGCAGCTGAAGAACACACAATTTGCTGCAAACTTTGTGTCAGTGGGGAGCTCTGGGCCTCCAGTTGGGCAGGATGATTTCAATACTCAAAGCAGGGGGGCACCCAGATTTAATTCCTTCTCAGAAATAGCAAGTGCCTCATTTTGGGATCCATTCACTGCCTACTGTGGGTAAAGCCATTGGCTTCAGCAGCAACAAACACACCTGAGAAATAGGCAGAGGTTTGGAGATAGTTCATGAAGTGAGAAAACAGCCACCTTGGTCATGTGAATTACATGATAAAAAGGGTATTGAACATTTGGCACACAAATACTGAATAAATGCAGAGCAATGTAAGACGATGATATAATTAATGAATTCTTCAGCTAAAATAGAGGATCTAATCTTTAGACATTCTCCCTACCAAATGATGGGAGTAATATTCTAATAGATTTGTTATTTTATTTAAAGCCTCTTCCAGAGATATAAGTGAATGAAGTAGAATTTAGGTGAAAAACGTTCCTCAGAATAAAACATCCTGTGTCTTGACTCTGGGGCAGGGATGCACAGCCTTTGAAGGGTTTTGAGTCGTCCTCTGATTTAAGCCAGATTAGTCATATCTCAGCCTAGGCTCGGCCACAGGGACCACAAGCCATCAGATATTTATTTCCACAGAGAGGAGCTGGTTCATGCTCAGATTTCCAAAAGATTCATCCATTAAATCACCCTCCCACACCTGTACCCTGAGCATTTGAAAAGAACTGTATCAAAATGCAGGTAGACTTATTGCAAAGAGGGATTTTTCTCCTACGATCAGTTGAATTTGAATCACATGAATGGGTGTGTTGGAACCAGGACTGAAAAACAAGAGTGTAAGAGTTACATAAAGTGATAGTAGCTCTGCTAGGGCTGAGAAACATTCTAGGCCTTTCTCTGAAAAAGGCAAATATTTTTCGAATTCTGAGTGTTTGATACAGCTACAGTGACTGATATTCTCGTTTTACTGCATTACTAAATCACATTATAAATGAAATTTAAAGGTAGTTAGCAAAACAAGCTTTATGTCAAATGGGTGAAATGTGGGTTCCCCCTTTGAGAAATGTCGTTCTTTGGTTTTGTAGTGTCCCTTAAAGGCTAATCTGAAAGAAAATTAAATTAATTTCATGCTCACCACCTTTAAATTGCAGAAGTGAAAACCTTTCAGGACTTGCCAATTACTAAGGAAACTTCATAGCTGGATTATTCCCAAATTGCACACCCTTTATTTTAACCACTAAAGGCAAACACATGGTTTTGATGGGTTGTAAAAGAACAGGTTGCTTTTTCAGGATTGAAAGAAGCCGTAATTACTTCCCTTGTTTGGTGACTTCCTGATTTACTTAGGCTGTTAGGGGCGATCCCATTCTGCTGTGGTAATTGGAGCTGCTGGAGTGCAGGTCCATGACCTGAGGGAATGACCGGTGGCTTTTCAGCCTGGGTGACTCGCACCTAATGAGTGGAGTTGTGCTTCCCAGGAAACCAGGACACCGTAACTGCCCTAAGTGCTCCCTGTGAGGACTTTAAAGGCTTATGTTTCACAGCCCGAGCAAATTATGCCTCTGACTTTCTGAAACCAAGCTAAGTCAGCTCCAGAGACAGGGAAAACAGAGGTGTTTTCTGCAGGCAGGAATGAGAGAAACAGTTCTCACCAGGGAGGTGAGCCTCAGGTATTTCTGCCATACCAACACAAGAAGGCGGCCCAGAATTCCCAAATCAGCTCATCTGTAACCTGATATGTAATAAAACATGATTTCAGTGAGGGCTGCGTGGTTGCAATGAGTGGGTTATTCTAGTAAGAACTGAACTACCTAAGAGTCAGAAATGAAACCACCTGAGTTTTCAAAGACCAGCTCAGACTGGGCGAGGGCATCTTGCCTGAGACATCCTTGGAGGAGAGAGAGTTACATGCAGCTGTCCTGTCGAGGGGACCCCCTCAGCTGAGGTCCCTTCCTTCCCCCGCAGATGCCATGGGCAGCCAGCCACCAGCCCAGCAATGCTCCCCACAAAAGGCATTTTTGGCTCTTGGCAGTGCCTTTGTTCAGCTGGAATTGCTGCTTGGTTTGGTTTTTGCACAGTTTTTCAGACGTGTTATGTTACCTTTGTGTTCAGAGGGACAAACTTGGGCTTGCTGTGAACTGTCTGAAGCTGGGATACTGATACAAACCTGTGGCTCCTGATCCAGGGTATCCTGGTGGATCTCAGGTGGTTTTGAACTCATGCTGTCTTTGCTTATTGTTGTTTGGAGCTCAGTGCTCCAAGGAAACTGATGGGAAGAGGTAAAATTGGCCAGCTCTGAGGATAAAAATCCTGTGTCATGAATCACACTCAGCTTTTCCCTTATGACCCCAGCTTTGAAACCTTGTAAGGGGTGTGAGTACACACAAGAGGTACAGTGAGTTAAACACCATTTACACCATTGTGTAAATCCAGTTTACAACTCCTTAGTCTGTTACTTAGAGAACAAAAGCTCAGTACTTCTACTCCAAAAGCTCCCATACTTCTACTCCAGGGGAAAAGCAACGGGCAAAGACTGAGGGGTAGCTGAGATGGTGGTGGTGAACAACTAAATTAATCTCCCAGTAATTCAGCCCCAGATTCATAACCTCTGCTGGTCGCACATGAGGATGTGAGTGTGCAAGGACAGCCCAAAATCCAGGTCTCCAAGGCACTCAGCATCCATGAACTGGTGTTAAAACACCAGCCACGAATGAGCTGGTCTATGGGATGTCGTCAAAGTGGCCAGAATTTGCTAACACCTAAACTGCCCAAATCTTACAGCACCTTTATTTCAGAAGTTATTTCAAGAGACATCTTACTTGCTGCAATGGACTGCAGACATTTGCATCTGAGATTCACCAGCCCTGCTGGCACCAACAGACGGTCTCACAAGTATCCAGATGTCCTGCAGGGCTGGGAAAGGCACAGAGAACACAGAACCCTCCAAAAGCCACCACAGAGGGCAGTCCTGAGAGAGACAGGTGGACAGTCCATCATGGCAATGGCTTGCTCCATCTTCTCCTTCTCAAAGCTCAACTGAAAACCTTTCCAAAATGCTAGAAATACTGGACATTTCTTTAAAACATCCTAACAGTTTGAGCCTTCCCAACCAAGTCACATTTCCAGTGGCTGGCACACAAACTGGATGCAAGATCATCCATTGTAACATTTTACATGAACCCAGGATGAAAATTAATGACTGAGGAGAGGCTCCAGAAGCCTTTGTTCACCTGATCAGCTAAATAACACCACCATCAAGGACTTAAAGATTATCTGGAGAACAAATTCTTTTAATTCATTATGGATTCTGATATCCATAGAGAGGGAAGGAGTAGCAGAGCAACTGCTGATGATACTGAAATAACATTTACAGAGGCAGGAGTTAGAACAGAAACCTGAGCCTGAGCCTGGGAGGGCACACTGAGCACACAGAGTGGGGTGAGGGGGAAACCTAGAAAAGTGATAATGCAGAGACAGATAATAAATTATAGTTTGCACGGCCCTGCATCAGGGAAAAAGAATCCTATCTATTAACTGGGGCAGATCAGATTTCTTTCATGAAGTAAAAAGGCACGTCCAGCTCCCCCCTGTCCCCCCAAGACTGTCAGCACCACCAGACCCCACACCTCCAGACCCCAAACTCGGCACGAGCCAGCAGTGGAGGTGAGGCTGGGGGTGAAGATGCCACACACAGCCGCCAGCTTTTGAAAGCAGAAATCTGCACATCTGACACTGATCAGACTCTCAGAGCTCATTGCCATCAAAGCACTCAGCATGGCCAGGAGCTGGGGAAACATAGCTGTCCTGGTCCCTGGGACTGTGGGACACCAGGACTGTGGGTCAGCATCCTGCTGGCATTTCACCTGGAAACACCTCCCAGCTCCCCTTCCCAAGGCAAACAGCCTCCTGGGAAAGCAGTGTCCAAACAGACTCTGGGAAGGACTGAAACATCAGTCCCACGTGGGTGAGTAGAGTTATTTGGGTTGGAAAAGACCTCCAAGATCATCGAGTCCAACTGTTAACCCAGCACTGCCAAACCCACCCCTACACGATGATCCCAGGTGCCGTATTTATACAGCTTTTAAATCCCTCCAGGGATGGTGACTCCATCCCTGCCCTGGCCAGCTTGTGCCAGGGCTGGATAACCCTTTAGGGGAAGACTTTTCCCCTCATATCCAGTCTAAACCTGTGCTGGTGTAACTTGAGGCCATTTCCTTTTTTTCCATCCCTGTTCCCTGGGAGCAGAGCCTGACCCCAACTGGCTGCCCCTCCTGTCAGGGACTTGTGGGGAGTGAGGAGGTTCCCCCTGAGCCTCCAGAGCCCGCAGACATCATCTGCAGTCCTCCAGCTCCATGACTCACCCCATCACATTTCCATAAGTAATTAATGACCTTACAGGATGGGATTTAGTATTATCTTCTTTGGTCGCTGTAGAATTAACAGCTGAATTTATCAGCTCCCAGGGTGAGACGTGTCAAAAGCTACTGGAAAATCCCCTAGGTCAGCACTTACCTGGGATCTCTGTGGCCTTCAGGAGACAGCCATGGCCAGGCTGTGTCCAGAAGAGGCACAGAACTGTCCAGAGTGGCACAGGACAAACACGGGCTTGGGACAGAATCCTCCTCCCTTTCACAAACCTCCCTGAAGAAAAGGCACCACTGGCATCCCTGGAGGAGCTCCCAAGTGAGGGAAAAGATGCTCTCTGCTTCCCTGCCCACCTCCCCTCCAGAAGAGTCCGGCATGCCCAGAAAGCAGAGTATGGGAGACGATGATTAATAGCTTTGTTTACTTTTTCCTGATCTGTTATAATAGGCAAGGAGATAACATTTGTTGAAATACAGATCTGCCATAAAAATAAGCAACCAAAAATACAAGTAAAACAAAACAGTCTTCATGTCTTAACTTTCCAGATGTAAGTTTCTGAGTTCCCACGTGGGTTGTTATTATTATTATTATTACTACTATTACAATAATAATAGGATTCCCAGTCATGGAGTGGGTCCAGCTCTCATATAGAAGCACAAGGCTGGGGAGCAGAGGTGAGTGCAGCCAGCCAGGGAGCAGATGTTGCCTTGCCTGCTTTTTTCAGCATGCTGAGCTCTCCTAAGCACCACGTCCACCGGGGGCCCTCGGCAGGGCCAGGCAGGCTGCTGGGACCCTCACTGCACAGGGAGCCCAAATCCTCCCACAGTCACAGATCTGAAAGGCTCAGCCACCCAGAAAGGAGCAGGAGGAGGCTCAGGAGCAGCCTCCAATCCCTTGAGGGAATGTCTCATCCCTTGGTTGCTTTCCCTCCAGGATCTAGAGCCAGGCTCAGGTGGTTTTGGTGCTCAGCCTTCCCCCCAAACCTGGGTCAGTTCAGATTTAGGGATTTGGCCCCTGTTAGTCAATTAGAAGGGCTTGCTGCGGACTTTGGAACTGAATTCCACCCTTCCCAAACTTGTGTGGGAATGCTCAGACCCATCTCTATTTCTCTTGGGTAGGGGAGTCACTGAGATGCTCTGCAGTGGAACTTTCCACTAGCAACAACACCAGAGACAAAGAGCTCATGCTCTGACCTTTATGAAACTATTCCTTAACAAAATTTACTCAAGTAAAGAATCCACAACCCTCTTTGGTTTTACTCATTTAATTGATACGGACATAAAATATTTTGCGTTGTTTTAATAATGGTTTGGTTTTCTGCTATTTAAAAAAAAAAGTTCATTTCTCTGAACATATTTTTAGCAAAAATATTTTGCTTGAACTTTTTTCCTCTGCCTTCAAAGGCTGCTGCACAGTTCTGGGGTGCTAAATACTAAACTCACATTCTATCACTCCATCTCCTCCCATTTGGATGGTAATCACAGGATCTTGATGCCAAACTCTGGAAGATATTTTTTCCAGCAGCAGCATCTGGCTTCTTGGCAGAGCCCGCGAGCAGTTGTGCTGGCAGCAGTGGGAGCTGCCTGAGTCTGTCATGTGTTTAGGCTGCTGCAGAGCTGTCTGAACCGCCTCGCTGCCTCAGACACTGTGTTCTCCTGCCTCCCATTCCACCCTGATCTGTTTGTGCTCTCTGGGTAACAGAGCTCTGTCCATCCTGACAGCATCTCTGTGCAGCTGCTCCGGTCAGGAATAGTAACGGATGTTTGTGGAGCTCTCTGCAGCCCAGCTCCTGCTCCTGCACACGGGAACTGCTCCGTGGCCTCCGTGGGGGCGTGGGCTTGTGCTGGATGAGGGAGCCCAGGCCAGCAGGACTCTGTCCCACTGCCCTGCCCCACGCCAGGAGCTCTCTGACCAGCTCCTCTCCTGACTTACTCCTGCAGCCTGCACTCTGACTCACTCCAGGAGCCCCTTGCTGCCTCTGAGCCCCTCCAATGTCTTCTGGTGAAGGCACAGAGAGGGATCCCCACTCCTGTTACAATCTGGAGGGGAATACCTGGACCCCCTTGCATGCTAAAGATAGATAGTAAAATACAGAGGAGTAAAGAATGGGTTTATTTCCTGCAATGCCATCACTTACACATAATTCCTGTTTCTGGAGAAATATGTATAGGAATAAAACCTCCTCTGCTCAGCTGTATAAGCCCTGTTAAACCTCTCCGTTTCATCCACTCAAAAACCACCAGGGTGCTCATCCAGCCCTCCAGATTGTGATTAAGTTTTTGCCATCCTGGTCCCACTGCTTTAAGAGGCATATTGCTTTAGATATGCACTTTTCTTCCAAAGGCTCTACATTTTATGGGAGGATGAAGAGTTTCTTTTATGATGTGGTTGTTAAGGATTTTGTTTTGCACAGAAAGGCCCTGAATGGAAATGTTGAAACCCAGAATTCTACCTGTAGCTCAAAACTGCTTTGATTTAAGAGATCAGTATTTTGTTGAGTTTTTAACATTTATTCCAGATTACCAGCCTTGCTTAGTTTTAAGAACACAGGTCCAGAAAGGTGCAAATTGTTCCAGAAGGGAAGGGTGAGGCTCTCTTCTAAATATACGAAAACAGTAATCATTATCATCACCATCCTGATCTGTGCAGTTTATTTTGCCAGCTCTTGGTCAGGAGCACAGAAAGCTCTGGTGAGTCTGGATCTCACAGGACCTACTGGGTTGATGACCCAAGACTTCAGCTCTGAGCAGTGATAATGCTCTGTGACCAAGTGAAAGCTTCTAGGACAGGAAAAAGTGCCCCATGCCATTGAAATGCAACTGAGAGTTGTAATTTAGACATTTTCCCACAGTATTATCGCTAGTCCAAGTTCTAATGAAGTACTGACATGTCTAGAAAAGTACTCCTTAATGTACTGAAGAGAAAGCTGGTTTTAAGTGGAAAGCAGCACTTCTGAGAGCTGGGGGTGCTGCAGATTTGTCCCCTTGAAGGAGCCACTGTGGAGCCCCCAGGTACAGCCCCAAGGTCACAGCCATGAGGACAGCTCTCATGAGGAGTGAGGACCAGAGCCACCAAGCAGCCAAGTGTGCCAAACCCCTCCTTCCTCTTCCATCCTTGGGAAGTATAGCCAGGAGATGTAAAAGGCAGAACCCTTGACTTGGGTTTCATGGGGTGTCTGTGGCAGCAAAAGGACACAGGACAAGATCTCTGATGCTTCAGTGAGAGCTTCTAGCCCCAAACAACCCCTCCTGCACACCTGAGAACACACAGCACCCACAGCTGAGAGTTCCTCTCTCCCTTCTGCTCCCACTGCAAGGATGGATGAGCTCCTGCTTGACCAACCTGCACCACAGTGACCATGTGGGTGTCTGCTGGAGAAAATGCCCAGTGAAGATGAGAGAGCGTTTCAAGATTTCATAGCCTGAGCGAAATTGGAATAAAAAATTGTTTCAGGAACTTGCTGAAAGCAGCAGCAAGATGGATCCTGCTGTGTATGGAGACATTGTGTCAGCATAGAATCAGAAACAGAGACGAAAAGCAGCTTCTGTACTTCAAAGAGTCTCTTCTCTTGCAGGAATCAAGGAGGCCCAGTTGTGCCTGGGTCACAGTGGGGTATCCCAAAGACAGTTTTGTGAAGGGATTCAGCCACACTGGACACAGCGCCCAGTGCTGGAATGGGTGGCTTGTCAGACTGTGAGATATTTCAGCCTTCATGACATCTGCAAGTCACCCTCCCAACCTGCTGCCATCTGTGGGCTGCTGAGGCTGAGCACTGAAAGCCAGAGGCTCAAACCAGCCCAAATCCCTGTGTAAGTGGGAGCCAGGAGCTGGCCCAGCAAGGACCCCAGGGATTCCAAGGTGTCACTCGTGTGCTTAAAGAGAAGAGACTCTTCCCACCAGGGTGGAGCAGCCTCCAGTGACCAGCCCTCCCTGCTCAGGGTCCCTCCAGGCAGGGACTGACCCAGCCCCTCTCCTGGAACACCACAGCTGGTGGAAGGAAAGCCCAGATCCTGCAATGCTAAGGGCAATTGAGGAGCTGAAATTAAGAAGTCAAAGCTGTGAGAGCACTGTCTGGTCAAGGTTCGTGCCAGGAGCAGCTCTGGCTTCCTGCTTCTCAGGGGAACACCATGGCCCAGCATGTGGTGACAGGATCTATCCCCGAGAATACTCCACAAAAGCAAAACAAAACCATGCTGCTCCAGCCCCAAAGCTGATTTCTATACAGAGACATCTGAAAAGCTTCTTGTGGTTTGACACAGTGTTTAAGAAGAAAACAAAACAAAAGTTTGGACACGACTTGCCTTGTTTATTTATGAAGTCTGAATTGGGAATTAATTTTGTTTCCCCTGCTTTTGTATTGCCTTCTGTAGCTCTGGCATAGCTGAGGGATTTGTGTAACCATCTCCAAAAGATCACAACAGTATCAAATTCAGGAATCAAGTTTGTTCTTGTTTCTTTACCAGTTGAATTCACATCCCTAATTTCCCAGCACTTGCTGAGATATGATGATATTCAACCATTTACTCTGGACATTTCAGAACGCCTGAATGAGAACCCTGACTCAGACTCACTTCCAGGCAGTTTTGCTGACATATGGATTCAGAGAGACCTGATCAGGTTTCAGGCATTTTCAGTTCTTTCTCTAAGATCAACACACATGCCAGACATTTTGTGATTCACTCATCACTAATAAACAATCATTTTACTCTTGCAAAACCTCATTTGCCCGCTGTTCCCAGCCCCTATCAGAAATGCTGCTTTAATAAACTCAACTCATGCGTTTCGTCTGGATTCACAGGAGTTCCTCCAGGGGTGATTTTGAATCAATATATTTAATTTGTTTTGTGGCATGGAGGAACATTCCTTCCTCATATATGCGGTTTATTTGTGTCTATGCATTCTGCAAAGGGGAACATAAGTCACTTAAGAGCCAGCTTAGGAAATGTAAGGAACCACATTAAGAATTTAGGGAGATGGATTACTTGGAGGGATTCCTTTAAGACCCAATGGAAGATATTTTGCTGAAAAACTTTATGAAGAACTAGCCCATGAAGCATCTCAATGAATTCCCAGAAATTCCAGAAATGTTTAATCAGATATTTAGAATTTCCATTATTAACCAGAACTGTTGCCAGTGGAAAGTTGGACTTCTAGCACGAGATTTTTGAGTTATTAAGACAGATTTGCTTGTTGTTCAAAGGTGTTACTTCCCGGAATTCTGCTGTGGAAGGGCTGGAGAAGGAACAGCTCATGGCAGTTGTAGATTTTATAGATATAGAAATTATAAGCAAAATCTCAAGATGTACACTATGGTTTTACTCAACAACAGAGAGGTGCCAGGATGAGGTTCTAAAAGGAACCCAAGGGATCCATGTCATTAACCCTGAGTCTGAATATTCCTGGTAAATGTGTATAAGTATCTGCTGGAAATCCCAGTGTGAAGCTCAGCATTTGTTAGGTTTTCAGTGCAGCAGCTGGGTCCGGAGTGATACCTCTACTGAGAGCTGTGTAGGGCTGAGCACTTTCCACTGCCTTTTTTCCATGAGAGTAAAGAAAGGTTAGATCTTCCCAAGAGCTGCTGAACCTCAGCATCAGGAGTTTGGCCAGGAAATTGCTTTTGCAACATGGGTCTGGCCTAGGCAGGAGAAGGACAGGGAACCCAGGTGGAATCCTCACTCCACTGACTTTAATCAATAACCTCCTGTGCCTTCAAGTGAACAAAGGTTTTGTGCAAATATCTGTGTATTTCCCAACCCCAGAAAATGCCATCTCCTTTCAGGCAGCTGACAGAGATTCAAGGAAAACTTCGATTACTCGCCTGGACAGGTTTATTCCTTCATTCAGTCAGAGCTTCGGGTCACCATCAAGACTTTGCAAATTGAGGGAAAAGTCTAAGAATCACATCTTTTGAAGTGGGCCTGGATTATTCTGGCAGGGCAGTTTTCCATAGCCCTGAAATGCCTAGAGCAATAAATCCAGCACACGTACAGGACAGGTGGGCATTCACCACCCAGAAATACAAGCAATGCACCTGATTGTAGCTTTCGTAGCTTTGCTGTGGAGAGTGACTGAGATATCGAACAGGTCCTGACTGAGGGATGAGACAAAGCCAAAAGGATGCTGGACAACAAAAAAGGCACAAGCAGACAGAGCACTGAAAGCCAGCATACCTGCTCATCTGGGACAGGTTTCCAGTTCTGTCAAACCTTCTCCCACCTGCCAGTCACCTTGGGCCACCCCCAGGCCCTGGGTTGAAGCCAAAGCTCTGCAGTGTTGGGCCATGGTGACAACAAAAGGTCACCTATGGCACTGACACAGAGAAGGCTCTGGAGGGGAAAGGTCTGCAGCTTTTGCAGAAGCACACGGACATCTACGTAGAAATGAAGATTTCTTTTTAAGAAATAATTTAGCTGAAAGTAGGAAAAAGTATTCTCACAGTAACCTGTTCATAGGCACTGGCTAATTTAGCATTAAATCCCATACTCTCCCTGGCACTGCTGCAGAGGAAGGTATTTCCTGAAAAGCTCATTTCAAGTTTCATTCATAGGCACTGTCTAAAATTAGGTCCACCACTTTCATTCAGGTCCAAATCCTTTGCCTAGTGCAGCAATTTTTAGAAACAGAAACTCAACTGAATGTGCTCCATCCTCTGCCCTATTCCTGGAGCTGGCAGAGGGCTGCACGTCCTACCAAGGGATGCCCAAGAGCTGGGCTGGCAGCAGGGGCTCTAAACCTGTGCCTAAGTGCAAAGTACCTGCCTTTGTAAACCTGTGCTTAAATGCAATTTATTTATCTGCACATCCTGTGTTTTGGAGATGGAGATAAACCAGTGCTTGGTGGCCAAAGTCTGCCCTGTGAGCTGGGCTCGGGTTCTGGAACTCTGAAATTGGCCAGAGGATGCTCTTGTCCTGATCCCACAGAGCTGAAAGCCTCAGGAAGCACAAAGCTACACATCCCACACTCTCTCACCATAGAACATCTGCGTTTCTGGTTGAGGCAAGCTGCAAAATCCCTAAGAGGGACACAACTCCCTCAAAGCACCTTGGATTTATTTTGACTCCAGCTCAGTAACTTCATCTGCAGCCTTTGTGCTTGGAGATGATTTTCATTTTGGAGTCTGTCACAGGGGTGTGAGTGACACCATCCCCTGGGCACTGTCCCCTTCCCAGGTCAGCACAGGTAACCCTGCTGGCTGTGGTCACATCACATGAACTGGACACCCAGTGCAGCCTCTGCAGTGCAGCCTGCAGGTGTGCCAACACACGCAGGGCATTCCCACCTGCCACAACACGGAAAGGAAGAGCTTAAACCTGGATCCTTCGGAGCTGTTTGGTGCTCCCAGAGAGGGAATTCCCCGGACTCCTTTGGAGCTGAGCTTCAGCAGCTCCTGCACTGTCCCCAGCGTGGATGTGGGCTGGTGGAATCCAGACACAGCAGGTGGGTGATGCAGCGGTGCCCAGGGCAGGTGGAGGATGCAGCGTGCCCAGGACCACAACAACAGCACCAGAAATGCCAAAAAAAAAAATCCCCCTGGGGTGTTTCAGCCCCAGCCCAGGCCAGCTGAGTCCTTCCTGGGGCAGCTGGCACTCACTGAGGGACAAACGTGCTGCAAGGCCAGGCATGGCCACAGCAGCAGCAGGCACTCGCTGCTGGCAAACAAACAGAAACAGGCACTTCCTCTGGCAAAATCCAAGAGAGAGAGAGAAGGCTGCCCATTTTTAGCACTCGTTAATTGTTTTAAAATCCATCTGACAAACAGCTGCTAAATAACTCAGCATTCTGACCCCGTATGTCTGAAGCAACAAATAACAATAAATAAAGTGCTGCCTGGGAGGGGAGTGGTGGCCGGGACCTGCAGCATTCCAGGGAATACTCTGCACCTCCCACAGCTGCTGGCAGGGCTCGGACAGCGCTGAGGGAAAGCCCTCCTTGGTGCCAGGGCTGGGCTCTCCTCTCTGTCCCTTGTCACCAAAGGGAGGGGCAGTCACTCAGGCCAGCGGTGAGGCTCTGCTGTGGTCGTGGATATTGTCCTGCCTCCTGTGAACACCTGTCTGGGCACTCCTGCTGGGGACACCCTTCACAGATACGAGAGGGAGCCACAATTATTGGCGCACAAGTTTGATTTTAACCGGACACGGCAATTGGAAGGTTGTGACCTGGATACCAGGTCAAAGCCCTCGGTACCAGCTCCAGAGCCCTCACAAGCGGGGCGTTCCTGGGGAAACCCCAGGGCCGGGCGAAACGGAGCACACGGGGATAAGTCGTAAGGAACTATTGCTGTTTTTTCAGCCGAGGCCTTCCCAAACCGCGGAGCGGGGAAGGAGCGGGCGCGTTGGGCCGCGGAGCCGGGCCGTGCCTCACGCCAGCCTCCCGCCCTGCCTTTGTGCGGCCATTCAGGCACCGATTGGACACAGCCCAGCGTCTGCTTTGTGGGGAATGTGTTTCTCTTGCATTTAACTCCAGATTTGAAAGGCTCTCGCCTCCCTCCTCCCTTCCTCCTGGAGGCTCATGAATCACAGAGCCGCCAGACGAATGAGTCACCCAGCCGGTTCCTGGTCAAGCGTGCCAGTCTGGGAGGCTCTTCGGGATCAAATGGGAGCGGGCCGGCTTTGTCCCTGCCTGCCGATGTGTTGAGGCACAGAAACCGCTCCGAGGGTCATCCCCGTCCTCTTTGTGAGCCGCTTCTGTCAGGTTGTAATTGCTCTTTTGTCAGGAAAGCTTGTGAACGTCCAAATGGAGGGCGGCTGGGGGGTTTCTGAGGAAGGGCAGCCTCAGAGCCTTCCCAGGACGGCGCTGCCAGCCGGGGGAATTGTTCTCCGGGGTCGCAGTTCATTGAGCTTGAACTTCCAAGCTCGCCCGGCGCATCCCTGTGCCTGTGAACCGGCCCGGGGACCCGGCTCACATCGCTGGGAGGGTCCCGTCCCACCCAGCCTGTCAAAGGCTGCCCCGAGCCCCAGCAGCTCCCGGTGCTGCAGGTGCCCCAGCCCAGCGCCCAAACCCACAATTAAGGGTGGAGAGCACTGGTACGGACCACACACAGTTTAATAACTGGAAATATGGCAGGCTGAAAAACAGTCGCCTCAATTTATTCCAGAGTAGGAAACTTAAAATCTGCCACCAGCTTGTCAAAATCTCTCTTTTTTTGTTGTTGTTTTCCTATTTGGGAAAAGAAAAATTGGAGAAAATAGCTGGGGTTCCAATTCTCCCATGTTAAAATGCTCAGTGGGGTCCTGTTCAGGCATTCAGAGAGTCTGATCTCCCTAGGAATCATCTGTTTCATTATCACTAAATCTGACATGGGCTCTGCTCCCCTTGGAAGCAAGTTTTGCCCTCTCCCATATCCCACATCACTCCTGCTCCAGGAACAACCACAGTGGGCAGGTGACACAAGGAGATATAAAGAGGGATGATGGAAATGGGAAGAGGCCACTTGCGACCAAATCCCCTAAAGCTCTCAGCAATTTGAGCTCTATCCTCAAACAATTCAGGTTATGTGAAAATGTGGCCCTAACCCTCTCTTGCTTAATATCCACTGACAATTGTTTACCTCTCACTCCTTCGAAAGGAACCTTTAGAAAGCACAGGCCCCCATCACTGAAGCACAGACCAAGCCAGATCTGCTTCACAGCCAGTTCCACTACAATCCTTTGCAAAGGAAGATAAGACATTAAGAAAAAAAATGATGCAATGAAGTGATTTACCTTAAAACCTCTTTATGTGGAAGGTGACAGAACTGCTGGTCTGTGGGATGAGCTTGGCCCTGCTGTGCCTCTAACACCACTTTGGTTGTCCTGTTCTTTCACATTGCATTATAGGGGCCATCTCAGGAGCCCCTGGCGCATCCTGGATTTACCCTCATGTATTATCTTCTCAAGTCTTTGGCTGTGGAGATTCAGGAATGTTCCAGAAAAGTTTTACCTTAATAAATTTCTATAAACGTTTCTAAAATGACAGTGAAAGTTTGCAGCTCCAGCCATGTTCTCTAAGTTTGATTTTCTACAAAGGAACATCTTCTTTTTTTTCCCCATTTACTGTAAACCTCGAGGTCAACGAAGGTTTGATAGCTCTGGGATTAAACATTTATGAAGATGGAGCTCTGCACACAGGCCAAATAAAACTTGCTTTTAAATAAGGAATAGTTACCTACACCAGGGGAACTTTTTCGTGGTGCCTGCTCCTGTCTAGTGCTGAAGTGCTCTTTTCAGTGTAAGTGCTTTTTTATCATCATTTACACACACAAAACCATGGCAACAAGGAAATACTGCAGTTGTATTAATGGGAATGTCTCCTGCTTTCCACTGACCTTTTGCTTGGGAAAAGGAAATAATCAGAGCTTCAGCTGATATTGAAGAAAATCAGACCTAACAGTGCCTAACAGCATATCTGCCTTGGAGCATCTTCTAGCATTTCTTCAGAGATGTTTATGGAAGCTCATGGGCAGGGACTGCACATTCCTGATACCTTCCTAATGACAAAAAGGATATAAATGTCAAGAAAACAAAATTACAGAGATGTGCAAAGATTTTCCCAAGGACCACAGCATTCCAAGCTTTTCAAGATCTTTCCAGGGCTGAAATTCCACAGCAAACATCTCAGCTTCTCATGAGTGCCCTATACAGGAACAGGGAAGGCTGCAAGAGCCAGGACACATCAGCTCAGATTAAGACCCAGCATTTAAGGCACTTTTGAAGAAAAACTCCCTTGTCCCATCTTCAGGCCACAATTTGAAAACGGTGCAGCATCTGCAGCTTCTGTTGGCTGTAAAATTATCCCCATCTCTGTGAGGAGGAGGGTCTTGGTTGTACTCAAATTTACTGGCACTGGTAGTTGGACAATAGAATTTGCTTCATCTCCTGTCTGCAGATCTCCCCCACACCTGCTGTCCCCTCTTCTCCGTGTAGGAATACTTGGAAAGAGACACTGCCAGCCACATACCAAATACTTAGATACAAAATTTTAAAATATCATATTTGCATATTGTAATGGGAAAATAACAAATGGGAAAAAAAACTTAATTATTGGTGAATGTCAAGAAGATCAAATAACCTATTCTTTAATTGTACTATTGAGCTCAGAGTGAGCAAAGATAGCTTTGGACATGAAAGTAAAGCAAAATGTTCTGGAGGAAAAGGAGGCAGAAAATATTTAGGAGTGTTACTTGTTGCAGCTGGTGACAGAGGAGATGCATCATTATGAAAGAAAAGTGCTCTTGGTGCCTGTGGGCTGAAGCTCTTTAGGAGTTACAGAAGCACCCCCTGGGTACTGAGATGAGATCCAGGATCTGCACTGCTTATCTCGCACTGGATTCTCTTCTTTGTTTTCTCATTACTGAATCAGCCAGATGAAAAGATGGTAAGTAGTTTTTGCTGGTGTACACTTTTTCCTCCTGTGACCAACATTTTAGAAAGTACTCATGACATGAACTTCACCCTCCAGCAGGTGATCATAGATATAATTTCTAGTGAATAGATTTCAAATCCATAGTCTTTACATTTCTCCTAAGCCTTCGACTGACTGTGTGACTTCGATAAAGCTTAATAAAGCTCCCTAGCAGAATTCTTTAAAATATGCCAAAACCAGGTTTTTCTTTCCTGCTCCTTTTGTTTTTTTTCTTTTCTGTTTCCTTTTTCTGCTTTGTTTTCCAGAGTGGGAAAAATAGTTTTGATTATAATCTTCTGGGCATTAAATACTGCAATTAAATAATCTCTTGGTGTCAATACACAAAGGGTAAAATCCTGGTTTCAGGGTAATTACACCTTTGATTGTGATGAGACCAGTTGGGGGTTTTTCTTAGTCCTCATAATCTCCCCTCACAGGGTGTATAATCATAAGAGGGGGAAATATCTGACTGCATCTTCATGAAGAACTATTCAAATAGCCACCACTTAGCAGTTTAGTTTTGTTAAACGTTTTTTGTGCCTCTCAGCGTTACTTTATTCCCAAAAAGATGTGGAGACCCAAGAAAAAGCTTTTCCCAAGACAATGATTATTGCTTGAGAGAAGTCGCCTGTATGTGTGTAAATTAATTGCATGAGGGGTTATTTGTTCTCCTGATGGTGTTTTCAGATTGTTTTTAAAGATGATGAGGAAGGGCCTGGAGCATCTGCCAGCCCAGGAAAGGCTGAGGGAGCTGGGGCTGTTTACCCTGAGAAGGAGCACAGGTGAGGGCAGAATACCAGCCAGAACATTATTCCTGATGAAATGGCCCTGAGTGCAAAGTTTGGGATGGCCCCTGGGCATTGAGGAGAGCCCACCAGCCCTTCGGAATCCTTCTGGAGAGCATTTTCAAACCAAGGCCAGCAGCTCCTGTGGGAATGGCAATTCCCATGAGCCTTTCCTGTCCCTGGAGGTGGCATCACTCCCTCACCATGCAGGGGACAATCCACAGCTGTCACTGGAAGTTTTGTCCTAAATCAGCAGCTCACAAACAGCTGGTTAAAGGCAAAGAAATGAAACCTGCTATTATTCCACCACCACGCACGGGAGCTCTCTCCATGTGCTGGCTGCACTTTAACCCTCGTGTGGCTCTTGCACATCCACAACCTCATTTGTAGCTTATAATTTGGTTTTCAGTGAGATCTTTGTTGTCTCAAGCTTCTCTACGCGGTTCCTGAAGATAAATCATGAGCAAAAGCTCAGCCAGAGCAGTGTGAGCAAGAGGAGCAGGGATGGGACACCTGACAATTCCATGCAGGAGCCCCAGGTATGCTGCAGCCAGGGATGCACCCAGAGCTGCTCACGCTCCTCCAGGTACCTGGGGCTGGGAGAGCCCTGTGAAACCCGAGAGCTGTGCCTGGAAAAGCAGCTGCAATGGGCAAATGGTTTAAATTAGAGAGCGAGCCAATCCAAATCTCTCCCGAGAAAAAGGAAAGGGATGGAGCGCAGCTATGTGAGAGCAGCTTTTGGGAGGTGGCTCCAAACAAAGCACTCGCAGGTGCCCACAGGAAGGATACTCACACTGTGCTGACTTATCAAACCACATGATTTACAGGGATGTGGGCAGACACTTCTCGAGCCATCTCAAGTTTAACTGGGCTAGGCCCATCCCTTTTATCTTTTGACAAACTCTACCTTCAAGTTTCACTCTGTACTGTACGTGGCTTACGCCCTGTGGAAAAAAAGGACAGATCCTGTCTGTTCCATGCTTGCTCATAGCCAGATTTTTAGTCAATCAGATGCCTCTGGCTCTGCTGGGATAGAGCCTGGTGCTGGAAATAGGTGTGGGAAGGAAGGACTGTTTAAAAAGGGATTGAAAACATGGAAACAGAAGGTTTCAAGGCAGAAGTTCAGCCTCCATTATCATGGCATGGAGAAAGGGAAGGCACACATTCCCTAAGAAATGGCTGTGGCAGGTAACCTCAGATTTCAGTTACAAAGTCAAATTTGGCCAGTTTCTTGGGATCAGTGCTTCCCAAACAAACTTGCCACATGCCTGTTAGCAACACCAGCCAAATGTTGGGTGACTCCTCTCAGGGCCAACCAGCAGCACCAAGGGGCTTCCTCTGTTATTGTCTCAGCTGCCCAGACCAAATTGTCCAGTGGATAAAGATCCATCCAGTTTTTCTACTTGTGTTCCCATCGTGGCCTGGGATCCCCAGGCCAGGCTGTTTGTTTGTTATTCTCTATTCCCATGGAAACCTTTCCCAAACCTTCAGCCAGAGGTTCTGGTCCTGCACAGAGGAGAGGAGCTTTTTGATTTGGGAGTTTTATTGCATCTGAGTAGGGATAAAAGGAAAAGCAGCAAACATCCACTTCTGTCAACACCCAGCAGGAAAAGCATGACACAACCCCCCCCGGACACCGAGGACACTCCTGTTCTGTGGTGTCATCCTGCTGCCTACAACTACACTGTAAAAGTAAACTTTTAATGAGGAAACCCAAAGCGAATGTGATTTCAAAGCACTTTTCTCCTGCACCTTTGGCCTACACCCATATTTGTGTATAAATCACCATATTTTCCACATTTGGCTTCTCTTGGTGTCCAGTCTGCTGCTGAACTGATACCTGACAGCTCCTGGTTGCCCTCCACTGACTCATGCCCATGTTCCCTGGGCTGCTCAGAAACTGGGTGGGATATTCTTGAAGTTGGAACTAAATAACAAACATAATGTTCAGAGAAATGGGGCTACAACCTCTTCTGCTTCTGTACTGGATTTTCCCAGGGGTTCAGGAGTTACTTTTAGAGCAGGCAGGAATTCTGTGCTTGTTTTTCCAGACCCAGGAGCAATGGGTGCACATTGTCCCCCTGTCCAAGGCTGATATGTGGAGTGCCCAGATCTGTCACAGCCCATTGCTGGAGAATAGAAATTTTTAGCTATCATGGCCCAGGTCTGCTCCTCAGGGAGCCCAAGTGCCAACCTGTGTGGGAGTCTGCACCAAATTCAGGCCGTGGAGGCCTCAGAGCATTGGAGTAACCCAGAGGGAACAAGCCAGTCCTGGCATAGGAGTCACCATCTCACCCACTGCTTAATGGATTTCAGATTGGCTCTCTCAGTTACTTTATTAAAGACGAGAAGACTCAGGGTGCAGTTTGGTGTTAGCCAGTGATCCTCACCATTCTCTTGTCATCAGTCCCCTTTTCCATGCTCTTGCTATTTTGGAAGTGAAGGAGAATGGTTTGCAGATCTACCTTGCTCTTAAGCTGACACCCTAGCTCTGTTCTTTCCAGGGAAAATGAAATCCAGGGACTGTTTCCCTGATATCTTTGGCTTGTTATAGAAGGAGTTTCTATTTTGGTTTGTCCTTGCCAGCCCTGGAGCTGAGAGCAGTGGCTGTGACAGGGGCTTTGGGCAGTGGCTCTGACAGAAGCTGTCCCTGCTGCTGGAAGGACGCACTCTTGGCCAGAGCCTCTCTGCCCAGCTGGGACTTGCTCAGACCAAGGCTCAGAGTCTGGAATCAAACTGGCAACACCAGTGAGGATTGGAGGACAAGAAAGAGGAAGACCCTGAGTTACAGCACTGGCAGCAGGACCTGCAGTGTGATGCTCACCTGTGCAATGGCTGGTGCAGGAAGGACTTTCAAGATTTCAGAGACTGCAAAAAGAGCTTCCAGACTGAAATCATCATTGTTGCTCATGCAGAATAACGTGACTTGCATTACTCAGTTTATTTTTGGAATAAGAGGATGTTTTCCTGTTTCCATCTTAGCAAAGCCACTGAGAAATTCTGCTTTTCCTGTGGAGTTCATCTTTCACAAAATCCTTATGGAAATACCTAAATATTCTTGTTATCTCCATGACTTCAAGAAGCCACAATTTCACCCACAACTACTGCAGAAATAACCTTCTTGTTGTAGACTGGAATATTTTACAAGTCCCCTCTTTAATCTCTCGAAGAACAAAGCCAAAAGTCAATTAAGTAAAACTGGTAAATACTTTTCCAAATTATTTGAATACTGCTGTTGGGAAAGGGAGGGTATGTTTAGTAATAGTAGGTAAAGAAAATATTTTTGCTTCAGAAAATAATGTTATATATTGTGACCAATTTGAATGACATGTCAGGATTGGGGTGGGTGCTTCAAAATCGTCAGCCTTGTCCATAGCATCCCAGCACCAGCAGCCCAGCATCCACCCCTGGATCCACAGCAGCAGTTTCACCTCGTAAAGAGTGTTTGTCTGCTGAGACTATCTGCTCGAAATTCATCACAATATTTAGACTGGATTCTGAAACAAAATTGAAATTCCCACAAAATACCGGGTTACCTACAATAACACTCCCCGTGCCAGTCAAAAAATACCCCTACATTAAAAATAAGCATTATTCAGATCACCTACAAGTACTGCTTAAGTACAAATCCAGGGGAGTTCCACTGAGGAAAAGTGAGGTTATATTCTGTTTTGGGAGAATTAATCTGTAGCAAGTATCCTGAGGTTTTTCTTTTTTATCTCAATGTTTTTCCACTCATTATTTCCTTCTCTCTGAATGAACCAGAGTTGACAAATTGGCCTGGTGCTATCCAAGCCACATGCTGCTTGACTCCATGGCACTTGTGGTTTGTGGGTTTCATGGGATTGCATCAGAAGTCTGATCTTCCCGGCAAGAGAGATTCTCTCTGCAAACAATGAATCCCCTCAAACCACCTCCCTGTTCAGACCTTCAGGCTTGGGGCAATTTTTCTCTTTCTGCTGAATTCTTGGCAAATGCCTCAGATCACAGGCCATGACTAGAATCCTGAAGAAATCTGAAAAATTTGTTTGGCAAAACCTCTGGAGGTCGTTCTGCTTAATCTGCAGAAGGCTGGTTTCAGGTGCTGTGCTACTGTGGAAAATGGCTTTCCTCTTAATTGGTGTCCCCACCCCTCTCACTAGGGATACGCTTGTGAGGAATGAAAATAGATGTGTGCCTGGAATCTCTGAGAGCTCCAAGAATAATTCTTACCACCTGTATCAAGCACATTCCCCTTCAGATCACTTAGAAGTCAAAGAAGCACCTAATTCTCTTTCCAACATGCCTAACTGAGTTTAAAACTCAAGTTTTGTGTTCCCCACCAAGGCTGGGTGTGGATGATCCTCCTCAATTCACATGGGACCCCACTGATTGCAGATCCCTAAGGGATCAAAGTGCTCTATCTGTGAATACAGGGAATATGGGACAGGTTTGGTGCTGGAATTGTGCAACATTTCCCACAAGGACCAACCCCAGGGATGTGGATGGCAGCTCCCCTCTGGATGGAAACCTGCAGTGGAGAAAAGGCCTCGAGTCGGCAGCCACCATTGTTCAGACAGACAAGAGCTGGGATTTTCACACCAAAATCTGTGTCCTTTATAGACATTTTGGGGAAAGGTGTCAGATGCTGCTAAGTGCAGCCATCCAGTGACATCAAAATGGTTTGAGTTGGAAGAGACTTTAAAGCTCATCCTATTCCACCCCCTCCCAAGGCAGGGACATCTTCCTACATGCCAGGGTGCTCCAAGCCCCAGTGTCCTTGGGCACTGCCAGGGATCCAGGGGCAGCCACAGCTGCTCTGCCAGGGCTTCCCCACCCTCCCAGGGAACATCCCTTCCCAATATCCCATCCATCCCTGCCCTGGCAGTGGGAAACCATTCCCTGTGTCCTGGCACTCCATGCTCATATAAACTGCCCCCCCTCCATCTCCTCATGGATTTGGTTATTGTCTCTGCAATGGGTGCTTATATTCTCATTCCTGCTATTCTGGCACTGAAGTTGCTCATTTCTCTACTCAGGTAGAATAAATAAGTCCAATATTGTTTAAGGAACCAGTCCTGTGCAATAGACACCAAATAACACATCCCAGAGTGCCCCCCTAGAGAACACTGAGATAATGGGGTGCCTCTGCACACACCCTGGGAAACATCACCACAGCAGCCAACATGAAAACCTGCTCAGAAATCATTTGCTATTCAGAAATCAGAAAACACAAATCTGGATTTGAAGAAACAGCCTACACTCTATAAAGCCTCCCCAAACCCCAGTTCTCCCACCCAAATATTAATTCCCCAAGCTCTACCTGACGTGCACTGTAATAAACAGCACTGGGGGGGGGGGTGCAGTGAGCAAACCTAGCATAATGACATGTGTGAAAATCTGCTTCCCAGCATGGCATTGTGCCAGGGCTACATATGGAAATTAATATCCTAATTAATAAGGGTTCATGAAGCACTAAATATTAAGGGCAGGCAGAAATTGCTGGAGTGCTTCTATGACATGACACACTGGGGGCACAGAGATTGGCAAAGATGTGGTAGAGGTACAAAAATACTTGGAAAAATTTCCTGTCTTTCCAGTCCAATCCTCTGTCTGAGGATTATATCACAGCACTCCAAGCCAATTTAGAACGATGTGATAAACCAACTACCAAATCCACTCTGTCTCTTCATGTCCAGCATTCTTAGACGCTGATGGAGCAAAGAAACTAAAGGGAAATAAACTGATAAACATGCCAGAAAAAATTTTTGAGGGCTCATAATTCAGATCCAGTGAAAAAATTCTTTTTCAACCCTATTTTCTACTTTCCACCAAGAGGTGCAACACCCAGCAAGTTGGGACAATGTTGCTTGAGCAAGCCCTGAGCCAGGGAAAATTGCCCTTCCACTGGGAACACAGCAAGCTGGATCCTTGAGTTGCTGGTGCACCCCCATTCCAGCTTATTTTCTACCTAAAAGGGACAATGACAATTTTTATTACAGGAGGATTTAGCCCAGACACCTCAAAAATTAAAGATATAGTCAGATTGTTTGGGGCGTTGTTTGATCATTTTGGGTTTTGTTTGTTTGTTTTGGTGTTGAATTTATCAAAGACTGTTCATGGAAAATGTTCACCCTGAAATATTTTCAGGAAGGTGTAGTTATAATACAGAAATGCTCTGGCTGCTCCCAAGAGTTAAACCAAGGAACAAGAACTATCCTTCAACAGCAGCCCTGGTATCCACCCAAGAAAAATTCTATCGGACCAGCCAAAATCATGACTAAGAAGAGACTGAATTCACAAACACGTTCTGTGTGCAAATGTTAATCCCATGGCACAATCCATCTTCCAAAGCCAGCTGTGCTCTGCCACAGCCCCTCGGGGCAGGAAGGCTTTGGAGCAGTTGCCCACTCAAGGTTTCCACCCAGCACTTGGTCCTGGTGGCATGACCAGGGCTGGGGAAGGAGATAAGAGAGAATGAGAGCTCCAGAGAGAGCTTTTGTCATCTCTGGGAGGGACAGGGAGCTGTGCACAGCAGAACTGCCAGTGGCAAGGCAAATCAGCCAGAGCTGTAACCAAACAAGGTTTGAATGGTTGGTACCAAACCCGAGGGAGGAAATTCCTTTAAAGGTGATCAGGACAGCTGGACTGGAATTCTGAGCTCTGTGCCTGCCCTCAGTCACTCTCTGTGGGTGATACAAAAATATCAATTTGTGGTTTGTGAGAGTCACACAGGGCTGGGATGGATCTCACCTGAGGCACACAAGCAGCAAAAGGCAGATTTTTGTCATGCTGGTGCAGCCAACTCTGGGTGAGCTGGACTGGGGCTGCTTTCCCTTCTGCTCAGTGGGTTAAAGACACCAGGCTTGTGATAGCAGCCACTAAACCTCCCAGAACCTTCTCAGCACTGGGAAATTACACTAAATAAGCCTCGTTTTATCTACACAACTTTCCATTTGCTTTGAAAGCTAAGCTGCCTCCTAGACAGACCCCACAACAAAATCTTTTAAGCCTCTTCTCCTGCCAGGGGCCCCATCCCCTTTGGTCATTCACAGCCCAGAGGTCTCTGCAGCCTGTCCTGCACCTCGCTGTCCCAAAGCTCAGCATGTGGTTGTGATGCAAAAATAAAATGTCAGAGCAAAAGAGAGCAGCAGTGGTCAAACCCAGCTCTGCACAACACAACACAACACAACACAACACAACACAACACAACACAACACAACACAACACAACACAACACAACACAACACAACACAACACAACACAAGCAGCTGTGCAATAAAATGTGGCAGATGATGCTGCCTCCACTCCAGGGCTCCTATTGTCCCTTTGGAAGGGGTTTTTATCAGAAAAGGGTTTTTAAAAGCTCACTGAGCTCAAACAACATCACACAGAATGTCCTGTTTTACTCTGGAAGAAAATTTGGTTTCAACTTTAAACGTCTGGAAAAGGTGGCACATGTACTGCAATACATTGCAGGCTGAATTCCTGATGCAGTGAGGGGTGAACTGCAGAAGAATGGAGCTTGGCTGATGGGTTTTTTCTCCAGAAATAAGGTTAAAAGCAGGGGTGTCAAATTAATGACCATTTTAGCCCTTCCTGGGGTCTCTAGTCTTGGTTTCATGATTGATACCAAAAGAGGGATATAAAATCCAAGTTTTTACAAGGGTAGCTGACCAACCAACACCAAAATCTTAGACAGAACCTCCCTGCAGATAGGATCAAGCCCACTCACAACCCACAAGACCAGTGCAAGGAAAATCCCCTACAGAATGCTTGAAACAAACAAACAACAAAAAAAAGAATATTAAATCAGAAGCAAGGGATTATAATATTTCCATCACCAAGCTAAGTTTTAACATTAAACTGCAAATTCTGAGCATGACACAGAGAATAATTTGGAGAGAGGTTGTTTGTAACATTTCATGAAGACCTAGAATGGATTTCAGAGAGGAGTGAATTTAGAGAGAATCCCAGGATGGTTTGAGTTGGAAGTGACCTTGGGAATCATCTTATCCCACCCCTGCCATGGCAGGGACACCTCCCACTGTCCCAGGCTGCTCCAAGCCCTGTCCAGCCTGGCCTTGGGCACTGCCAGGGATCCAGGGGCAGCCACAGCAAATCTGGCACCCTGTGCCAGGGCCTGCCCACCCTCCCATGGAACAATTCCTGCCCAATATCCCATCCATCCCTGCCCTCTGGCAGTGGGAGCCATTCTCTGCGTGTTGGCACTCCAGAATGACTCCTTTGCACACACACACACTTACCCTCTCTCCATCTTTCTTGCAGGATATGAGACACAAAAATCTCCCCTCCTCCTGAGGGCTCATCACATCCAGCCTCTCACATGAAGCTCCAAGGCACAGATTCTCCATCAGCTGGACTTCCCTCCTCATGGACACAGACCCTGGAGACCTGGAGCACCTTCCTGGGCCCAGTTGGGAGGGACTTCTGGTTGCTTTTTTCTGTTTCTTTTATAAAAAGTGCTTTGGGGCCTCTGTTGAAGTGCCAGGGGGCACAGAGAAAGCAGCAAGTGAGGAAGAGAGAGCTGCTGGCAGCAGGCTGGGGATGTTGTGCAAGAGATCCCAGAGCTGGAGATGGTTTGCAGCACAAACACCGAGCACCCCGTAAAATGTTTCACATCTCCTGAACACAGCTCCAATGGGCTTTGAAGTGTTGACATCACATGAAATAAAATGCACTGCTGTCCAAATTATCCCATTGGTTTTTTCCCCCTTCTCCTCACTTTGATGGCTTCTACAAAGCATTTTATATGGCTGAATAAATTTGAGTAACTCTTTACGAGTAAATCAAACCAAAATGATTAAAAAAAAAAAAAAGTTGGATGCTTGCTACCAGGCTCTCTTGAAAAAACCCCGTGTGTTTCCAAATACTCTGAGCACAAGATGGTGTGATGCAGCCTGGTGGGTAAACAGCCTTGGAGATGAACCTCTCCAAGGCACTGGGGTTTTTCAGCCTCAGACAATCACTGCCTCCCCAATTAAAGATCAGCTTGCTGGTTAATTGACAGCATCTATCAAAAAATCAATTCCCTTGCCTCTCGCTTACATTCTGTCTTTTTGTGCAAGTGGTTGTGTGAGGTTTTGAAAAATAAAATTTGCAAATTAAGATTAATTTCTGACGGGATCCTTGGCCAGATCTCCCTCTCTGTTGCAGCAGATGGACTTTTGTGTGAAATATTTTTCCTTAGTTGCTATAGAAACATGCCAACATATTTCTGCTTAAGTGATTTGCTGGAGAACTGTTTGTTGTGTTGCCCAATGCTGACAGGAGTGAATCATTTTTAGTCTTCAGTCAAGGCTGATTAAAAGCTGGTCTCTGGGTGTCTGACTGTGCAGGCTGCTCCTTATAGGGGACATCCTGCTAAAGTCATTATGGCCGGGACATTTGCAGCGTGCCTTGAAGCAAACGAGGCAGGTGGAAGGTTAAAGCTACAGAAATGACTGAAAGCTGAGAAAAACTCAAGGCTGAAACACAACTGGATGTAAAAAAAAATAAAAAATTTATGATGACCTTCAGAAAGATGATTTATAAGATAATTGGTACTAGAGGTGCATTATGATGAAAACAACCCCCAAAATGACATTTTCAGGTGAAAGGACAGGTCATGTGTCTTCCACAAGGTGTTTGAAGGAATGAATCAAGTTCATGCACTGCCAGGACCCTGCCCACAGCAAAGAGCTGCAGGTCTGGCCCCATGCAAGCCCCACATCCCAAACACAGCCCAGGGGATCCCACCTGTGGTGTTTTCTACTAAATCATGGCTGGGATGCTTTGCTGTTCAGGCTCCACTGAACCCACCCTCAGCAGCAGCAAACTGAAGGTGCTGGAGGCAGAGAATCCAAGATTGGTTTGGGTTAGAGGGACCTCAAAGTCCATCCAGTGCCACCCCTGCCATGACAGGGACACTTCCCAGTGTCCCAGGTGGATCCAAGCCCCAGTGTCCAACCTGGCCTTGGGCACTGCCAGGGATCCAGGGGCAGCCACAGCTTCTCTGGGCACCCTGTGCCAGGGCCTGCCCACCCTTCCAGGGAAGGATTCCTTCAGGGACAGTCACTGTGCAGGTGTGAGACTGCCCCAAGCATTTCCTCTCTGTGGGTCTGTGCTCCAGACAGAGGAGATGCAGCCTCAGAAATTCAAATTAAAACCCTTCAGCTTCCAAGGGGCTGGTGCTGAGGGTTATTTCACCTGTTCTCCCACAGCCCCGTGCTGAGGGACTCTCTCCTCAGATCTTTCTGCAAGAAGGAATGATCACACAGTGCTTGGAGGCTCCCAGCATCTCAGGAAGGTGAGTGGAAAGAAGAAACCCTGAGCTTAGACAGAGGAAGCAATTCCCTCTTCCCTCTGAAGCCAAACTGAGTTACAGCCATCTTATTAAATTGCCTGTTAAGCTTAAATATAAATTTTCCTGTTTAGAAAATAATCTGATATGTAATTGAATGTTTAAAATATGGTTTTTAAGGAACTTTCCTGCAGTCTGCGTTTGTGGGCTACCAAGAGACCTGCTCGGGGTTAGCTCTGAGCCCTGCACTGCTGAGCCCTCAGAGTTGTTCATAACAGCCTCTTTAACTGGCATTCACTCCCTGCTTTAACATTTTCCTCATTTCTGTCCCTATTTTTGAAGCACACTCCCACAGTGGCAGCTCTCCAACCCCTCTTACCTCCAAGAGAAGGCAGGCTACCAGCTACCTTTATAGTTGCAGCCAATTTTTCTGCTTGGACAGCTTACAGGGGATCTTACTTGATGGAATAGTTGATTCTCTGCCCATGGCAAGGGTGTGAGTCATCCCTCCAAAAAATAAAACCTCTGCTGTCCCTCTGCGAGGCATGGAGAGGCCTGGGGGCCACAAAATGTCATTCCTGTTGTGCCCAAGGTTTGTATGATTAAAAGGCAATTTGCAGGAGATGGAGGACAAGGAAAGTTCACCCAGAAGGGGTTTGGTCCTTGGCCCCATGAAGGTGAACCTGTGAAGGCAATCACAGGATCCTCAGGAGGAACACGGGCAGGAGAGGCAAACACTGCTCTGCCCAAAGCTCCTTCACTGCCCAGCTTGGAGCCCTCGAGGAGTGACCTGGAATTCCATCATGTGCTGCCCCCATGTCTCCCAGCACAAGCAAGCTCAACCCTCCACCCTCTGTGCCAGTTGGGAAATTGGCATTTTTATGCCACTTTAATGCCATTTTAATGCCATTTTTATACCATTTTGTGCCAATTTTATGCCACTTTTATAAAATTTTATGCCATTTTAATGTCATTTTCATGCAATTTTTATGCCATTTTTATGCCTGAAGTATAAAGATCTACAGCAGAAGACAGTCTCTTACAAAAGAATTTTCTGATGTGCCCCCTCCTGCCCTGCTGAGCCTGCACAGAAAGCTCTGGAAGAGGATACATCCTCTAGGAGAGGACACATCCCAGTCAGGAACAAGCTCACCTCACCACAGATTTTGCAGAATTACAGCAGGGCTTCAGGCTTGGGAGTTCAAGCACCCTTTGATGGGGGCAGAGGCAGCTTTGGAGATATTTATTAAATCCATTCTCCAGGAACTTCTAAAATAGTAACAGCAAAGAAGTCAAGTTCCCTCCCAGTCCTCATATATCTGTGTAGTTGTGGAGCTTGAACTTTTCTGGAGACTGTAGTCCTGGAAAGTGTGATGCCTGTTCATTTGGACAGGTAGATTGTCCCATTGAACGCCATCAGATGTCCTGCAGATTGATGGAAAACACTGCTCTGCTTGCTTTGGCATTGGGGACAGTTTGGAAGCTTCCTTCAAGAATTATAAAACAAAACAACAAAAAAAAGTGTTGGCTGGATGTCCTATTTGTGGAAAGAAATGAACTTCAGATATTCATCCTCATCAAAGACAGCCCCTCTGCTGGAGATAGGAACTGGAACAGGTCCCTTCCAGGGTGAGATCCTTATGCCCTTGGGTTCCTGTTTGCCACAGATCCATGTGTCTCCCCTGTGAGCTTCAGGGAGCTCTTGCATTGCTCAGAGTTCTACTCTCCTGCTCTTTGCCTTTCAGCACTGATGGAGACAGGTAAGGGTGGGCACAAGCAGCAGGCTCCAGATTTCCTCTGAATTCCACAGCAGAGAATCTGGAAGTGCTCCTGTCACAGGGTCACAAATTGTGCATCAGGTCCATCAGGTCTCATTTAAATTACCAAGGGGCCCACTTTGCTTTTAAAGCTTCTTTTGAGGGGGAAGGAAAATACTAAACAGAAATGTTTGGTGAAAGCTCTGAGGTTTCCTCTGCCACAGGAGATGAACATCTTGGGAAGTGAAGTTCAACTCACCCTTTCCCCATGGAAAGGGTGGTCAGGCTTTGGAAGGGGCTGCCCAGGGAGGTTTGGAGTCCCCATCCCAAGTCCTTGGGATGCACCACCCGAGGAGTTGTTTCAGTTCTGAGGAGTCTCCAAAGGGAAGGTTTAGGAGGAAATGTGGTAACCTTCACCTGTAACTCCTGGGAGGGTCAGGGGTGGGTGTGGGAGTGCTGCCCCTGCACGCAGCCCCTCTGAGGAGGCTCCTGGGCTGGCACCAGGCATTTCCAGCCCCCAGCAGAAGGGAATCCTCACTCTGTTCGGGTGAGAGGCTCTGCTGTAATACAAATTGTGATCGTTGCTGCTTTCAGGACTGCAGTGATGGAGAGGAACAGAGCAAGGGAGCCTCAGGAGCTTGGCAGGACAGACCCGAGGCTGTAACTCTGGGCTGGGAGCTGTGTGCAGAGCCACTGGGACCTGCTTCCTGAAAGTCCCAGCCGCTGCTGCCAAAGGCTTCTTAGAACAAACCCCACATGGAACCGCACCAAGGCTGCTCTGCTGAGCAGCCCCAAAGCCCAGCAGCTGCAGGGATGCCTGGCCAGGATTTGCTGTGAGTCCCTTGGAAGGAGAACCAGTAACAACTGCTGTAGCAGAGGAAAAGGGGGTTTCTAATGCTGTGAGAATCTGTGATGCCTTTAGAAATGCCAGTCTGCTCAGGGCCACTGTCACTGTCCCCTGCTGCCTCATGCCAGAGCTCCCTGCAGGCAGCAGATGGGGAGAAAAAGCCTGGAGAGAGGCAGTGAGGATGGGCAGGAGGCTGGGACATGTGCCAGTGCCCCTGGGCACAGCTGGCAGCCTGTCCTGCTGTCCCCAGGCTGACACAGATGTGTCCTTGGGGCTGTGACACAGATGTGCCCCAGGGCTGTGACACATATGTGTCCCTGGGGATGTGACACAGATGTGTCCCTGGGGATGTGACACAGATGTGTCCCTGGGATGTGGCATAGATGTGTCCCTGGGGATGTGACATAGATGTGTCCCTGGGCCGTGACCCAGATGTGTCCCTGGGATATGACACAGATGTGTCCCAGACTGTGACACAGATGTGTCCCTGGGGATGTGACACAGATATGTCCCAGGGATGTGACACAGATGTGCCCCAGACTGTGGCACAGATGTGCCCTGGGGCTGTGACACAGATGTGTCCCTGGGGATGTGGCACAGATGTGTCC
>JAHLSL010000176.1:1317892-1362529 GCA_025920805.1 Petroica traversi | reverse complement strand
GATGCAGGGATGGGATGCAGGCTTGGGATGCAGGGATGGGATGCAGGGCTGGGATGCAGGGATGGATGCAGGGATGGGATGCAGGGATGGATGCAGGGATGGGATGCAGGGCTGGGATGCAGGGACAGGATGCAGGGCTGGGATGCAGGGACAGGAACCACGCCATGTCCCACAGCCCACTGTGGTTCAGGGCAGGGTAAGTGTAACTTCTCTCCCAGCTGCAGAAGCCTGGAACAAGTCAAGAAGAGAAAATTTCCTCCCACACACTGCTCCAAGGATGGGAGTAAGCACAGCAGCCGCAGCTCTGCCTGGCCAGGAGTCTCAGCCAAAGCCCCTGGTGCAGATAATCCAAGCAGACAGGTCGGTATGAGAGCCCAGCATGCTTTTTGGAGGAGCCCTTCTCCTCTGCAGTGATTTTCCCTGCCACCCATCGGGCTGGACTTTGCTGTCAGGGTTGGGTTTCAGCTCGGAGGTTTGCTCTGCAGCTGCTGGCCGGGCTCAGCTCCGTATGATCAGCTCTAGGAACCTTTCAGGGTGAAACACAAAACTGTGTCATTTTGGTGCGTTCCCAGAGATGCTCTGGCACGACTCCTTGGTGTTCATTAATGCCAGGCAAGTTTCAAGCGCCCCAGAGTGATTTATTTTGTCTAACGGATCGATGCAAGGTAGGAATCACAGTTTGTCTCCTTTCTGCACCACACACAAAACCCAGATCTCAAAACTCAGCTGAAGGGGCTTCATTACCTTTGTTGTTTCACTGGTATCAAATGCAAATTGCCCCAGAGTCATGGAGCCCGGGGGTGGGAGGGGAAGGCTGAACCCCAGAGTTTTGCAAGTCCTTCTGGAACAGAGAGGCTGCCTTTGGATGAATTCCCTGCAGTGTGCACACCTCCAGTGCTGCACCTCGGGCTGCTGGGGCTCTCCTGCTGCAGGAGGGAGAGAGGGACTGTGCCCAGGCCAGAGGGTTTGCAGTTCCTCCAGTTCCAGGTCCTCCTCAGCCCTCCCTTGGTGTGACCAATCCTCACTGGTTTGCAGGGAGAGCAGCAGCCTGCCTTCTCCTGCACTGCTAATTCAGGATTCAGTTACCTGCCAGCAGCAATCCTCACTTGCTGACATGGAAGGGAATATTCCCTGGCTCCCTTCCCCAGCACCCAAACCTTAAATGGCACTCTAGCAGTCACACAGAAGTTAATTAGGTATCTCAGTGGGCTGGGACTATTCATTCCATAATTCCATGGCCTGACAGCTCTCACAGGATGTTTGTTTGATGCTGCTTACCTCAATTTATGGGTTTTTGGCAGCAAACTGCTCTGCTGCTGTCAGGAGGTCAGGGCAGAGCAGGGTGGGCATTTGGGGGGGCTTTAGCCTCCAAAAACATCCCCTGGGCAGGGGCTGGGGCTCCAAAATCCCAGACTGCTCCCAGGGCTCCCCATCCATGCAGCCAGGACATGGGATGTCTGTGCCAAGGAAGGGAGCTGGAATAAAAACTTCTGAAAGAGAAACACTCTAATAAAACTATCTGGAGGGAAGATTCAAATGTAATTTTTTATGCATTTCTGCAGCAAGAAATCACATTTGACCCAAAGCAGTGTCTGATTTCTTTCTTTGTCAGCAATACTAAAAAGACATCAAACTGAGCACAGTGAGGCTTCACTGACAAGTTTACAAAGCTCAGAAATGTCTTTTAAGGGTATAATTCTGTTTAGCAAAATGGAGTTTCAAAATCCATACCTACAGCAAGCTAGCACAGGAGAATTCAGCTGGCTGGCGCTCAGGCACAGCCATTCAGGAAGGGAAAAACACTGTAAAGAATTATTAGTAAAAGTATTTACAGGAATTTGGAAAATCTGAATATACACAAAACTGTTTCTCCAGACAGGAGCTTCATCTTCTCAGAGAGCAGAGTCACTTCTGTCCCCTGTGCCTCCCCAGGAGCCCCTTCCCTACCCCTGAGTGGCCCCGGGGACAGGGGGATCCCAGAGAGCTCAGTATTCTCACGAACAGAAGCCCAGCAAAGTTACTGTACGTGTGATTTATGTGTCATTTCTAACACAGTGCTCTGTAAGGTGCACTGCACACAGGCCAGATCCCACATTTCCACACGGATAAAACCATCCCATGGCAAAGGAGGACAATGACAGGCATAGGGAATCACACGCTCTCCGTCAGATCCAAGGAGAGCTCAAGCATCCCGGCACAGAGCCTGTCAGAGGATGCCCCTGCAGCCCTCAGCATCAATTAGGATGTAACTAATGACTCATTTGGGCCGTGAAAGGAGCACAGGGGGAGCAGGCCGTGACCCCAGGGCTGATGGAGAGTGTGGCCCGTCCTGCAGGGTGAGCCTGGGGACGATTGCAGCCAAGGACTGACACCAGGATGAGCAGTGTTTGCTTGGACAAGAGCTCTTTGTTGGCCAGGCCATTGATGGCTTGGGTTTCAGGCCTGAGGAGGTGTCTGGTTACTCTCCCACTCGGAGATAAGGTACCTGAATGTCTTGTGCAAACACCGCAGGGCCGAGGGGAGAGCAGCGCTTTGTGGGAAAAGCCTCTTGGTTGCACGCTGCCGAAGGGGAGAATGTTCTGAGCAAAAACCAAACAACTCCTCCTGACTTTTGTTAGCGCTGATGGAAAGTGGCAAGGTATAAAAAGGAGCTTTACGGCTTGCCAGAGCATGGCTGGGAGGGAACAGATGGTCAATTCATCTCCACCGAGCTTGGCACTTCCAACAAAAGAAACAATACGTGTTTGGTTGCCCTGATTTCTCCCCCAGGTATCCCGGCAGGTGACTGGGATGCCTGATGACAAGAATGACTTGACTTGTGCTCCCCAAGGGCACACATTGCTTGTTGCTGTGGCCTTGCCATTGTTTTGCCCAATCTCTTGTGCAGAGCTCGGGGAGGTGTCTGCAGACCCAGGAGACAGCAGCAAACCTGGATGGCACCAGCCAGACCCAGCACCCACAGGGACATTCCTTCCAGCAGCCCTCATTTCAGTCTGCAAACATCTATTTCCCAGCACTGGAGCTGCACACAGCACATCCGAGGGATGCTTTGCTGAATGCAACTGATGGTAAAAATTCCAAGATTAGACCGAGCGATCCAAAGCTGAGTTGGCTACCCCAGCATGTTTGCACATTTAATGTTATTTCCCAGACACAACCTTGATTTCCAGGTTTTTTCCTGCACAAGGGATCAGCTGCTCTGCTTTCCCACAGAGAGTTTGGGGGCTGCACCAGGGTGGCTTTCCCAGGCAAAGGAGGCAAGGGAAGGGGTGAGATCCTTCCCACCCCTGTGCAGCCTGCGTGGGGCTCATGTCAGAGCTGAGGGAGAGGGCCATGGTTGAGTCAAACACAAAACTCTGTTTCTGGGTAAAATGCAAAATCTTTCCCCACCTCTCACGCTGCAGCTGGACTTTGGTGCAGTCTGGCACACAAAAAGATCCTTGGAATTTGCAAACAAAAACCCAGAAGGGAGAAGAGGGTCACCAGTGCCTGGAATAGTCTCAGGGCAGGCAGTGTGGATCCATCAGCCACCAGCAGAACTCTCCTGCACTTTTAATATTCTCTGCTTTTCTTTGCAATAGCAGCAGAGCAAATTAAGAACCAAGTCTAAAAGGCACTGGAGGCTGCTGCCTGATCAGGAACAGAGGATGGGAGTTCCCATGAGCTCTGCAAGATTATCTTGAAAACCCCACACTACAGCTCACCAAGGAGTCCAGCTTGAGCTAAAATTTGTCTGGCTACACAAACGATACTCTACCATACATTAATGATGTGGCCAGATCATTAAGTTGAAGTAAAAGTCATTGATGACGAAAAATTATTCACTGGAAAACTTCTAGAGAAATGTTGTTAATAGATCAAATTCAAGTGACATTTTAAAGAAACTGATTTTTGCTGTATTAGTGATGCACGAGGAGAACCTGTAAAGGGTTAACTGAGGATTTTATCCATAAGCTGTTATATTACGAAATACAACATTATATTCCCCACAGAGCAAAAAGTTGTTTCGTCTTATTAGTAAATATTGACTAAAAAACACTGATTAAATGAGTGTTCCCATGCTGCTGACTCAACCACATCCGTGTTTGTTCCCTTAAGAGAGCATTACACACGCTGACCATACATCCAGAGGAATCAATCATTAGACATATGGTTAGGATATTATCTTTTCCAACCCAAAAGTCCAGGCTTGCAGGGAGAAACCCAGAGCCAAAACAAGTTGTTAGGCTTGGTTATCTCTCAGAAGCACAGCAGAACAGGTCACACCACCCCAGACTTTGCCTTATTCACATATTTTAAGGAATTTCTATAGAGAAACTTCTGATTCTTTTTATTTCTCATCTCATTGTTTTATTCTGTAGCTATCTATAAGGAGATGGAATAGTCTTGCAGTTAAAAAGACAACTCTGAATCTGCATGATTTTAGGCAAATAATCTCCAGCCTGGTTTTAGAGATCCCCGAGGGAGATGCAGGGCAGGGATACTCCGGAACAGACCTCGATGTTTCCCTGCCACCAGCTTCAAGGGAATTGAAACCTAGAACCTGTCTCACTTAAGTCTTGCAACTGTGAGTGGAACAAGGCCTAAATATCTTTAAAATGCTTGTGTTGGACAGATTTTCAACGCAGCTGAGCTCAAATTTCCCCTCTTCATCAGGATCCCCATGAAGTCAGAGTGCCGGGCATGGGGCTCGGCTCTCCAAAGGCTGTCCAGCATTTTTGGGAATCTTGCCCCTTTCTCATGTTCCCGGCTGAAAGATGAGCTGCTTGAAAAGTCCAGCTTTCCTCTCATGCAGCACGAGGCTCCCGACACGCTGCTGATTCACACAGGCTCAAGAAAGCAAGATCTGACCAGAGCTCAGGTCTCAAATGTAGAGAGGCAAGCAAGCACAGCCCTTTTCCCTGCATTTCCCAGCCCATGCTATTGTCAATATTCCTCATTTCACCAGGACACTGCCTCCTCTCCCATCTTCATATGCTGGCTTCTAAGACTGGGCAAATTAATTCTAAGTATTTAAAACTACTGAGAGAGAAAAGCTGCTTCGAGGGATAGCCTGGGAACAACCTAGGAAGTCACATTTAGCAAATTTACAGGAAACTATTTCTGATTATAGTGAAAATAGTGGGGTCTAAGGGTCCTCAGATCTACTCCTTGTTTCAAATACTGTGGGCAAGGACAGTGAGATGTACACAGACCAAAAATTCCTCTGTGGGATCCTAATACTGTTAGTTTCCAGCAGGCTTTTGAGGAAGAAAAATTAAGTATTGAAGATAGTTATTAACTAAGAGTTATACTCTTGGTTCTGAAAAAAATTTATGGCCCTTATTTGTGAAGCTTGTCATGTGTGATGGACCAAAACCAAATTTAAGAAGGGAGCTCAGGTGTATTTTGCCAAAATGGATGATCTGAAGGGTAAAATTCCACCAAATCTGGAAAATTCATTTTTGAAAAAACATGTCTAAAATGCAATCGTATTTTCTGATGAAACTTATTAACAGCACTCCTTTTTTGAGTGCCTGAGCAGTGCTCAGTGGTGTCTCAGCTGCAAATTCCCGGGATAGCTGGCAGCTCCCCAGGTGTATTACTCTGGTGGCAGAACCTCTGCAGCCACCTGTGAACAGGAGACTTCACTTTCCCTGTCCCAGTGCCACAGCAGAGCAGCTCCCCGGGCTCCAGCGCCTGCCAGGAGCAGGACTGGGATGGAGCTGCCCCACTGGGATGAGCTCCAGGTGCCGTGGGCTTTGGGAGAGCCTGGCTTGGCTCTCAAACGTGCTCAGCACCGGCCAGGGGCACAATTCCAGCAGCCCTGGGAACGTGAGGGAAGGGACAAGTGCAGCCCTCGGTGAAATATGTCCCAGCTGGGGATGACATCAGGGCCATTGATCAGCCTGGGAGCCCCGCAGTGCCTGTCCAGCCTCTCCTGTGCACAGAGCAGCCAAAGGGAACAAGGGCTGCACTGAGCTGCCCTGGAGGCACCTGCCAGGAATTCCTCCTGCTCCCAGGACACTGCCAAGCCTCTCCAGGACTTTTCTGCAGAGAAAAGTCAGTGAGCGACTTCTTTCCAAGGGTACTGGAACACTTCATGCCCGTGGGTTGGCTGTGTCAGGAGCAGCTCCTTAGGGAGTGAGAAGCTGCTGAACTTCTCCTCCAGGTGGGCAGAGTGGGACAGCCAATGGCTGAAGTGTGACTCTTGAAACTGTCACCAACCTGGCAACTGCCTTTATGCACATTTATATTTTAACCAAATACATTGAAAAATGGGGTTTTCTTCTCCCATTTATCCAACTTAGAGTTCCCAGGCTGAGCTAAAGCCTCTCCAGACCTGTCCCAGCTCCCAGGCTGAGCCAAAGCCTTCCCAAACCTGTCCCAGCTCCCAGGCTGAGCTAAAGCCTTCCCAAACCTGTCCCAGCTCCCAGGCTGAGCTAAAGCCTTCCCAATCCTGTCCCCCCAGTGCAGCACTCACAGCCTCACGCTGCATTCCAGTCCATCAGCAGAAAACCCACACTCCCTGCTGGATGTTCTCCCTCCCTCCTGGATTAGTCCCAAGCTCGGAGCACTCCAGTAGGCACTGACAGACGGCAGGAGATGATGTAGAGGTGCAATCAGATCAGACCAGGCAGAGTACAAATCTGTACAGCATAATGAGTCTTCTATGGCATATATCAGAACTTTGAAAGTTTTCCTGGTTAAATATATAGTCTGAAAACGCTCAGCATATTTCATCTCATCGGAACAACAGGCTTTCATTGTTCCCGTGGCATAAATCTCTCCCAGGCTTCTAACAGCACATGATTTCCACCAGCTCCAGGCTGAGAGTGTGGCACAAGGAGAGGAGGCTTTGGACATGGAAATCGACTTAGGCTGCAAGAACAGATTTTGCATTGTTCTGTAGCTGCACGTCTCACGTGTCCGTGCTGCCCAATGGACCCTGCACAGATTGCTGCCGAGGGGAATCAGCTCAGCAGTCAGGTGTGTTCTGCCTGGGGTCTGCTGCAGTGAGCTGCAGCTCGGGGCACTGCAGCAGCAGCAGGGAACAACACAGGATCCGGGATGGTCTGGGGATGCTCCAACCCCACTCAGCTGTGCCACTCCCAGGCACACAAAACCTGTCCCCTGCAGGGCTTGACACCCTCCAACCCCAAAATGTGTTCACTTCTGCTCTGTCTCAGCGCTGTGAGTGAGAGTGGGACCTCCCTCGAGGGATCAGGGATCATTTACAGCTCGTGGTCCCAGCTCGGTGCTGCCAGTGCCAGTCCCTTTGGCTGGAGTGCCCCAGGAGGGGCCGGCACGTCACACACCGAGGTGGCCACAGGTCACTCAAGGGCAGGATGCTCTTATGTTCTCCTGAGGATGGAGCAGATGGAGATGCTCTCCAGGGCTCTCCTGCAGCAAACACTTGACAAATTCACCCTCATGGCATTCCCAAGAATGAGGCGAGTGCAGCCATAAAGCCTGGTTGGTGACAGGGAGATAAAATCCACTGACACAACATTCCCGTTGTAGCTGGAGATGGGATTGAAGCCTTTCTGCACTTTCCCTGCAGCCTCTGAGTGACCACGGGCCAGGCGGTGCCCAGATTGCCCAGAGAGGAATTCCCAGGGACGGTAGGAAATGACCCAGTCCCTGCTGGAGGAGTGCATGAAATGCTGGCTGTGCTCTCTCGTACCATCCAGGCAGAGAATTCCTATCAGCACACTGAGACTATAGGGTTACATTTCCTCAGCAGACCCCAGACAAAGCCCACGGGCTGCAGGCACTGCGCTGGCAGCCATGCAGGATGAGACGCCTGGCCTGCAGCATCCACGTCTGTGCTTTGTGTCACTCAGCTGCACTTTGGGACTTCTGAGAGCGAGAGGTCACGAACTGCAACCTTGCCAGAGCACAACCATCATCTCCCTGGGATAAGGAACAAACTGCAAATGTGTCTGTTCCTGGGTCAGGAATGCTGTACCAGCTGGAGCAGGGACTCTTCCCCTCCAATGCTGTGCCCAGCTCTGGGCCCCAGTTTGGGAAGGACATTGAGGGGCTGGAGCGTGTCCAGAGAAGGGCAATAAAGGGTCTGGAACACGAGTCCTGTGAGGGGCAGCTGAGGTGTTTATCCTGGAGCAAAGGAGGCTCAGGGGGGACCTTGTGGCTCTGCACAAGTCCCTGACAGGTGGGGGCTCAGGGAGGGTCGGGCTCTGCTCCCAGGGACCAGGGACAGGAGGAGAGGACACAGCTTTAAGCTGTGCTAGGGGAGGCTCAGGTTGGACATCAGCAGGAATTTCTTCCCAGAAAAGGTGGTTGGGCATTGGCAGGGGCTGCCCAGGGAGGTTTGGAGTGCCCATCCCTGGAGGTGTTTAATGGGAGAGTGGATGTGGCACTCAGTGCCATGGTCTGGTGACAAGGGGGTGTCAGGTCACAGGTGGGACTCCATGATCCCAAAGGGCTTTTCCATCCCAGTTAAATCTGCGATTCTGGGATGTTCAAGGCCAGCAGTGCCTGTGCTGGGAGACCCATGGGGTCAGTGCCTTCCACACCTTGTCACACCCTGCACCAGGATTTCCCTCGGGAAGCTGAATTCCCATTGGTGTGCAGAAGATTTTATTTAGTCCCAGGCAGAGTGTCCCTGTCCCTCACTGGAGCAGTCTGCTGGACATGGGGTTTGTGATGGTGACTGTTCCATGAAAAAGCAACATTCCAATTCCTGAGCAGGCCAAGGGAGCAGCACTCACAAAGGGCTGGGATTTATCTTTTTTACACCAGAAAACCTTTGAATGCTGAAACTAAAACTGATCAGGACCAAATCTATTACCTTTAAAATATTGTTAAATCACTTGGTTCTCTTTCAGCCATTTCAAGTATAAATGGCCATTGGCATAATGTTTTTATTTAAGATAATCAGTAAAAACACTGCCCAAGTTTCTAATTGCCAGTGAGATTGTTTAACTCATCTGAATCGTGTTTGCTTAATGAACCACTTCTAGATCTTTCAATTTGAGTAAATGCCACAGTGACATTAAAATCTGCATTTTGTAAAACACTTTGCAACAGATTTGGAGGGTTCTGGGAGCCCTCTCCAATGTACAGTTCTCTGATGTGTGTGACAAGGATGGCAATACAATTTTAGCACACAAAAGGACAGTGGGATTAAACTGACTCTATTTGAAAGTACACCAAGATCCTCCGGAGAAGGTTCCAGAGATAAGGGGGGTAAATGTTCATATGCAGAACCTGTCATATTATAAGGTCAGTATATTGTTAGCTAATGAAATTCAGACTGAATGTATCTCCTGTTGGCTATGGAGCAGGCAGGATGGCAGCCTATTTTATCAGCTTAATGACAATTTGAAAATCGAGATATGAGAGAAGGTGGCCAGACCAAAAAAATGCTTTTTAATTACCCCAAAAGATAATTAATCTGTTCATTTAACTTCTCAGCTCCAGGCACCAACACAACCAGTGCTGGGACATTTTCACAGACTTTGCACCCTTCTTTTATGGAGTAACAGCCATAAACATTCCAAGATTTAAATAGCTAAGTATCACATTTTGTAAAATACATAACAGGCATCACATTGCACACATTTGCCACTCTCCTGGGCCCTGAGGCACTGATTAGACAATTTCTTCAGGAAGCACCCAGGAAAGCCAGGAGAAGGCCTTCAGTAAAGGTTTTGATCAATGTTTCCAGAACAGGCCCTACCTGATATATGAGAAAATGAATTTTGTGGAAATTCAGATCTCTAATGCTGAAGGGACATAATGCTCTTAGCCATGACTCATTAGAGAAAAATAATTCTCATTTGTTGCATTTAGGTTTTGTTTGCTTTCTACCCTGTTGATGGCTGTTTGTCACTGCTGTCACCTCCCCTCTCCCACTCCTGCCTGGGGGCTCAGTATCACCCAGGGTTCCCCACAAACTCTGTCACTCATTCTTTCCTTCTGCTATGGCTTAAATACCTCCTGTGCACTCTCAGGCCTTCCCTTTGGCTTTGAGGAGGTTCCCATGTAAAATTCAAAGAAAGAAAAAATTCCTAAATATTTCTGACTTCACATTTCTTCCTTGCTTCTCTTATTTCTTCTCATGTCTTGTTCCTAAAAGGCCTCAACTTCTCTGCTTTTGCTCTGTCCTGGGAGCTGCCACACACATGTTTTCCTTCAGAATGCTGAAACCAAAGGTTTTTCCCAGCAATTTCCCCCCAGACCAAGGTGGATATGGAAGAGCAGTGCTTGTGTGCACACTGCAAACCCAACCCTACAGAGCTCAGCCTCTCCTGGCACTCAGAGATGCCATTGCTGCTGCAAGACTGGCTGGTGTGGATGCAGAGTCTGTGTCCACCAGGGCTAAAAATATCTCTGGAGATGCATTTTCTTCTCCACTGGTAACTCAGGGGGTCACACAGCCCCAGCAGGCAGCTCAGAGGCTGAGGCATTTCAGGGAGACAGAAGAAATTCAGGTGTGAGTGTCTGACCCAACAATTCCCTGTCAACAAAACACTCACTGAATCAACAGATCCCTCACCCGGATTGATGGAGTCATTGTCCTCTGGATTAACTGACATCCAGAACAACCCAGGCTGCCAAATCCTGATGGAGCAAACCCAAAACATCTGCTGGAGCATTTTTGGCTGTAATTCCGAGGAGGGGAAGCTATGAGAAAGGGGAATACAACCAGGTTAACCTGACTGGACTCCTTCGTGGGCAGCTGCCTCACAAGTTTCACATCTCCAGCCAGTGACATCCCCATAATCCCAGCACAAATCCGTGGGAAGGGGTCCTGGTGCTGCAGCACTGCCTCAGGCTGGGGCTGTGTCCAGCACTGCCCAGGGATCCTCCTGGGGGCTGCAGGGGCTCCTTCCAGCCCTGCAGCCTCTGCAAACACACGCAGAGCTCCTCCAGGGTGAGTAATGAGATGCAAATGTATTCCTTCAGAGCCTGATCCAAAGCCCAGTCAAGTCAATTATTATTAATGTAATTAGTACTGTCTAAGCAGTACAAGGCATAATTGAAGTCAGGTCTCCATCCAGGCAGGCTGTGGATGTGTGCAGAGCAGAATGAAAGGGTTTGCCAGCTAACCGAGTGTGACAGACAAAAGGGCAGAGAGGAAGGAGATGTGAGGTGATATAAAAAGAGCAGATAATCTGTCACAGAAACCCAACCTTAATCCTGGCCTTTGTCTGGCAATCCATGCAGCCTTCAGCACGAATTTCCAATGACAGTTACACCAGCAGCGTGCCCATTGAACACTATTTTGGACCTTTTTTTTTGCCATGAATTTTCCCTCTCCTGCCATTTTTATCCATTTCCCCCTGCTTGGGCTGGCATGAGCTCGCTGTTTATCCCTCTGGCAGGGACTGTGCACTGGGGGTCACTCAGGCCAAGCCAAAAGCCTGACCCTGGAGCTGCAGGCATGAATGACGGGCTGAACAAAACCCACTGTGAGCTTTGCTTTCTTCTGGCCCGGCAATTAAAAATACCTGAGTCACACTGAGCACGGGGACCGGGTTTGCTTGAGTGCCACGTCCAGATGCCAACCCACCAGCCCCTCGCTGTTCGCTGGCACTTGCCCAAAAGCTCTTTTTTTCCTCTTTTTTTCCTTTTCCCGGTGCAGAAGGGAGAGTTTCCCTGCGGAGGGAGGGTTGGGAGCAGCGGGCACAGGGAGGGGGCGGCTCGCTAGGATGTGGAGCCGCTGCCGCTCCTCGCTGGGCTCGACACCCTCTGCCCTGGCTCCAGCCCGGCCGGTGCAGCCAGAGCACCCTCTGCTGCTGTGCTGCTGCTGCCAGGAAAGGCCTGGCACTGCCGAACAGCTCCTGGCACTGCCAGACCCTTCCCGAACCCTCCCCGAATCGGGCAGGGGTTATCCGGTACTCAGGCAGCCCCTGGCACTGCCGAACGCTTCCCGAACTCGTGCTGGGATTATCCGGTGCCCAGGCTCGCTTTCAGCCTTCCCCAGGTACTGCCGAACTGTTCCTGGCATTGCCAGACCCTTCCCGAGCAGGGGCTGGGATGCTCCGGTACCCAGAAAGCTCCTGGTACTGACGAACCCTTCCCGAGCAGGGGCTGGGATTTTCCTGTACCCAAACAGCTCCTGGCTCTGCCGAACCCTTCCCGAACCCTTCCCGAATCGTGCAAGGATGCTTCGGTACCCAGGCAGCCCCTGGCACTGCCAAACCCTTCCCCAATCAGGCTGGGATGCTCTGGCGCCCAGGCTCGCTCCCAGCCTGCCCCCGGACTCTGTGAGCACACCCCCGAGCCGTTTGGGTGGTGATGGAGCAGGGGATGAGAGCCACGCAGCCTCCAGCACTACAGGATTATTTTTAAAGGCAGGAAAAGCTCCGTGTTCCATAACCCCAGTGTCCCGTGTAATAGGGGATGCAAGGCTGCAGCAGAGCCCTCGGCACTGGCACGGGTTTGATCTGGAAATATTTGTAGCTGCCCTTGCTATTAGAGCATATGAATGCAATTATAATCTCCCAGCAGAAATGGGCCGGGTGTGTGGTGAGGCAGGGGAACATGCAAGGGAATGTGTGTAAAATAATCCCCCTGTCGTGCTCATGTGAGGGCACCGAGATTCCTTCCAGGATCCAGGGCTCCCCACACTCCCAGAGAGGGGGGCACAGGCTGGCAGAGCCTGCACTGCTGGCAGAGAGGCCGCCAGGTCACCCTGCAGTGACCAGGCAGCCCCGGAAAGCAGCAGTGGGGAGATCTTTGTAGCTGGAAAAGGCAAGTCAACATGCAAATCCTCGTTAAAATATCTTTATTAGCAGCATTTTAATCACTTGCAAAATCTGGACCGGGATCAAACCAAACATAAGGCAGCAGCTGCTGTAAACAGCCGTTGTTGAAATGGAAAAATGATTAGTGCTGAGGGAAGGATGTCAGGAGTAATGAGCCTGCCTTGGCACTGCTGGGCTGAGCACGGGCATGGCCGGGCCCTGTCCTGCCCTAAAACCTCTCCTGGGGCAGGGATCCCCCACCTGCCACCTCTGCCTGCCCAGGAACCATCCATGGCCAGATTTACAGCTCCAGGGGCATTCCACACCCTGCTTGGAGAAAGGAACAGTTCCTCTTTCCTTCTGTCACACACTGGGACTGACACTGAAAGTCATTTTAACCTGCACAGAATTCGGGACGGGGAATTATCTGCCAAAACCTGAACTGGAACAAGGTGTGTATTAGCCATGTTTTGGCTCTGGCATTAATTGCACTTTCTTCCCCTCTGCTGCAGGAAGGGACCTGGGGCTCCTGGTCCATGGCCAGAGGGATCTGAGCCAGCAGTGCCCTGAAGGCAGGAGGGTCATCCCTGTCCTGGGGACATCAGCCCAGGGAGGGATTGTCCTGCTCTGCTCTGGGGCAGCCTCACCTCCAGCCCTGGGGCACTTTGGGGGCCACAGTATTAAAATAAACATTAGAGAGGGTCCAAAGGATAGACATGAGGATGGGGAAGGGTCTGGAGAGGAGCGGCTGAGGGGACTTGGTTTGTTCAGCTGGAGGAGACTGAGGGGAGACCTCACTGTGGTCTTCAACATCCTCCTGAGGGGCAGCTCAGAGCTCTGAGCTCTCAGGAACAGGACACAGGGAAGGGCTGGAGGTGGGCCAGGGCAGGCTTAGGATGGATTTTGGGAGAAGGTTCTTCCCCCAGAGGGTGCTGGGCACTGCCCAGGCTCCCCGAGGAATGGGCATGGCCCCGAGGCTGCCAGAGCTCCAGGGGCTGTGGGAAACTCCCTCAAGGATGCCCGGAGGGGATTTTGGGGTGTCTGAGCTCTTTCTCTGACACCTCAGCCCTCCCACTGCACACAGAGCTCACGGACACAAGAAGTTCCCCAGGTGAGAGCAGATCGAACCACGCTGAGGAGCACACACAAGCCATGGGCCACTGCAAACGAGGAGCAGCAGCAGCTCCTTAAACTACCTGCATTTCAAACCCTGAGCGTCAGAACACGACCAGTGGCCTCAGACAAACCAGCTCCAAGTCCTGCCCGAGTCCGGACGGGGGGGAAAAGCGTTGTTTAGTATTTTTCATTTCCATCAGGGGGAGCCTGAGCACAGAGGATTGGCCCTGGTGGCTCTCCAGCCCCTGAGGCTTTGCACAGTCCCAGCTCCTGCCGCCTCGAGTGGGAGCTGGGCTGCGAGGTCCTGTCAGCTCTGGGAGGAATTCACAAATTCTGCACTCACAAAGCTGCTTGAGCAGGGCTCAGGAGTGAGATCTGATCATCTAATCACCTTAGGGGAAGGTTAAAGTTTTTATTTATGTGTAATTCATACCACCAGCAATGCAAACTCTGTGGTTTGGAGGTTGCCTCTGCCTGGTAAATATTAACATTTGTGTCACGAGCAGTAATTAGAGGGTTACGTGTCAGGATCTGGGTCAGGGTTATGGGGTTACAGGCTGTGGACTGTAGGGCCTGAAATTAAAGGCCTTGCTGTAATCAGATTTACAAAACACCACCCTGGATCAAAGGGAAGTGCTATGGTAGCACTTGAGTAAGTAAATGGCTGGTGAAAAATGCAAAAATTCAAACACTTCCCATTGGAGAGGTGGCAGAAAAGTCAAAGATCAGGTGTTACACACAGTGAATCGGGTGTTAAACACTCTGAACTTCCTACACAACGTATAAAAAAACCTCTGTTGAATAAAAAGCAGTGAAAATCTAACACTGCAAAGGCCTCTGAGGTGTAACTTCAGAGCTCTGCTTCCAGTTCTCTTGGAGGAAAAATTGGCCTTCATGGTTAAGCCAGCCCTGGGTGTGGGAATGGAGCCGTGGCCAGCACTGGACACCGTGACCAGCACCTGCTGAAGTGCTCTGACCTTCTCCATCTCCCAGGATTTCTGGGGTGAGCCCAAACCCCCTCACTCAGCTGAAGGCCTCCTGTTAAATCCTTTGAGGCAGCTCTGGGATACCCAGCAGCAGTGGCCCTTCCTGAAATATAATTTTGTTTGCACTCAGTTTTCCACGTCTGCTCTGTCACTGTTGTGAATCAAGACACAATTCCCCAGTTCCTGCCTGTGCACTAGTGATCCCTGAAGGTGACTCCTGAAAATCCTGCTTGCCCTCCCAGGCTTCTGAGAAGGCCTGATTTGGATGCCTCACAAGAGGCTCAGCACATCAGAAAATCAGGTCAGTGATTCAGTGACCACCAAACCATTCAGATTTACCAAATCAGTCTTTCTGTGAGATCCAGAAGAAATTTGGGGTGTGCCCCCTCATGCCCCAAACTGCAATAATGGGTCTGGTTCTTCCAGTCAGCCTTTTCTGGCTCTCATAAACGATCTAGGGGAGAAACACTCTCTCTCTCTTTTTGCAGTTTGGGACACCATTCAACAGGGAGCCAATTACAGATGAGGCCATTATAAAAATAATAAAAATATGGCAAATGTAAAGCCAGCTCTAGTGGCTTGAGTGCAGACACGAGGTGGCAGGAGTCAAAGAGCTCATTATATTAATTATAAAATAACTATAGAAAAGGCTGAATTCCACCTCCTGAAATCTTTCAGCTGAGACTTACTAAAAAATGTGCTTTGCTCCTGCAAGACTTAAAGGATACAGAGGGTTCAAAGAGGATCAGAATGGTATCTCTTGGCTTTAAATATCCCTGGGTCCTGAGTGAGCAAAGGAGCTGCCAAGGAATAAAGTCCCTGTTCTAATTCAAAGTAAAACACACCTACATCTCCAGTCTGGGGAGACAGCTACCGAGGAGATCCGATATCAGAGCTCAGCCTTGTTTCCTCTGCTACAAGGCAAGGGCAGCTCAGTCCAAAGAAAACTCCTCAGCAGATTGAAGCAGCCGAAAGAAAAGTACATTCACTTGTTAATGTCTCATAGTCTCACATGTCTACGGTACAAAGGAAAGTATTTGAACAGCTTAAAAGTTTTATGGTTGGAATAACATTCAATAAAAAAAAATACATTTTTGCAGGGCTGGCCAAGGAACCACAGGCAGGCAGGAATTCCGGGAAAGCCCCCATGCCTCTGGGAGGAGCCCGTGGGGAGCAGGGAGAGGGGTCCCCAGGGACACAGGGAAGGGATGCTGGGGGTTTTTACCTCTGGAAAAGCCTTTGATCAGGCAGCTGGGCTGGGTCTCAGATATGCAGCTTCCTGCTGGGAAAACCCCCTGTCCAAAAGCTGGGTGCTGTGCTCACAATCTCCAAAAAAAATCTGACATGTTCCATGTGCCACTGAACCTCCCCATGGCCGTGAGCTCGCCTAGAACAGTGTCATGAACTCTTGGAGCAACAACTGATCCTGCACAGAGAGGTTCTGGGCCAGGCTTCAAATACCCCAGCCCATGATTTATGGATTGGTATCCACAGCAGAGCAGCACGTTTAGTCTTTCTTGTGATTTACAGAGCTGAAACCAGGTGAGATTCAGGGGTTTTAATGCATTTGACCTAGAAGTTGAAAACCCCTTTGATGCCCAAATTCAAAGTGAGTTTGAGTCAGAGAAATGAGCCCGCATGAATTGGACCCAAGAGTGCCTCTCCTCAAAGCCCTGTGAAGTGAAGGCATAGCTTTGCATCAGCTTTTGTTGACATCTTCCTTTGCAGCACCTTTCTAAAACTCCTGACTGCCCAAATGCAGAGCGTCCTCACCTCACTATTCATGAGAAATGTTCAGAGGTCTGGTTGTGCATTACACAAGCACTGTGAGAATGCATTGTCTGGCACCAGCATCTCCCAGGCTTTCCAGGAGTTCTGAGCTCTCTGTGTTTGCATCACTCAATGCCAGCGTGGACTGAAGGGTGTTTAAGTGGAGCGGAGTGGGAAACACAAAAAATTAAAGGAACAAGGATATCTGTATAATTTTTCCCAGTGTTTCCCCTGGCATGGACCTTCCCACATTTGAGAGCACCAGACCTGCAGTTCTCTGACATATGAAGCCATTCTCTGTGTCCTGCCTCTCCATCCCTTGTCCCCAGCCCCTCCCCAGCTCTCCTGGAGCCCCTTTGGGCACTGGAAGGGGCTCTGAGCTCTCCCTGGAGCCTTCTCTCCCCTGCCTGACTTGAGCCCTGGTTGTGATGCTGAGCTGAGCTCTCCAGAATTGAAGCTCACAGCTTTCTAATAGAAAGGGTCACTTTTTATTGCACTGGAATTCCCAGAGCTCTCCAGAGATTTCCAGGGAAATCTAAAGAGGGAAAATGACAGCAGAGCCCCCCCGGCCTGGAGGTGAAGCAGTGCTGTGTGTGTCTCCTTTTACTGCCCAAAATCTGTGGATGAAATTATCTCTGTTTACAAGAGCAGGGGGCTCACTTCCCCTCCTGAGCACAGAAGGGCAGCAAGTGTATAAATGTGGGCTGATTTCTTGGGCAGAGAGGAGAAAATCATTTCATTTCAGAGATGTGTTAGAAACTCTGTAAATGCAATAGGTTGTGCTCTGCTTAGGGCCACGCTCATTTCAGAAACTACGCATGGCACGAGGGTGAAAATCCCCTGCACCAAACCAGGAGAAAATGAAAGCCTGAAAGTCCCACTTTGGCTGAGCAAACCTGTCTCCACAGCCCTGCCCAAGAGATGGTGCAGCAGAGCTCCTTGGAAGCCTCCTGAGAACCTTGTCTGGTGTGTGCCAGTGCCAGCTGACACAATGGAAAGCACACACGGGGTGTTTCAAGGAATCACTTCACTTGGAAAAAAAGCTATGAGCAATGCTTTTTTTTCTGAGAACTCATTTTCCAAATAGAAGGTTCATTTTCTTCCTCAGAACAATTTCTCCCTTCAGCTGTGAACTCGACAATTTGCATCTGAAGTAGCCTTAAGATTCTACCAAGTCAAAATCAAGTCAAGAGTTGCGAGACCATCATTCTTTCTGAGACATTTCTTCTTTGGAAAAATGAGAATCCCAACAGAAACTGGAAGATTTTATTGCAACTGACAGAACAGTGGCCTCAGTGACAGAAGCCTCAGCCTTGGTGTTAGGAACATAAAGCTCCTGACTCCAATTCAGTTTTGTTCCATTTATATGGGCATGGAATTGGGTCTTTTGAAAGAAAAGTCAGCGGGCTCCAGGCACAGCTATGACAGGGAGACACCACGTGGAAATGGCTTTTATTCCTGTTCCCAAGACGTCAGTCCCAAAGGAAAGGCTGTAGGTGCCGACAAACTTCAGCACCATGGATTAAACCATGACAGGAAAAGTAATTAAGGGTGAAATACAAGGAAAGGAATATTTTAGCTCTCTTGGGGTTGAAAGGTTCTTTAGCCTGGCATTATTGGTCTTCTCCCACAAACCTTTAGCTTTGCTGGGGAGAGCACCAGATTCTCCCTGGCATGCCAAGTCCTGAATCCATCACAAAAATATATTTTGGAAACCTTTCTATCACAGCATTAAAGGAAAAACTCATGTTGACAAAAGTGCCTGTTGGTTCCACGCAGCCTTTCCATGTTCCTTGTGCTGAGGAGCAGGAGGTTGGGACCAAGGGATTCATAAATGTTAAGCAAACCCCGTCCCTTTAATGTGAAATCTGCCTCACTTTGCCCTGAGGTTGACATTTATTGTTTAAAAACGTCAAGAAAATGTGCTAAGGAATTGCCCATTGCCTTCAGTGCCAGCATGAAATGTTTAAAGTGCACATTTCTCATCTGGTGCCAGCTCCAGGCTCGCAGGCAGGCCCCGTTTGGCAACCAGAGGAGTGACACAAAGGGGTTCCCCCGATGAGAACCTTGGGGTCTGGGGCTGGCACAGCCCCTTTGGGCACAGCATTCCCTGCGAGGAGCTGGGCTCAGGCCAGGGCAGGCACAGGGCTGCCCCCCTGAGCATCCCAGGGAGTGACCAGAGAGCAACTCAGGGGTCACTTTTTATTGCACTGGAATTCCCAGAGCTCTCCAGAGATTTCCAGGGAAATCTAAAGAGGGAAAATGACAGCAGAGCCCCCCCGGCCTGGAGGTGAAGCAGTGCTGTGTGTGTCTCCTTTTACTGCCCAAAATCTGTGGATGAAATTATCTCTGTTTACAAGAGCAGGGGGCTCACTTCCCCTCCTGAGCACAGAAGGGCAGCAAGTGTATAAATGTGGGCTGATTTCTTGGGCAGAGAGGAGAAAATCATTTCATTTCAGAGATGTGTTAGAAACTCTGTAAATGCAATGGGTTGTACTCTGCTTAGGGCCACTCTCATTGCCACCCTTGCATGGATTTGCTGTTGTTAATCACTGCTGGTTGTGGGGTTTGAGCTCTCAGACGCTCCCACCTCAGGGTCCCCTGTAATGACAAGACCTGCCCCTAATTAATAAAGGATTGGGATACAAATGAGTTGTTACCTCCTTACCTCCCTGTTAACAGTGCAGAGCCAGTGGTCTGGGTTTGCAGAGGGTGGGAAATGCTGGAATGGAAAAAGGCAGATTCTCTTCCCTCTGCTCTGAGCCGGGGGAGAGCTCCCAGTACATTCCTGTCTGGGGCTCAGCATCCAACACCAGCAGAGCAACTGCTGGACTGAGACCTGGATTTCTTCCAGACAGGAACATGCACTGAGTGCTGCTCCTGCCTGGGAGCCTGCACACAGACAGAACAACAGCAGCCATCCCTGACTCACTCACCTGCCAGGACCTGCTGCTGGAGGGTTTAACACTTTGGGGATGCAGCTCGTCCTCATTCTGGCTGGAGAACACAATTAGGAGATGCTGTGCCAGAGGAGTTGGATAAACAGCTCTGAAAGCCTGGGCCATTGTCAGACCTGGGAGCAGGACAGGATCTGTCTGCCCTACTTTGTGTCAGTCCTTTATGATGTCAAGCTGGCTGCCAAATAAATTGACCTTGTCAGTTTTAAACCAGCAATTATCATCATTAGATTATTGAAAACAGCACTGGGCCTGGAATGCCACCAGTAGGAAGATGCTTTCTGATGATACAATTTTGTTCCCATATGGAAATCAGCAGGTTTGCCCACAGCACCTTTACACTGATTTAAAGTGCAGCTCGTGCTGTTGTAATCATGATATTCCCATCCTTGGGAAAGGCTGGGAGGCAGCTAAACACTGAATAAAGTGAGTTTCTGTCTTTTATAGCACATATAATGCTGCTTCCAAATCCAAATAATGTCCTTACAAGCAGCTGAGTCCAAACCTGCTTGCTGAGATCAATGCACACTGAGCACAGGACCCAAAAAAGGCCTCGTTTTTATGTAATGTTCATCAGCCAAAGGGTCAGAGAGCCCCTCTGTGAGTGGCTGACTGAGCATGGTCAGCTCTGCACAGGGCAGTAACCCCAGGGGCGGTGCCAGTCTCTCTTGCCCTGCACCCCCCCGAGGGAAGGGAGGCTTCTCTGGGTACCTTTTGGGTCCCTGACACTCACCTGGATCCTTTCACAGAGCTTGCAATCCCCTACAGCTTACAGTAAACATAAAAGTGGCTGGATGTAGAAATCTGCTCGCCTGTTGGTGCCTCTGAGGGGTGTGGATGTGGTTTGGACAGGGACAGAGATCTCTAGAGACTGGTCTTAGAGCATGAGGTTTATTGTAATAAAGAGTGTGGGGGTGAGAGACCTGCCATGAACTGCCAGGTGTGGCCCAGAGCAGGTCAGAGAGGTGAGAGAGAGAGGTAGAGGAATAGGAATCCCGTGGTTCTCGCTTACAATACAATAAATCATGTTCTATGCTGAATATTCTAATTTTCACTAACCAATCTAGGAAAAGATACAAACTCTATAGCATCATTGTATTATCATGTGGTGTTATATTTTAAACCCTAAAAACTGCTTTTTTTTACCTTATGCTAAGTTAGTAAAGTCTACTCTGACCCTTGGCCCTGCAGGCAGGCAAGGGCCATTGTCTAATCGAGGAAGGCCATTGCTCAGTCAAAGAAGGAGATTCCCTGTGGTGGCCACACCATTGTCTTTCAGTTTATTCAGTAACTGGGGTTTGGTATCTCAAAACTTGTCTTCATTTCAATCTCACTTGTAATTTCTATATTTTCACCATCTCTCACTAGGTAATAATTTCTATAAGACTTTCCTATTTCTTCCTCCCCAACAGCTGGATCCCCCCTCCCAGAGACGCTCAGAAATAAGGAAAGGAGAGCACACAGTAATAACCCCAAATTCTGCTTTTGCAGCCCAGCAGGGAGAGGCCCAAGCTCCAAACCCTCCCCAGCAAACAGAGAGGACCTGAGCATTTCTGCCAAGCCTATACCTCTGCACAGAGAGGCTGAGACAGATCCTGTCAGTGCTGAGCACTGAGTGAGCTCACCCAGAGCAGTGCAGGAGGAGCTGTAGCAGCAGATTCCAGCAGCAAACCATAAATCACGTGTGGGGCTGGCCGGCAGCCAGAGGGAAGCTATGGACCCATCTCCAGCACAGCTGAGACCCCGGGGCACTCGGGGTTGTGTTTGGGACCTGATCTGCTCCCCTTACCCATCGCAGCTGGGCTCCAGCCTGTCCCAGGAGAGCAGAACCCCTGGGATACACACAGAGCTGGAGCCCAGAACGCCTGGGACACAGAGCTGAGCCCTGCCCTGCTCCAGAGCCAGGGATGGACAGCCCTGAGCTGTAGCTGCTCCTCTGGAAGGGCTCAGGGGCAGGAAGTGCAAACTGAGCTGGGGATTGCTGCAGCTCTGCTCTGTTCTGCTCAGTCCCTGCAGGTGCTGGGCTTCCAGCACATCCCCCAGGGAGGCTGGAGGAGGATGCTCTGTGGTTTCAAGCAGAGAAAAGGTCTGGGTGTCCTCAGTACCTCTGGTGGGACCCCTTACACTGTAAATATTTTACTTCCCTGCTCCCCCAAAATTAAAGTTTGGCCTTGAATTTTATTAACCATGCCACAGGAAACAAAACCTTTCATGTCAGTGCTCTGGAGAGAGCAAATGGTCCCAGTTGCTTGCCTGGCAGCAAACCCCTCTTATTTCCAAGGCCAGTCACTCCCAGAAGCCCATCATTCCCGTGGCAGCAGCAGCACCCAGCCATTATTACAGCATTATTATTACACTATTATTATTATTATTATTATTATTATTATTATTATTATTATTATTATTATTATTATTATTATTATTATTATTATTAGGTTTAATTTCTGCTTTACTCTCTTTTACCCCCTGCCTGCATCCAGTTCTGCTGAGCACCCAGAGAGGCAGCTTCCACCACCAAATCTGTTTTCTGGTATTTGTGTCTAGGGAAACTCAGAAATGTTAATCCCACAGATCCTCCAGCGTCTTTGAGTGATTTCCCCACTCCTTCCATGGCCTGAGCTGCCTTCCCTGAGCAGTGATAAACCTTCCTTGCCAGAACAGCACTTAACCAAAAACCCCAGGCACCTGCAGGGCCCTGTGTTTTCCAGACTTCCCCGGGACCCACTTGGCTGTGTGGAGGCCAAACATCCTGCCCATCCCCAAGGTTTTATCCGAGGGATTTCTTGCTTCACTGCACAGACATTTGTGCACGGACTGATTCCAGTGCAGAAAGCTCTGGCCCAGGGAAGCTGCCAGGCTGAAAGGGACTGCAGGGACTGGACACCAGCTCTGAAATCTCCTGCCCAGGTCAAAACACTCCAAACACTAATGAGGGGTCAGCCTAGAGAGGGATTTCTAATTTGGTCAACAGTTACAGAAAAAAAAAAAAAAAACACTTTGGTTCTGCTGGAAATTATCTTGGTTATTAATCCCCCAAAATGCCTTGAATCAACCTTTGATGCTCAAACAACTTCCCCTGTGTCCAGGGAGGCCCACAGGCATCCAGCACATGCTCTACTGCTGTTGGGGCAGGATGAAAAAAGTCACAATTTAAATGAAAAATCCCCTGGAGAAGTTCCCTGCACACGGGTGTCTCAGCTGTGAATTCTGTGTGTGGGACAACTGCTCTTCCTCTGCCTTTCTGGCTCAGAAACCTTTGGGCTCCACTGCTCTCCTCACTTCACACCTGCAGTTTCTCAAAGCCCCTTTCCCAAGGGCTTTTGAGGATCTGTCTCCATTTCCCAAAAATACTTCCCACTTAACACCAGATGGCACCGCTGACCACCTCCGGCTGAACGCGAGCCCAGGTACCCGGGACAGGTTCCGAGCTCTTTATTCAACTCATTTACAGCTCCTGAAGAGCCTCTCCTGGTGCTTCTCCTGCCCATCCCTCACCGTGCTTTGTCACAGACACAAATCTGTCCTCTTGCTTCATCCTCCCCTAGGTGAGAACAGCTAAAATCTTCCCCGAGTGTTTTTAACTCCCTAATTAAGGCTGGCAATACATTGATTCATGAATGTGAATAAAAGGAGTCGTGATAGATCAAAGACTCACTCAGTGTGGCACCACATCTCTTTTATTTTGCAATACATGCAGCCTACAAGCCTTTCCTAAGTGAGAGGTGAACAATGCCCCACAAAACTTCCTGTGAGCCAAAATTCAGAGCTCTGGGGGTCTGGGTGACACTCAGCACCACCAGGCTGGGACCAGCCCTTCCTGAGCCATCACACAAAGCTCCTCTGATAGCACCGGGCTTCAGTCACCACCAATCTGGACCCCATTACTAAAGAGGGGAACAAAAACAGGTTGGCTTGGTATTAGCATTTCTCTGGAGTCCCTGGGAAGCAGAAGGACTGAGGGAAGGGTGAATTCCTTCCCTATACAACTGAGAATTACATCCTTTCTCAGGAATGTTTAAGCTAATTTGGAGAATTTAGCAGATATTAATGTTCTTGCTGCAGAGTCATACACACCAGTCCGCAGCCGGAGATGAATTACTTGTGAATCTTGTTCTATTTCCATGGCTCTCTCTTGAAACAAGGCATGTTTTATAGCACTTTATACTTTTTTTTTTAAGTAGATTCCCCAAATCGTTGCCTTTTTATGAAGTCCATGGCATTCCTTAAGCTGTTTTATGCCTAGACAGTATTGAAACCTCCAGACCCCACTCCAAGGTACATTCTCCTGCTTTCCCACTCCTTGAGGATTCCCAGGCAGAACCTGCCCTGTATGTATTCTCCAGGCTCACATTTTCCAGCACCTCGCCTCCCCTCAATGCTCCAAAATGCTGCTGCAGAGAATCCAAACCCACAGGCCAGACCTTGGTTCTCACAAAATCTCCCCCCATTACAACCAACAGGGTTTGAGTCTCACCCTGGGCTGCAGAACTCCTTGGGTTCCATCTGAGCTGACTCAGATATTGTCCAGCTCTACCACTCCAGTGCTACTGGAACAGCAAATCACCCTTGAGGGCTCAGCCTTTCCAGAAAGGGGGTCAAGGCCAGAGTTACAGAGTCATCCCAGAATGGTTTGGGTTGGAAGAGATGCTGAAATCCCATCCAGTGCCACCCCTGCCATGGCAGGGACACCTCCCACTGTCCCAGGCTGCTCCCAGGCCTGTCCAGCCTGGCCTTGGGCACTGCCGGGGATGGAGCAGCCTCTTCTGCCCTCACTGACAGATGAACTCCTCAAAATTATAACTGATAAATGCCCAGTGGTTTATAAACCTCACAATTTATCCAATATCAAGTGATTCATTACATTCTCTGATACATGCAGCAGGGCTTTGCTGTTCAGACAGGGTCCCAGCAGGGAAACTCATCCCCAGAACGCCTCACATCCTGGTGCTCAGGGATATCAAGCATCCACTGTTGCGGGAGAGCACACTCAGCATGTAAAGGTTCATGGCTAAAACACCATCAAAGCATCTCTTAAGAAGTGCGTTTGGCCTCAAAATCAGGTTTAATCTCTTTTTTAATGACAATTTTCAGGATGTTTTCACCAGGACAGGAACATAAGTCAAGTCAAAAGATTTTTTCCTCTGACAAGGAGTCCAGGTGTAACTCCAAATGGAAATGCATCCTGAATCCATCCTCTCTGGTTCCATTTGGTTCGGGTGAGGTGCTCACAGAGTGAGTCCTGGTTCCCAGGCAGCAGCAGGAGGGATCTATTCCCTGGCAGGAGCAGGGAAGCTGAGATGTTTCCATCACCAGAGACAACTCTGCTCTGCATCCCTCCCGAGCCAAGGCTTTGCCTTTCCAAAGTGGTCACAAAGGGCTGCTGGAAACTGCAACCATCATGCCCCAGCCCTGCAGAGAGCCTGAGCAGCCTGGGGGCTGCAGCTGTGATCCACCAGTGATGCTCCCAGCTCAGATTTCTCATTTGAACCCCATTCCTGCCCCCATGGCAGGGTGGGCACCGAGGCTGTGGGTGCCTGCAGGGACACTCCATCCTATCCCTGTGTCCATCGCCCTGGGACAGCTGCTCCTGATCCCTCTGCCCTCCCAGGGGTCCTGAGCAGCCCCTGAAATCTGTGGGGCAGACCCTGCAATCTGTAGGACAGTCCCCACAATCTGTAGGGCAGCCCCTGCAATCTCTGGGGCAGCTCCACAATCTGTAGGGTAGTCCCCAGAATTTGTGGGGCAGATTTGGGGTGTGGGGCTCAGCCCCAGCCCCTCTGAGCTGCAGCAGCTCATGCCTGACACTTCCCCAGTTATCCAGGGCTTGCTTTCATCTCCGGGGCAGCCTCAAGTGTTTCTCAAGCTGCAGCATTTCTGTTTTATGGCTGTCCAAGTGCTGCAGCCTTCTGCTGGTATTGCCATAAAAATCCGGGGGGAAAAAGCTGAAGTTGAGTAAATTCCGTGCAGATTGTGATTCTCCACAGGTTAACTCAGTTCTCAGTGCTGACTCAATCCAGTTTGGCTTCTTCTGGAGATTCTGGGTTGCAGCCCCACTGTCAGGTACTGGGGCTGATCTTTTAGGATGATTTATGAGGAGGGATAAAACAGGGGAGCAACACATCCCACTCTGCTTTTTGAAACACTGGGAAGCTCCATCCTTCTCAGGACAGGCTCCACTCCATCCATCCATGATGTCCACAGCTAACTGGGACTTCAGAGTGACTGGTGCTGCTTGGAAATGGGAATTTTGGGAAAACCCACAGCATTTCACACCCACAGGCTCTGATGCCACAGCCTGACTGGGAGCCAGCCGAGCCACTGGGCCTGACTGGGAATTAATTAAACCTGCAGGCTGGGGATTAGGGCTGCCAGGAGGGAGATGGGATCCCCCCCCAGGTGCTGCAGGCTCTGGCTGCATCCCCTGCACTCATTCTCTCATCTCAGCCTTGAGGCCTTGAACCTCAAAATCCAACCCACCACTGTGCATTTCCTTCTGTTTCTGCAGAGTTCCCCATGGAATCCTCATGCCCTGCACATGGCATTTCCCTTTGCCCTAAAAACCAGAATAAAATCCCATGAGCCCTGCCCAAGCCAGGACATCCCATCCCAGCAGATTTCTTAAGGAAGACAAGCTAGAACAGGCCAGAAAAATGCACAGAATGAGGCATGGCTGCTTTGAGACACTCGACAGCAGCCACACAAGACTTGGGATGCTCACAACAGGTGGCAGCTGCTTGCAGGGACGTGGAAGGGGCCCCACATGCTGCTGCTAATGAAATAATCTGAGGTCAAACCAATATTTGTGTGGAACCGCTGTGTTTATCTCTGCACGTCAAGATAGCACACACAAATATTTATCTTCCCTGAAAGCCTTTCAAACAGAGTATTCCTGCAGCTGGAGCGCTGCCGAGATACTCAGCGGTCACTTCCTGCAGTATCCTACAATTCTGGGATAATTTGCCTTGATTTGGGGCTGCACAGAGCTCTTCAGGGGTGCCAAGCCCGCAGCCCAACCCAGAATTCAGCCCCTCTGAGCTGGAATGTCCCTGGCATTGCCAGGTCCCAGGCTTGGGTGGTGTTTCAGGCACAGGGAAGGGCATTGGCACACACAGAATGCTCTGCCCCACAGAGCACTGAGCTGTGGGTGGGTTTTCCTGCAGATCCCACTCTATTTGGGGGGGGATTGAGATGCCTTTTTCCTGGTTTTAGGGAAATGGAGCCAGATATGGTGAGAGGGTTGGGTGTTGGGGAAGATGAAATAGGAAAGCCTTATAGATATGATTGCGTTGCAAGGGATGCTGAAAATATGGAAAGTATAGTCGAGATTGGGATGAGGACAAGGTTTGAGTTGAAGAGTAACTAAGAAACAATGGTAGAGCTGGCTGAAGGTAATCCTCAGTCCTATTGTTCTTGATAGAACAATACCCTCTGCCTAGGCAGGTCCAAAGGTCAGAATAAACCCAGCCAGCCTGGAAGAAGATTCCCAAAAGTAGTTTTTTAAGGTTTAAAATATAACCCTGTATGGTAATGCAATAATTCTTATAGGCTGCATGCAAATATTGTAGAGTTTGTAGCTTGTTTCAGATTGGTTAAAGAGGATTAGAATATTCAACAGAGAAGATGATTTATTGTATTGTGAATGGCAAATCGCTCTCTTTTCTTACTCTCTCTTTTTTGCCTCTTTCTCTGTCTTTCTCTGGCCTGCTTTGAGCTGTGTCTTGCAGCTCAGCAGGTCTCTCTTACCTACGCTCTTTCACAATAAACTCCCATGCTCTAAACCCATCTTTAGAGATCTCTCGCTTCTATTTTACCCTCATAACCAAATTCCACAGAGTTAAATCCTACAGTTGGGGGTCGTTAGCTTGGGGTTTAATTAGGATCCTGTTGGGTGCATCACCTGCCCCAGGTGACACAATGCACACACCCATCAGTCACACACACAAGTTCCAGCCCTCACACAGCCCAGATCCAACAAGGGAGCCCAATGCTGGGGCTGGGCTGGGCTCAGCTCGACTTTCCAGAATCTGTCCTGCCAGGGGCCCTTGGCTTCCTGAGCCAGCAGAATGTTTGGTGTCCCTGGCTCTGCAGCTCTGGGCTCTTCAGGCTCAGGGCCTGCAGGGCACTCCCAGAGCACTGAGCACCAGGCTCAGGGAAGGGTCACAGCTGTGCTGGTGCTGTGGGTGCTCAGAGCTGGGGAAAAGGGATAGAAAAGAAAAGGAAAAAATCATTCTGGCATCTGTTGGGATGAGGAAGAGGGCTGGGGGTTGCTCTGGTGCAGGGGATCACTGCTGAGCAGAGCTGAGCATTACAGTCCTGTTACAGCACCCCAGGCTGGCTCAGAGCTGAGGATAAACTTCACACGTGAAGGCAGCAAATCCTGAGTGGGTGCTGGGGCTGCTCACCACCACCACTCACCCACTCCACAGGACACATCACATTTTCCAAAGCCACTTCACCCCTCAAGTGGGTGTCAGGAACTTGTAAGGAGCTCCCAGGAACAGCCCTGGCACTGACAGTTCCCTGTGTTAACCCTTCAGTCTCACAAACATTCGGTGGTATTTGGCACTGAGAGGTCTCCACATCAGCTGGGAGTCCTTGCTGTACTGGCACTGATTGTTCTGTCTCCTTGTGTACAGAATTAATACACAGCTCTAGGTACAAATGGGAACCTGGCAGGGGTGACCTGGCAATTCAAGCCCAAAACTGAAATGAGTTTGCAGCGTTTCTAAATGAACCTGTCGCCATCTCCTTTCCAAAGTGACATTAAAACACAAATCTGCCTCCACAGCACCCTTCTATTCCCCCAAAACCAGCATGTGGAGCATTTAAGGTTGGGATGGAAAGGCTGTTAAAGGATGGGAAAGTGAAACATTGGCTGCAGTGGCCTCTGGAGTATTTCTGCTGTCAGAGACCTAGAGCCAAATGTCCTTAAGAGAAAAAGGTACAGACACTTCCTGCCTGTGTTCAGAGACATCAGCAGACACCTCTCCCAGGTGAGGGGGGATCATCCTCAGTGCAGGTCAGTGGGAAATGGACATCTCCACAGAATATCACCCAAAAACTTCAGAGGTGCTGGGCACAGCTAAAGCAGGTGGTACCCAGCAGCCAATAAGTTATAAAAGGTTTTAATGTGACATTGGGCTTACTCAGCCCAGTGTCAGAGTGGGTATCCTTGTAGATGGCACCGCTTGGCCTCCTCACTGAGGCAAATATGTCCATGAGGTATCTTGGTTTTCTTTTTAAATTACAAAACCCCTTTAAAAGCCATTTTCTTACCATCATCCTTTCTTGTGAGAAACCAGAAAATGTGTGTGGGAAATTCACTTTGCAACACACATGGTAGATGAGGCCTTTGTTTTCAAGATCCTCCAATAAAATTCAGGCTTTTCCATCTAAACCAGTTTCTTTGTTGCTGGTCCATCCTAGGACACCACCCCTTCATAGAAAGGGTCAGTGATCTCCTGCACTGACAGCTGAGCAAGCCCAGCAAGCAGCAGGTCCTTGCTCTCCCGGGGAGATCCAGGAGGTCCCAGAGGAGCAGGCAGAGGGTCCATCCCCAGCCTGGGTGTCTCCTTCCACCCAGGGAGGGTTCAGCACCAGAGAAGGAGAAATGGGGGGCCCTGAGCCACAGAGACCCCCAAGTGCCACCAGACCCAGCAGTGGCAGTGAGAGGAGGCTGGGGCTGTTTACCAAAATCAAATTATTTCAATCTCTGTGAGCTTTGCCTGCCCAACCTGCTGTGCACTGGCCCATGCATTAAACACCAGCTTGCACATTCCACAGAGAGGTTTGGGGATTTTTATTTTTTTCCCTGCTTTCTGGGCTGTCAGAGAGGATTTGGATGAGGTCAGTCTCTGAACACAGAACTCTGAGTCTCAGCTGAAGGCAGGACACAAGAGCTACGTCTCTGCTGTCGGGCGTGTTGCATATTGTGCATATCAGCTGGGTTTGTTTTATTACCAACAATTACCAGCTCCAGGCAGGGTGACCTGCTGAACGAGCTGTCTGACACAGCCATTAGTCACAGCTCAGCAGACACCACCATAGGGGGATTTGGATCCTGTAAAGCAACAGGCACTTATCAAACAGTTGAAAAACCATAGACTAAGCACAAGCAGCGCCGTGGCTGCCAAGGGGGGGGAGAAACCTCCTGAAATCTGGAATGTGTTTCTACTTACTGTCCATCCTAGTAAAATAAAATGATCTCTCATTTGAGCATATGGTTCTGCTTAGACAAGAAACTGTATATATTGGTCTAAATCCAGAATAGCCCTTCTGACATATTACTCAGTATTAGAAAATCACTACAACCTGCGTGCTCTGCAGCAGTTCCTAATGCTAAGTGCAACAAACCTTCAGTGAGCTTCCTCCTCCCTCTCTCCTCCCCAGCTCTCTGTCCTGGACTCATTTCATTCTTCTTTTCTCAGCTTGGTACCTTTTCTGCATCTCTCTCCTTTCTTTTCTCCATCTCTTCGAGAAGGGAGCATGACTTTGCCACATGAAAAGACTTCCAGCAGCACCCCAGAGATCCCAGTTTGTGTGGAAGCCCACTGATGGCACAGAGGCTGAGCTTTCAGGTGGCAAACTCCTCCTGGATAACCTGCAGGTGTGTTTTGATGGCCTTTATGCGTTTTAGCAAATTGCTTGGCTTTTGAGTGCAGCAAGAAGGGCAGAGGAAACTCCAGAACTTTGGGGATGCTCAGGTGACAATGGAGATGAGCCCCCAGTTCCCAAGGTAGATTTCTCTGAGGATGAAGAAGGCTTTGCAGGTCATGGACACTGAATGGGAGCTCTCTGAGGAGAAGCTGGTTGTCATTTCTCTGCCTGTATTTCAGGCATGATCCAGTATTTCCAGGGGAGCATGGTGATTTTTCAGAAAATGCCATCATGAAAGAAACACTGAACTGAAACATTTCACGAGATCAAAACACTTGAATGGGAAAAGCTCACGATGTAAGAATGGATATGGATGGGAAAGGAGCCCTGGCCAGAAAATCACGCAGCCAACTGGGCCTGGGCTGGATCCAGCTCTGTCAGGGGTGGATTCATTTCTGCTGGGCTCTTCTGCAGCTCCCAGAGCCCAGCAGCCAGGGAGGAGGGATCAAACGAGCTCAGTGCCCTGGGTCCCTGAGCTGTGTCTGCAGCAAAACCTTCCTGGGGTGAGCTGGGAGAGCCCCGCAAGCACTGGCACCACACACAGCCCAGAGCTGCCCCTCAGCCAGCACAGGGGAAAATCTGGCCCCAGCAGGGGCAGAAAATACCAGTGGCAAGGGGCTGCACCAGTATGGCCCTTGACTCCTCTGCTTTTAACAGCTGAGACTGAAAAATAGAGTTTTTTCCATGAAAAATCAGCTTCTTGGCTGAGCAAATGAACACATGTGAGCAACAGGTAAATACAATTGCATAAGGAAAAATGCAAAAATAATTCCTTTGGAGTTTTCTTAAAACAGCTTTTTTTAGCAAAGCATTGGATTGGCAAAATCCCTCCCACTTCTCATAAGGAAATAATTCCTTTGGGACCATGTTCATCTCTGTGGACTAAGAAGTTATCTGCTGAATTTCATCCCAGCTCTTAGCTCGTGTTCAATTTGCCACCCACCAGTTCAAGCCGTGCTGTCTGAGGAAAGGGGCAGAATCATCCAGAAGGGTAAAAGCTCCAACCATTTCTGGACACAGAGGAGAGGAAAGGAGACTTCCTGGGATATTGTGGCTTGAGGTTGGAGTCCTTGCTGCACTCCAGGACTCTCAGTCTGTGCCAGTAGAACGGATTCTTCCTGCACAGGAAAGATTCCCAAAGACCTCAGCCAAGACCAGGATCTGTGCCAGGGATGGAGGAGCCTCAATTACTTGTGTGACTCTGCTAGAACAAGCCCCAGCTACTGACAAGGCTGAGTTTAGAGGGAATGGCTTCAGAACCTCTCAAAGAGGGGGAAAAAAGGGCATTTTGTAGAGTAGACACCTTCACCAAAGCAGGGCTGGAAGCCAAAGCTCCCAGGGAGCAGTGCCCAGCAGCAGGCACAGGATGGGATCAAGCAGGAGCAGCACAGCCAGCACAGCCTGGAGAGCAGCTCTGGGGAGGGACCTGGGGGCATGAAAACACCTTTGACATCACATCACATCACATCATCATCACCCCATCATCACCTCCAGACCCAACAGGATCAGAGGAGATTCCCAACAGTGAATGCCAGCGTTCTCTGTGGGCTTTGCTGGATTGATGGCTCCTGTTTGTTTGGGTGGGTTGAACTTAATTTAGGCAAAACTGGACAATAAATTAACCATTGCCATGATGCCAGAATGATTTTTGCCTTTTCTTTTCTATCCCTTTTCCCCAGCTCTGTGCACCCACAGCACCAGCAGAGCTGTGACCCTTCCCTGAGCCTGGTGCTCAGTGCTCTGGGAGTGCTCTGCAGGCCCTGAGCCTGAACAGCCCAGAGCTGCAGAGCCAGGGACACCAAACATTCTGCTGGCTCAGGAAGCCAAGGGCCCCTGGCAGGACAGATTCTGGAAACTCCAGCTGAGCCCAGCCCAGCCCAGGCATTGGGCTCCCTTGTTGGATCTGGGCTGTGCAAGGGCTGGAACTTGTGTGTGTGACTGATGGGTGTGTGCATTGTGTCACCTGGGGCAGGGGATGCACCCAACAGGATCCTAATTAAACCCCGAGCTAACGACCCCCAGCCCTCTCACCGTGTCTGGCTCCATTTCCCAACACCAGGAAAAGGCATCAGCCAGATGGGGCTTTTTCACCAAGCAGGGCTGAGCTAAGCCCTTCTCTCAGCCTGGGGTTTGCTGGACAGAGCTCTCTCCTCTCAGGTGCCCTGTGCCAGGTCCCAAACCTCGCCAAGCTCTGAGCCCCAGTGCCCCACGGTGCCTCTTCCACCCACAGCCCTGGAGCAGAAACCAAACACACCTCCAGGCCCCTGGCACTTCAAACCTGTCCCCAACACCTGCTTGGATTGCTCAGAGCTGTGCCCTGGCCGTGGGCCAGGCGTGAGCTCAGCCCTGCAGCTGGAGCCCCCCTGACACATCACAAATCCTGGCCAGGGCTGGGCACGCGCGGGCCCCGCCAGATGCTCGGTGCCTGCTCCTCCATCCATCATCGGGGGGGAAAGGCATGGAGAGAGCCAGCTGGGGAGAACAGGGACTGGCACAGCTGGGACAAGGTGGAGAGGGGCCAGCAGAGGCTCAGGGCAAGGGGTGAGCTCACAGGGCAGCTGGCAGGGAAAAAGGGCCCGAGCAGGGAAGGAGCAGGGAAGAGGGGCAGGGAAAGGAGCAGAGCAGTCCCTCAGCACAGCTCTGGCTCCCCCAGTGCAGATCCTGGCCCAGGAGGGAGGCTCAGAGCAGGGTGGGGCCACGGCATTGCTCCTCTCTGACAGGCGGTCTGTGATCCTTTGGGAACATGCTGGAACATCCCTGTTTTGGGGAGCAGCAACAAACCAAACCTTCCTGTGACAGCTGGAGCAGGGACACCTGATGCCTTTTACCTGCTATTAGGAAAATGGAGCCGGACACGGTGAGAGGGCTGGGGGTCGTTAGCTCGGGGTTTAATTAGGATCCTGTTGGGTGCATCCCCTGCCCCAGGTGACACAATGCACACACCCATCAGTCACACACACAAGTTCCAGCCCTTGCACAGCCCAGATCCAACAAGGGAGCCCAATGCTGGGGCTGGGCTGGGCTCAGCTCGACTTTCCAGAATCTGTCCTGCCAGGGGCCCTTGGCTTCCTGAGCCAGCAGAATGTTTGGTGTCCCTGGCTCTGCAGCTCTGGGCTCTTCAGGCTCAGGGCCTGCAGGGCACTCTCAGAGCACTGAGCACCAGGCTCAGGGAAGGGTCATAGCTGTGCTGGTGCTGTGGGTGCTCAGAGCTGGGGAAAAGGGACAGAAAAGGAAAAAATCATTCCGGCATCACAGCAGGAGGTCAGGAAGGTGTGGAGGTGTTTCCTCCTCTCATGGTAAAAGCCAGCTGAAGTTACCATCCCCGTGGGTGTGAGAGCTCCTGCAGCAGCCAGCAGGAAAACTGTCACCATCGTCCGCCTGTCCCAGCAGATGTGGCAGAGAGCCCTGAATGACAGGTAACCGAAACAAATACAAGGCAAAATCAAGGTTAATTGTTACATATTGCCCTGGTTTTACAAAGGTGTGGTGCTCACAGGGCTATAATAGAATCAGAGGTATTAAAAAATCCCCTAAACTATTTATTTTAAGGTGAAGTCTGATGGTTTCAAGTAAAGAACTCTGTTGTGTACTCATTCTCCCAGCAAAGGACTGGACATGAGGGATTGGGAAGTCATTTAATCTCGTTTTACACATTAGTGGAAACATAACAGAGAAAATTACACAAAGAGAGAAGTTTCTCTGGTCAGAAAAAATACCACAGCATCCCAAACTCTCCTCAAAAAAAAAAGCCCAACACTTAAACAAAAGGAAAACAACCCCAAAAAACCCCAAACCTTGGCCCATGGCCTCAAAGCCACCCCTTCCCTGGCACATCAGTGCTCAGATCACTGGCAGAGTGCTCTGAGTTGTACAGCAAGTAAACAAAAAAACAAATACATAAATAAATACATAAATACACAAATACATAAATACATACATACATAAATAAATCAGCCTATAAATTCTGTGATACTGTATTGTATGAACAGCAAAAAGAGAGCAGAGAAAAGGGGGCTTTGCCTGGCTCTGGTAAACAACAATCCTGGGGAAAAGCCTGGCCTGGAACATCCCCAGCCATGCCTGGCTCTGGATGAGTCCCAAATGCCATCACAGCCCAACACCAAGCTCAGCACAGCTGCCCTGTGCAGAGCCTCTGAGATGCACTGCAGAAGTGGCAAAGGCTGACAGAGTAATGATAGGGAAAATGGAGTGAATTAATAAGATGATATTCCAGGTATTTTCTATCCTCATTTCTTGGAAAAAAGACATCTTTACTTCCAGTTGTTTCAGCATCTTCCTCCTCCTGGCACTTCACTCAAGATGTCTGTTAGATTTTCCTTGTGTTTGCAGTGCTGCAGGAACTTGGCCCAAGCCCCTTTCAGTGTCAGCCAGGCCTGTGTTTGCAGCTCTGTGTGGTTGCAGCATTCAGAGGACTTCTGGTGTCCTGTGGCAGCTGCTGCCTGTTATTGACTGCTCTGCAAAGTTGAGCATCCCTGCCTAATTAAGGAGAAAGAGGCTGGGAGCTGGGAGGTGAAGATGGTTCCTTTCATGACCTCTGTCCTTCAAAAAATTCCATATAATTACCCTGACACTTCTGGACATTATAAAGGGGCTTTTTTTGGATGGAGGCTCTGCGCTGCCACCTCCCACCCACCCAGCCCAAAGCCCTCATGCTGCCCAAAGCTCATAGCCTGCAGTCACACAGTACCCTATAGAAACATCATGGTGCAGTAATTGCTGTTGATTACCACCCATTTGCCACACACTGGATAACTGAATTTATTCCATTTACAATCCCTTGGAAGAGTTGCACCTCGTGGTGGAACAGCATGAAATGGAGCTGAATCCCTATTGGGGTTTTTTTCCCAGAGCACAAAGCATCCCCAGGGAAATCCTCTGCCTCACTCCACACCTTTATCCACCAGAACATTCTGGAGTTTGGTGCCCTGAACTTCTCCCTCTCTTGTGCCTCTCAGGAGCCACATTTGTGCAGCAGCTTTGTCCCCCCAGCCCCAGGCTTCCCTGCACGCTTTGCAGCTCTATTTTCACTCACAATTAACTTTAACAACTTATCACTCATCCACAGCGGGCTTAAAGTTTTATGTTTAGTTTTATGTAAAGTTATATTCACTCTCCCCGAGCCAACTCCAGCACCTCTTTAAAGCTCAGCCAATTTTCCTTCATAGGCCATTTTCTAATAAACAGTGCCAGTCCACTGCACTTAATCTGTTCCGCATTTTATCTGATTGGAAGCTTTTGAAGCTTAATTCACCTGTTTTTACATCAAACCTCCTACCACGGCTCAGACTTGAAACAGAGCGAGTGGGTCTCACATGTCTTTCCAATGCAGAAAATCCAAATATTCTCTACAATGTCTTTACCCATTGTTTGCAATGTCACAGTCCTGACACACTAAATAAAGGGAATTTATTTGTATTTATAATATACAAAGAAATTTTGTGTAAATGCAGTGCAAACCATGTAAAGGCAAGCAACATCACTGCCACCATTCTGGATTCCTGCAATCTACCAGCTCCAGGCAAATAATTTTCCATTTGAAAAAAAAATCATTGTGCCAGAAATCTCAAATCAAACAACAAATTACCCAGACAGGAGCACACCACCCAGCATCTTATTTTTCATTGCCATCACTCCATTTTCTACAAGGTCTGGGAGGATTTGCTGGGCCTGGACCCCAGGATCCCTGGGATGCCCTTTGCTCCCCCCTGAGCTGTGGGGAGAAGTCAGAGCATCCCAGAGTCACTGAGGTTGGAAAAGACCTCCAGGACCATCAGTCCAAGCCAAAATCAGGCCCCAGTAAGGAGGGGATTCACTGTGGCTGTTTGTTCATCTGAAGCCAGAACACAACAGGGTCTGGGGGAGTGTTCAAGCCATGGTGGTGTTTGCCTTGAGGAAAGGTCGCTGCTGGAGCTTCTGGGGACAATTTTCTGTAAAAGCAAAGCAAGTTTTCCAGAAGAAATGGGAAAATGCTGCATTACTCAGCAGAGACACTCCTGGTGCAGGTATAAATGCATTATTTTGTATATAAATCCATTATTTTAGCAGTGCCAGCCCACATGCACCTGCTGGCAGAGCTGATTTGGCTGCACTGCCTGTACCTGGAGGTACCTCAGCCTCAGGACCAGGGATGTGCTCCCAGATGTGCTCCCAGATGTGCTCCCTGACCCTCCATCCTGCACTGCCACCAGCAGCATTCCCAGCCTGCAGACCCCAGGCCCTGCTGGAGCCTCAGGGGCTGCTCCTCTCACCCCTCACCATGCAGACCCTCGGGAACAGGGGGAGAGCAGCAGGCTGAGAGGGAGAGGGAGAGGGAAATTTGTGACATTTCGTTGACAAATTCCAAATTCTGGGGTAGTAGAGAACGATGCAGAGATGGAAAACAGGCTGGGATGGCCATCCCAGACCCATCCCACCCTAAAACCAGCAGGTACAGGCCCAGGATGCCCAGTTTTCCTCCCCCAAGCCCATCAGCATCAGCGTGGTGAGCACATGAACCCACAGCAGGGCTGAGCTCAGCTCTGAGATTCCTCTCCTGAGCATCCCTTCCCTGGGTCTAACCTGGAGTATAAATGTGGCCCAGGTGAGACCCTGCACTCCAAGGTGGCACAGGAGCTCTGGAGAGGGGCTGCCAGCAGCCAGGCAAATCCCTACAGCGTGGAGATGGCAAATTCCCACTGCCTGGCGTGGGAAGCAAAGCTGCCACACAGAAAAGCAGACCCCAGGAAGGTTTTGGGGAGGAGGAGGAGCTCTGGCCCCAGCTGTGTCCCTGCTGCTCCTGTCCAGCCCCTCCCTGTGTCCCCAGGCTGTGAGAGCTGGCCGGGGGGGCTCTGGCACCTCCTGCAGGGTGCATTGCCCAGCAATTATGGAAATCAATTAGCAAGCTTCGTTTCTATTTCACCATCCAGCCACGGCGAGAGCTTTCCAAGAGTCTGCTTCTTCTCAGGGTCTTTTTCGCCCAGCGTGTTTTTAATTACGGCCCATGCTAATTGTAACGAGTTGTCTGCCTTCAGTTCTGCGTGACCATAACGCTCCCCAGCTGATTTTCAGAAATCAGAAGATTTTTACTTTTCAAGCTGCCTTCTCAACAAAAACAGCCACCTGCTAAACGGCCTGGCAGCCACCCTGCTCTGCGAGTGCAGCACTGCTGCCCTCCAGGCAGGAGAATTCCTGATCCTCTCCATCCCAGGATGGATCCCTGATCCCTCTACATCCCAGGCAGGAGAATTCCTGAGCCCTCTGCATTCCAGGCAGGAGAATTCCTGAGCCCTCTGCATCCTGGGATGGATCCCCGATCCCTCTGCATCCCGGGATGGATCCATGCACCGCTGCAGGAACACCCCAGGGCATTAACCTCTCCTCTGCTAGGCTTCACGGCGCTGCTTTTTTCACCTTCCTGGGTGAGTAGCACGAGAGACTTTGGCCCCGAGAGATGACAATTCCCCAAATTATTTTGTGAGAAAACTTCCCAGAGGTTTCCACGGAGGTTCATGAAAGAAAAATACACAAATAGAAACTTAATTATTCATAGAATCGTAGAATTAATCACAGAATGGTTTGGGTTGAAAGGGAGGTTAAAGCCCACCCAGTGCCACCCCTGCCATGGCAGGGACACCTCCCAATGTCCCAGGGTGCTCCAAGTCCCATCCAACCTGGCCTTGGGCACTGCCAGGGATCCAGGAACTGCCACAGCTTCACCAGGGCCTCCCGGCCCCACAGGGAAGAATTTATTTTTTTTCTAATCTGTGATCTGAGCCCACTCCCTTTCAGTTTGAAGACATCTCCCCTTCTCCTGTCTCTGCAAGCTCCTGTAAATTGTCTCTCCATCCTTCCAGTGGAGAGAAGAGGAGCCCAAAGGGGAATCCCACTGGATTTAATGAGAATTGAACCAGGTTCTCTATCTGCAGTCAATCCTTGTCCCTCCCTATAAACACAGAGCAGCCACCAAACTCCTCCTCCCTGCCATCACATCTGAGGGGAAGCTCCAGCATCACGAATTAATGAATGATTCATTGCCCTGTCAGTATTCACGGCTATAAAACATTAGCATGCTCTAAATAAGTAAAAACATTTTTGCAGCTGCTGCAAACGTTTCATTTGCACGGGGCCCACGGTGCCAAATTCACAGTGAAGTAATTAGCACGTTACAAAAACCCCCACACCCAGTGCAGGGCTCTGTGGCCAAGGCTTCACCAGGAGCACAAATACAAAGGTTCCCCAGGCTGCTCCGTGCCCAGGTAACCCGATCCCTCATCCCCAAGGTGTGCAGGAGCAAGGATGAGGTGTTACAGAGGGGCAGCTTGCAGTTACAGATGTGTAAAACAGCTGGGCTAATGATGTCATTGAAAGGACTTTGCCACCTCTGCTACTTGCTGTTGTTATTAAGAGCAGACTTTGGGTTTCTTTGCCCCATCGCTCTGTGTGAGCCTGTGGTGTCAAGGGCTGGAGTTTGTTCTGCTCCTGATTCCCAGGGACAACCTGCAGCTGTTCCCACAAACCCTCCCTGGCTTTGAACTAGTGCTGCAGCACAGATGTGCTCTGCTCCTCAAATGCACATTTTTATCTGCAGAGCAGAGTCCTCTGAGGAGCTGAGTGCTCCACTCCAAACCCACAGAGCCTGCACGGCCACGACAGAGCATTAACTGGAAAAAAAAACATCACCTTTCTTTCTATCTCTGAGTCACAGGCACAGAGAAGACTTCCAGGTCAAGCCTTCAGGCTGCTCCATTTCTCATGCTGAAGTCAACCAAACCTCTGCTGAGCTTCTTGCAAGCCCAAAGCCAGTTCCTGAAAACCACCAAGAATATCTCGGTGGTGGCTTTCAAAATACACCTGTTAATAAAGAGGGAACCAAGCACATCCTTTGGAGCCTTAAATATTGGCCTTGTCTGGGTTTCTAGGGGTGTCACCTCTGCAGTGCAGGGTGTTTAAACTCACCTGAGAGCCCACCATGCTCAGCTTCCGTGTTCCTTCCCCAATTGCAGCAGAGTTTTCAGATAAACTGCTCATGGCTCACCTTGGGTGAGATTAAAAGGGACAAATCAGGTCTGTGTGGAGAACGGAGGCTCCTCTCACAAGTGCATTCTCTTTCTTGTTTTTATTTAGTCATGTCAGCAGCCCAAGCCAGCCCTGTGACAGATTGGGATTATTCCTTCACCCAGTGCCCCCTCAGTTCCAGCCCATGGGGTCCTGTCAGCAGGCAGGGGTTCTCTGCTGGGCTCTCTGTCCATACACTCAGTATTTTCTTTCCAACAACAGCTCTCCTGGACTGCTGTTAAAGAGGAGAGAAAAACCACCTTCATATTAGTAAACATGGCTAAAAGTAGACTATTTTATAATCCTATTAAATTTCAGTAGGTTTTCTCTAACTCCTGCTGGCAGCACTACAACTGCTTTACTCGAGTGTGTAGCAGGAGATGAAGGCAATGAACTGGACACTCAGTCTCTCTTCATAATGACTGGCAGGAGACCCAAAACGTGCAAAAAAACCCCAAATGTAAATAGCCTGCACTGGGACTCCCAAAGAATGATCCCATCCAGGTGGTAAAAGGAGGGGTAAATAGGTGTATTTGCATTTATTAAATAGGTATATTCTCTCTGCTTCAACATTACAGCAAGAGTTTAAAAAAGCCTACTGGGTTTGAGCCCATGGCTCCTTGCAATGCCTTGTAAGCCTTGGGATCACATCTGCTGCTGCCACCCCTCCACCTAGGCTGGATGAGCACTTACATCCCTCTGAGAGCTGAAGGACAAAGGACAGGAGCTGCTTGCCTTTGGAAGGATGAGAGATGGAGACATTGCTTGGAGAATGCCAGAAATGGCTTTTGGGTGGCTTGTTTTCCTCTCTTTTCAGGAGAAGCCTTTCTAGCTTGCAGCCTGTGGTGGGCTGGACAGCAGCTCCTCTGGCCATGGCAAAAAAGTCCCTGCTCTTGGGAGGCTGGAGCTGCTGCTGAGCATCCAAACGCAGCTTCATCCTCAGTGCCAGCCCAGCTCAGAGGGCTGAACTCCTTTGTGAACAGGCAGTGAGAGCCTCCTGCTTTGGATAACCTCTGAAACATCCAGAGCCTGCTCCAATTCCCTTGGCCTGGAAACCAGGCTGGCAAACTCTCCCCACCAGTCTGATTTTTTTTTGTTTAATTATTTCTTTTCCCCCTCCTTGGCAAGTTTTCCAAAGCTCCCCAGTTTTGGCTGGGATGGCAATCCCACAAGAATGGGCTTCCTCCTGTGTTCCAGAAGTTTCCTTTCCAGCCGCATCCCAGGCTGGGGTGTGGCGGGGCAGGCAGAAAAGGCAAAATCTGAGCCCCTGCTGGATCCCACAGGAGCCTGGATGTTGTCCCTGAGCTCCCTGCAAAGAGAACCTTGCTGGAACCATCCAGCATTAACACACAGCCACACATTTTTAATATTCCCATTGTTAAGGTTTCTGGAACCATTGCAGCCCAACTGGGCTGCTTTAAAAAGGCCATCCTGTTTGGTTGGGGGTTTAGACTTAAAGGTTCTGATTTTCCCTCTCTTCTCCCTTCAGAGAAAGCCCCAAGCTAAAGATGCTTCCTGCAGAGGTATTTCCAGGGGTGCACCTGAGGATAGAACCTGCACATGAGACCAGAGGAGCTCTAACATCTCTTCCCAGTGAGGCCATTCCCAAATTCTGTGATTCACCAGGACCCCCCTGGGTTCCTGCAGGACAAACCTGCTGGGGCCCCTGGCTGAGTGAAGCATTTCACTGCAAGGAGGGATGGACAAAAATCCCCAAAACGTTTCTCCACTCAAATCTGCCTATGTGACCCCAAAATTTTGATTCAAAAGCCTCTCACCATGGCACACACAAATGTGTCACAGGACTTCTGTTCAGGCAATAAAGTGCAGGCTTTGTCCCTTTTTTATGCATTTGATTTTTATTATTTCAGGCAGTAGAGATCATGATAATCTCACTGATGCTGGCAATCTGTAACGTGTTCTCATGATGCTCACATTCATTTCTGAGTGCCAGAAAAAGGCATTCTTCCCACCAACTAAAAAACACACCATGTGTTTCCCTCTCTCAGAGCCTTCAGTAGCGCAGGAGAACTTGTTAAAAAAAACCTGCCAGCATGAGGGGCTCTGATTGCTGAAGTGATAAGAAGTTCTTCAAATTCCTTCTCCGTATTTTCCAAATGTGGGAGATTTGGCAAGGCCCAGAAACTGTTCTCAGAACTTCACAGATTTCCTCACTGACCCCAACAGTTGTTTTTTATCTTTCTGATTTGCCCTTTGAGTTTCTGCAAAGGCATAATTGATGGAGTGAGGAGAAAAATTACATAAATTGAGGGATCACTAAAGCAGCACAAGCAAATGAGCAGAGCTTCTTTTAGGGGATGGTCCTGTTTATCTCAGGGTAGAGACTGAATATTTGACATCACATTTACAAAATTTTCGTTCCTCGCTTCTGGCTGAGGACACAAAGCTCAGAGGTTCAGCAGGAATAGATGCTCACTGTGAGGAATGCACAGTGTCTGCTTTTGATGCCAGAATGGTTTTTGCATTTTCTTTTCTATCCCTTTTCCCCAGCTCTGTGCACCCACAGCACCAGCACAGCTGTGACCCTTCCCTGAGCCTGGTGCTCAGTGCTCTGGGAGTGCCCTGCAGGCCCTGAGCCTGAAGAGCCCAGAGCTGCAGAGCCAGGGACACCAAACATTCTGCTGGCTCAGGAAGCCAAGGGCCCCTGGCAGGACAGATTCTGGAAACTCGAGCTGAGCTCAGCCCAGCCCCAGCATTGGGCTCCCTTGTTGGATCTGGGCTGTGTGAGGGCTGGAACTTGTGTGTGTGACTGATGGGTGTGTGCATTGTGTCACCTGGGGCAGGTGATGCATCCAACAGGATCCTAATTAAACCCCGAGCTAATGACCCCCAACCCTCTCACCCTGCCTGGCTCCATTTCTCTAACAGCAGGAAAAAGGCATCACTTTAATTCTGAACATGTGCTCAGAGCCCCTGGGGCTCTGGGGGGTGAAGGACACGTTCAGGAGCTTTGCAGAGCAGGGATGGTTATGGGATTGCACCTCCATTTGGGGCTGGGTGTGCTCAGAGCCCCCAGCACGGGCAGCAGATAAAGAGCCCCACAGCTCACACAAGCAAAGTGCTCAAGTTCTGTGCTCAGAAATATTTTCCATAATACCTGGCATTGCAGAGAGGATGTAGGCCTGAATCTGTTCTCATTTTCCCTCAGCCATCTGTTGCTTCTTGGATTTACAACTTTTAAAGCAGACTGACAAATTAAGGAAATTCCTGTCTAATTAACGTGGGGGCTTTCAGCCTTATCTGTGGCTTTTCACTGCTGTTAGCACAGGAAAGACATTCCCACTATCTAAATAAGCTCCTTTTTCCTAGCCATTGCTGTGTCCTTTGAACATTCATTTTAGACCTCTGAGAGCTGGAGGGGGAAACATTTAACAAAGCACTTTAAAAGTCAGGCTGAGCTTCTGTCAGAACATGGGCATGCCTTGGCAGATGGATGGAGATGGGTGGTTGGTTTGGGGTTGTTTGTGGGGGTTTTTCCCCAGAAAGCAATGCAGGGTAACATAAAAGATGCAGGAGCAGAGCTGCTCTTCTCAGCTGCAACTCTAAAGAGCTGATAGACCAAATATTATTATACAAATCAGTGAGAGAATTTAAATTTACACTTATCTCAAGCAATTAAACTTTTCTAATGTATCCAGCAGAGAAAAAAAAAAATAATGTGGTTTTCAGTGCAGGAACTTTCCAGTGCACTGAAAAGAATAAGAGCAAAACCTCCTCATGCCCCCATGACCTTAGAATCAAAACTGATTTTTCAAGTAAAATTATACTTTCCCCATTTCTGTCAACTGAAAAATAAGACTTCAATGCTTAAGTAATTTTGAAGCTATTATTTAACCTGCCCTGAAGGCTCTTTGAAAAGAAAAGAAGAAAACTGAACTGTAGGAGATGGTTTTTCCTGTTCAGAGCTGGTGGCTAAAGGCAAAGCACATCCTGGGCTCTTTAGTGCCTGCCCTCACCCTGAGCAGCCCTGCAGGTCTGTCCCAGCCTGTGCTGCTCCTCCCAGGTCACAGCAGGACAGGATTCCAAGCTGGGAATCCCAGCTGGGGCAGGATAACCTGGCACTGCTCAGCATCTCTTTCAGTCCTGGTGCAAGATCCCACACAGGGGATTGCCCCTGGTTTTAATGAATCAGTGAAAAAAGAGAAAAAAATCCACACCTCAGTTAATCTGCAAAAAGAGCAGAGATTTCAAGGGAGTTGTCTGTATATGAAGAGTAAAAATGACTAATCTCCTCTGGCCCCATCTCTGCTCAGATTTCTGCCTGTTTCTGCCAGTTTTGGTCACCCCACGTTAAAGCAGAAAGAGAGAAATAAAAACAAAGTGTCTGGTGTGTATTAAAGGCGCTTCAGTCAATGAATGGAGCAGCAGGATGTGACAGATTTGCATAAATAACAAAGGGAAAATGCCATTTAAAGGAGAGAAGGCAAAGCTGGGCTGTTTAAAGCCCACAAGGCTGGGAAGGTGCATTTAATGCAGCAGAGACTGGGAGAGGACTCCTGGCAGAGACACCAATTACAAGTGCTGACAAGGAGGTCAGCAGAGGGTAAAAGCTGTGCAGAAAACTGCCCGGGGCTCAAAAACAAACTCCCCGCTGTGGTTTGCTGCTGTTGGTGCTGGGACAATGACGATTCTCTGCAAATATTGGGAAAGCAAGTTCACAAAGGAGCCCTGAGAGTGCAAAGCACAGCCAGGAAGGGTTGTTTGGTGACTCTGGGCTCTGGGAGGGTATGGTTCTCCATAAAGGAAACACAAGTGTGTGAGGGCTGTCACTCAGCCCAGGAACAACCAGCACATCCCACTGAGCACCCACACCTGGAGCCATTCCCATGCTGGAGTCCCCTGGCCACAAATAAAATCCTTACAGGCTCTGGAGGCACAGGTAATTTTTAGATCATTTGGGTGATATTGGTTACAAAGGGAGGGAAGTGTGAGTTTTCCCACAAACGCTATTTTTTTTTCCAGTGATCACCTGAGCAGCAATTTGATCAAGCTGTTGTTATTATTTAAACCATGATAAAGATGAATATCCCAAGCTGAGACCTTGCCATGCATTAACATCTACTGAGTTCATTTCAGATACAGATGGGTCATAGAGAATGGGCTAGGGGTGAAGGGAATAAGGAATTTTTCTTCACAAACAAACTGTGGGTCTTGCCAGTAGATAAAAACAGCAGTGAGAGATAAAAGAAAGAATGTGGAGGATTCCCCACTGATTGATCAATGGAACAAGGAAATTTGCACTTATAAACAAACCAAAGGTCTGCAGATACAGAAAATTGAATATTGGAAGATGAAAGGAACAATGGGAAGATCCATAAATTCCATAAGGAATTCCACTGAGTGACACAAGGGAAGGACGGGGGGGGGGGGGGGGGGGGG
>JAHLSL010000176.1:1303497-1317792 GCA_025920805.1 Petroica traversi | reverse complement strand
GGGGGGTCTCAGGTATTGGGTGTTCTGGGAAGTCTGTGCCTCTCAAATACCTCAGCCCATGGGGAAAGAGAGAGGGACAGGCAAGAAATTGGGATGAAAAGGAGGCTGCATGCTCCAAAAAACTGAGAGACCCCAGGGGAAATGCCCCATGGCCCCTCCCTTTATTCCAATAAAATTCCAGGACTCCTCTGTCTCCCTTTTGGACATGAACCTCTGGTGTTTGTGGATTAATTTTCCTCACAGGGGGAAATTCTGAACTGGAAATGGAGAAGAGCACGGTGACCTGGTTATATCCACTCAGCCCCACATGGCAATAAACACAGCCAGGACATCAAGGGACAGCCCTGGACATCCACTGAGCTCCCCACCCCTGTTAGAACAGCACTCGCAGCTGCCTGCTGGGATTTCTCCTCAGATGAAGAACCTTGAGCTGCTTTCCCCTGGCTGCTCCCTCTCTACAAATGACACGGTCTCAAAAGAAGAGAAACTCCTGCGTGCACTGGTGGTGTCACACTGGTGGCACAGGTCCCTCATAAAGCTCCTTGCTCTCTGAAGGCCTGGAGCTCACTGCCCTTCATTAGAGAACCTCATTAACCTCTTTCTCTCCCACTCACCCTCATGGAGTGAAAATGGGATGGCTGAGTACTTTGCTTTTTATACTATTTTACTCAGATGGCAACTTCTCCCAAATGGTTTATGCAGGCTAATTGACAGCAGGCAAATGAAGGAGTGCACTGAGGGATTTAAAAAGAAACCAACCCAACCTCTTGGGGCAGAGCCCTGCAGGGCCAGGTTCTGCTCTCTGGTGGAGGTGAGTTGGGGGTGGCTTGTCCCCACCTCACATTTCCCACGAGCAGGAATGCTGGTGAGCCCTGGAACGCAGCCCCAGGGCAGCATTTCAGCCCAGCAGGCTCTGAGGAGGAGGAAAGCAGCTGGGTTTGTTCCTGAGCTCTTGCACCAGTGGTTTCCAGTGCAGGGAATGCTCTGACTGCAGAGTCACGAGCAGCCACCTCTCTGATTTACTGTGGGAAAAGAACCACTGAGCAGAGACCAAATCAGCTCCTAACTGCAAACAAGGCATCTGGAGAGTCACTGGGAGGAAAATGAAGTTGTTACTGCTCCATTTCATGATTCTGTGCTCAAGGACTCTGGCAAGGGCTGCTCCTGCACTGGAACACATTGTGTTTCTGCTTTTTACCCAACGTCCTTCTAATTAGACAAACTTTCACTGAGCAGAGAGAGACTGTGTGACACATTAATTCCAGGAGCCATTAGGAGTGGCTGCAACTTCTTCACATTGAGCAGATGTTGTTCTAAAAGCTCCCCTCCCTTCTGCCTTCTGTAACTCCCAGTCCAGACTCCCTGGCTTTGAGCAACCACAGGATGAGCTGATGTTGCCATTTGCAGAACACACAGCGGGTTTATTCCAGATTCTGGCGATTGGGAGCAGGCACAGAGCACTGAGTGCATGATGTTGGTGCTCTGTGTTTGCCTCAGCAGCCACACACCTGTCGGGGTTTCTCAGCAGCCCCACGTTATCCAACTCAGCCCTGCAGGCTCCTGAGGGACCTGGCTCCCTTCTGTGGAAAACGAGGCATGGTCTCCTGTTAAATAGTAAAGGTTTAATAAAAGACAATAAGGGACAAGGCAGAGCAAAAGGTGACAACGCCCAGGACGCTGGGCACCCTTGGCTCTGAGCTAAGAGTACACCTGCTTTGGTGAGAGACTTTCTTTATAGACTTTTCTTATTCTATTAACCTATTGCATATTCATAGACAATTATGCACATTCAAACTTTTCCCCAAACCATTTTTCATGTTCCAGGAACTCATTAGCCTGGCTCCTCCTTGGCTCTGCCTTTTTAGAGCAGTTCAGTCTCTTTTGGAGAGTTCGGGATCTCCCTTTGTCCATCACTTCCAGCAGATGTTGTTGTTGGTAGAGATGTCCCGTGCCCGGTGCTTGTCACATTCATGGTTATCTAACTAACCAGATGGTTTATTGTAAGTTAGGCACATTTTAACACAGCTGGATTGGTGATTTTTCAACTATTTCTAAGTTAGAACAAAGAAAAAAGCATTTACTAATCATTATGCTTTTATAACAAAAGCTATTTCTATAAGATTTAACATTATATACTGTAGGATTTAACTCTGTGGAATTTGGTTATGAGGGTAAAATAGAAGCGAGAGATCTCTAAAGATGGGTTTAGAGCATGGGAGTTTATTGTGAAAGAGCGTGGGTAAGAGAGACCTGCTGAGCTGCAAGACACAGCTCAAAGCAGGCCAGAGAAAGACAGAGAAAGAGGCAAAAAAGAGAGAGCAAAAAGAGAGCAATTTGCCGTTTACAATACAATAAAGCATCTTCTCTGTTGAATATTCTAATTCTCTTTAACCAATCTGAAACAAGCTACAAACTCTACAATATTTGCATGCAACCTATAAGAATTATCGCATTACCATACAGGGTTATATTTCAAACCTTAAAAAACTACTTTTGGGAACCTTCTTCCAGGCAGGCTGGGTTTGTTCTGACCTTTGGACCTGCCTGGGCAGAGGGCATTGTTCTATCAAGAAGGAGGATTACCTTCAGTCAGCTCTACCATTGTTTCTTAGTTACTCTTCAACTCAAACCTTGTCCTCATCCCAATCTCGACTATACTTTCCATATTTTCAGCATCCCTTGCAATGCAATCATATCTATAAGGCTTTCCTATTTCATCTTCCCCAACAATATACATTATATTCATTCTGACACTTGCAAAAAGCCAATATTATAATATTTACCACACTTACAGCACACAATGCAAGCTTGGAGCAGGTCGCTCTGGACAGCCTCCAAACTCACTCTGAAATGTTCCCTGGCATGCCAGGAGCTGCTTTTGAAGCGCCGTGCCCAAGCCGCAGGATGCTCCGGGCCGGGAGGAAGCGGCTCAGCCCCGCTGCCCAGAGCCAGCCTGGGGAGGAGCAGGAGAGCTGCACACACGGCCAGTGGAAAATCAGCTGACACGGCTCTAGCGGCACCTTGGGGATGGGTCAAATGACACCCATTCAACCCTCGGCATCAAACAGGGCTTTATTCATTCGTGTTCTTGGCCCCGCATGCTGCAATATTGTGCTTTTTAAAGCGGAATATGCAGGAAATCGTGTTTGAAGGGCCTGGCATTTACGGTATTTTTACGAAGTTCTCTTTCCCCGTTTTGCTTTTCATCTGTTTTCTACAGTTTGGGGTTTTTTGGGGTTTTTTTTTCAGCATGCTTTCCCTTCTGATTTATTGTTTTATTTTTCTATTTTTAAAATTAGAAATATTTCCACTCCGGGGTTTCTAATGCAATGCACATGAGAATTAGCAACGGACAAACCTCAAGCTCTTTAGAGGTCTGATCTGGCTGGGAGAAGCATCCAGAGGTTCAGAGGCTTATCCAAAGCTAATCTGAGTATTTCCAAACCTCTCCAGTCTAGACAGAGCTGCAGGAACCCGCTGGCTCAGGACCCACCCCAGGCTGGGTTTGCCTCTTACTCCCTCCAGAGCATCCAGGAGCTACTTTTAACAATTCCTTGCTGAGGAGCACCCAAGGTGTGCACACACAGCCTTTCCCCCTGGCAAAAGCCGGGACATGGTGCCACAGAACAATAAACACGTGTTTGGTTCCACTGGAAATGGCTTCACATGCCCGCCTGAGGCATTTGCTTACCAGAAATGCTCTGGCAGCTTCCAGCTCCACGGGGTGATTAAAATTTATCATTCCCTTTCATCGGAATCACGGAATCACAGAGTGGTTTGGCTTGGAATGGACCTTAAACCTCATCTGGTCCCACTGCCATGGCAGGGACACCTCCCACCATCCCAGGCTGCTCCAAGCCCCATCCAGCCTGGCCTTGGGCACTGCCAGGGATCCAGGGGCAGCCACAGCTGCTCTGGGCACCCTGTGCCAGGGCCTGCCCACCCTCCCAGGGAGGAATTCCTGCCCAATATCCCATTCATCCCTGCCCTCTGGCCGTGAGAAGCCATTGCCTGTGTCCTGTCCCTCCATCCCTTGTCCCCTCTTCATTTCCCCCTGCAGCTCCTTCAGGCCCTGCAAGGCCACACTGAGCTCACCCCAAAGCTTCTCCTGTCCAACTGAACAATCCCAGCTGTGCCAGCCTTTCCTCCCAGCAGAGCTGCTCCATCCCTGGGATCATCCTGGTGCCTCCTCTGGCCTGGCTGCAGCAGCTCCAGCTCCTGCCTGTGCTGGGCCAGGGCTGGGGCAGCTCTGCAGGTGGGGTCTCACCTGAGTGGGACACAATCCCCTCACCTGCTGCCCACAGGGCTCAGGGGGGTTTTGGGGTCAGGGCAGGTCCAGCTGTCACCCCCAGCACTCCCAGGTCCCTCTCCAGGGCTGCTCCAGCTGCTCACCCCAGCCTGGAGTGACCCCAGGGTTCAGCAGCAGCTCTGTGCTTTAAGGGAGACTTTTCCACCTGAGCACACCTTTACCTGTCCAGGGTCCAGCCCTGCAAACCCAGAGGGAGGCACAGCCCGAGCTGGTTCCTCTCACCCTCTCACAGCTGGGAGGCCCCACAGAGGAACAGAGCAGAATCCCTGCTCAGGCTGGAGGAGAAGTTTTGTAGGAGAAGTTTTACAGAAGTTTCACCTGCTGGGGAGACCAGGCAGGAGGCCGAGGATGAGGAAGGGCCCACCTGGAACAGGCCGTGCAAGGGGACACAGCTCACAGCTCAAATTCCACAAGGATTATGAGGTTTTACTTCGATATTCTGTCCTAGGCAATGTTTTCTTCAAACCTCCCTCAGTTCGTAGTGCTGGATGGATTAAAACACCTCAGTGAGCTCCTTCAATGATGAACCTTTAAAATCAGCACCCATAACACCTCAAATCACCTACAATTAATCACCAGAACTGTGGCCAACAGACACCCCATGGCTGGGGTCTGAAATGGGGCCGGAGTTCTCTGAGCTTTGGCAGCATTTCTGGTTCTGCATTAAGCACAAGGACATTTCACCCCCTGGATTCAGGGTTGTCCCAAAGGCTTTGGTCAGAAGTTTTAGTTAGACTGGGGGAGAAGAGGGGCTGAAATGAGGATGTGTTTTTGAGCCTTTCACCTTCTTCTCAGTGCTCATTTATTAACAATGCCCACCAGCCATCTGCCGGGCCTGTGAGACCAGCGAGACAAAAAGCTCTGGGTCTTGCTCCAATAATCCAGAAAAATGCCATATACTGGATTACCCAATAGCCACACATCTCAAATCTGCTTGAATAGATTACAACTAAGACTATTCCTGAATTCATTTCCAGCCCCTCACATTCAGGGCAAAGGGACTGGTATGATAGACAAATGAAATTCTTTTTCATTTCAGAAAAAAAGCCTTATAACTTAGAAGAGCAGAGGGCAGGAATCCCAACCCTCCTGCTCATGCTGTCACCCGGAAAACACATTTCCTCCTTGCTCCCGGCCAAATTCCCTTTATCAAAGGGATTAGCTTAAGCTTTCCTTGGAAAAGAACTCAACCTCTAAAAGGTTTTTGGTTGTGTTTAGGCAGTTTTACCCAAAGAATTTGATATTCAGTGTTAAAAAAAGGAGATCCTTAGGCACATTCAGATGTTTGTCCAAAGGGAGATAATGAGATGCTGGAAATGGCAGTATTGACTTCAATTGTGTTGTGATTATTTAAAAAACAAACAAACCAACCAACAGAGCTCACTACTACTCATTTAACGTTTATTTTTCTCCCTTCTCTGTTATCTTGGGCCGTGACCTCTTCCAAAACCCAGGCCATACATCAATTTTCTGACAGAGCTCCAGCGGTGCCGTGTGTGGATTCGCTGCGGGTTTGGTTTGTTCCATCCTCTGTCCAGCTCTGCCCGTGCTCTGTGCTGTGACCCGGGGAGCTTCAGGATCTCCAGGTGTTCCATCTGCAGGTGGTGCCATGCACAGAATTCCAGGAGAGGCTGCAGAGCTCCCAGGATCGTATGGGGATTCATTCACACTCAGACATCCTGAAAGAGAAGCCTCCAAGCCTGGCCACAAGCCCAGTGGAATTCACTGAGGGTTTGGGTTGGGGTTTTTTGTTGGTGTTTTTATTTTTTTTTTAAACATTTTTTCATTTTTCCAAATATCAACTCAGCTTTACCCACCCCCCGCCTCTTTTTTCTAAGGCTTTTCCACTGAAGTGGATAACAGCATTATGTCTGATCCTGAAATTCCAAGCTGAGTTACACACCCAGGGCATGGCAACAGCAGATGGAGGAGCCCTGGGCCTGCTCAGGAAGAGGCAATTTGGGTGTCTGGGTATGTCCTGGAGCACTTCAGGAGCAGAACTGCCTGTCCTGCCTGTCCAACCACACTGACCCACACTCCAGAGATCCCTGTCCCAGCTCGCTGTGTGGAAATATCACTGCGGGGGTTTCTGCCATGATTGGAGATATTGCTCCCATGGAGGAACACAGGAAACACCTCAAATCCTCAGGCTGCAAACTCACCCAGCCCCTGCCTGGGGAGGAAACAGCTCCCGCTGCCCTGGAACAAGCCCTCTCCTGCTCTGAACAGTGAGAGCATGAGTCCAAGTGCCATGAAAAACAGGGGAAAACATCCTTTTTTGGGTTGGGATTTTTGGTGGGATGTGACTCCTCTCCAGCCCCACCTTGCAAGATCTTTCCAGGTGCTCACACAAACTGCCTTGAAATTAAAAAATCCCAGAACAGAGCTCAACATCAGGCTGTGAGGGCTTGTGAAGAATTAAGGGCCCAAATTAAGAACTGTGGGCTCAGAGGCAGGGGACAGGTAATGAAATAATTTCAGTTACACTGAGGCCTTTTCAGGATGCACTGGGAAATGCATGGAGTAGGACTTGTAGGCTCCAAGGAAGTGCTGAATGCACGGCAGAGGCTTTCACCTTGTTTTTTCGCAGATCTCCAGGGCTGTGCTTTCAGGTCAGAACTGTGATTTCCACGCACAGTTTTGAGGCTTTTCCTTGCCCTGTGATTGTCCTTCCACCTCCACTTAAAAATATTCAAAGTGACAGAAGAGCAGTTTTGCAGAGAGAAAAGCAGTGAGATGAGAGGAATGAGCAGCACCAGAGGTATTCACAGGTACAAAACACCCTCATACAATCTGTCCATTGTCTTTAGAACTAAACTGGTATCTTATTGATTGATCCCAGATGGAGAAAACCCACACTGATCTACATCTGGTACAAGTCTGCTCAACCAAAAATCGACGAGGAGGAGCTTTTCCTGTGACTGGAGAGCATGGTGGAAGTGTGATTGTGAGTGTGGAACATCCCGGGGAACACGTGCAGGGCTCGTGATGGATTGTGTGTGACACTAATCCCCGAGCCCAGCAATCACAGCCTGGCCCAGGCACCGCAGCAGAGCAGCAGAGGAAACCAGGAGAGCCTGAAATCAGAGGCTTTTCACATCATCTTGCAATTTGCTACCTTCTCAAATTCCCCCCACTGCCCTGCCAAGACAAATCAGGGAACATCCAGGGAGCCAGAGCTGTGCAGCAGAGAGCTGGGGTGTTCTCCCTAAATGGGAAATTCACTGAAACTCTGGGGTTTTCTCTGCACTGGCTCTTGACAACTGTGAAGTGGATTCTCTCCAAGCTGGAATTCCTTGCCGCATGTCTGAGGTCTAACCCAGCTGCCCAGAAAGGCGCAGGCTGGATGATTGCTCTCTGTAAAGTCAAAGCAGAAATGCAGCACCGTGTCCTGTGTAAAAAAAAAAAAAAAATCTTCATCTGACACAAAACACAAGTTTTGGAGAATGATTTTCCAAGCAGCTTTTAATCCACCCTCTGCTGCTGGGTTTGGGTGTATTAAATTCTAATCCTCCCTGATTTATTACGGCTCTCAAACACTTCAGAGCAGACCCCCAGCCCTCTGCCATTTCTGTCCAGGCTGTTGGAACACAGGATGTTGTTCTGATCTGCATCACTTGCTTTGTCACCTTCAGCCCCAGCCTTACATCACAGTTCTCCTCTTTGATAATTTTCCACAACTCCCTCAGATTATTCCAGGAAACCTAAAATAAAGCAAATGACAGCACATTTGGAGGAGTCCTTCAGTATTTCCCCAGCAGGTGAAATACCTGTAATCACCATAAAAAGCCATTTGGAAATTCAGAGTAATACAGGGAAAACCAAGTCTGCTGCCTGCAGAACCTTCATCCCCAGTTTGATGCATTTTCCTCTCTTGCAGTGTTTCAACCTGCCAGAGGACAGGGTTGGATGGGCCATTGGGAAGGTAATTTCAGAACCCTTCAGAAGAGCCACCCTGAGCATCCTCAGAGAGAGCTGGCTCCAAAAGCCCTGGGAATGCACGGGATTGCTGCCACCTCTGCCCTGCCTTGGAGCAAACTGCTCCTTTCTAAGAATGGTCCTGGAGCTAAACCTGGCTCAGGCAGGGCTGGGAGCCCACGAGGGACAGCCTTGGCTCAGCAGAGGGGGATGAGCCCAGGGCAGTCACAGCCCCGGGGCTGCAGCAAAGCTGACTTTTCCACTGGACTCTGATTTTATTTTGAGAGCTTTGGAGCATTCCAGGGCACTGTTGAGACACATCTGTTTATATCTGAGCTGCAGCACGCTGGCTCTCTCCCCTGCTTTTTTGGGTGGAAAGGGAAACTCGGTGGGTCATGGCAGGGTAATGTCTTTTTAATGTAGTCCTCAGTGCAAAATCCAAGCTGACCCAGCCAGAGGCAGACAGATATTAATGATATTATCTTGCCCACGTACAAAAATAAAACATCTACGGTGTAATTAATCTGCTCTGATGACTTTCTCAATGCTGGAACCTTGCGAGTTACCAGGTCTGTTAAAAGAGACAGAAAAGGCACTGCTGGAAACAAAATGCAGCTTCAAATCCTGGTGAAAATGTGTCTGACCCAAGATATACTTTGACTTGTCCTTGAGATCCCACAGTCCCTACTCAAGCTGAATCTGAGCTGAAGACCTGCTGGAGTTCTGGTTCCCAAATGGAACTCTTACCTTTGATTAATAAAGGACACACCGAGGCTGACATGCAGTCCCCAAGCCCAGACATCCAAAATCCACATCATCTGAGCACACAGGAGTATTTTTGCTGAATTTAGGATGGGTTTGGTGGAACACAAGGGAAGACAATTCTCCAGCCCTGATCCTCAGGTTCCAGACCCATGGACCAGCTTCATTTCAGCCCAGCTCACGGACAACAACTCAAGCTTTTTAATCTGCAGCTCATCAGGCCTCAGAAGGGTGTTCTAGAGATAAACCTGTACCTGGGAAGCTCTGCAGAGGAAGAGCTTCACTTTTCCTGAGCCATGGCCAGCATTTCCCAAGCATATGGTGTCCAAATGCCCATTTGGAAAGAGCTCTGCTTCTCCTGGGGCAGGCAGGCACACACATACACCTCATAAAAACAGATTTACAAGTCAAAATAAGCGCCAGCCTGGAATGCAGATCTTTCCCTGAGGATGCTGCAGAGCACGAGGCACTCCCCAGATGTGAATGGTGTCATAAAATGGACCTTGCAGGAGCAAACACCACTGATTCCTTGGAGCTGGTTCCTTGGAGCTCCCCAGCCTTGTTCACACCGTGGGGCTCATGCCAAGGGTGAGGGGGGGCACTGGGATCCTCCTGGGAACTCCTTATTCCCCCCAAATTCCCCATCCCAAGGCAACCATGGGTCTGCACACCCATTCCCAGGGGAGAAAACAGTTCTCACACACCCCCAGTGCCACTGAACACAAAGAAAGTGGCACCTTTCATTGGGACCCATTTGTAGACTCCCCATTAAATTATATGATGGGACAGAATTGCCCCTCATTTGGGCACACTCGGAGCTAGCAAATCTGTTCCTTGGGAAATGAGAGCTGTTCTTCAGTCCCTCTGCCCCATGTTTGAAAATCATTGCTTTTGTTGTTCACAAGATGAAGGGAGCCTTTTATAAAAATGCTTTGCTCAGCGGCTGTGGCGCAGTTGCTCTTTTGGTGTTTTTTTTCAGTCCGTGGCTCACTCCCCAAGGCTCAACCCCAGCTAGAAAACGTTCACAAGTCCTGACTGCTCCAGTCACTGCTTTGACCTCTGACTAACACCCTGCTCCTTGCTCTGGAAAATAATGAATTGCAGGGAAGCTTTTTCTAAACACAGATGCTCAGAGGGAGAGCAGCCACCCCTGAAACACGAGCACGGACCAAACACGCCGGCGTAAATTACCTCAGTGGGCAAAGGAGGAAGAGACAAGAGCTGTCAAAACAGAGAGGGAGTTGTAGTAGATTTACTAAGTTTTTCTGCTGTTTAACTAACTCTGCCCTTAGCGTAGAGGGGGATATTTTTGGAAAGTCTCATAAAATCCATTCAGCTGTTTGAGGTAGATGGATGTGGAAAAAAAAAACCTCACAGCTGTCAACTTTATTTTTCAGATTTTTTTCTTCTTTTTTGGTGCTTGGATAATTCAAAAATGGCTTTGATTTAAAACTCCAGACTTGGCAAGGGCAAAATGGCAGCCCTGACTGAAAAACAAGAGTGGTGCTTGAAGTTCTGAAATAACGAAGTTATGGATGTTTAGAGCTGACTTTTGAGCCTGACAGGACACCAAGGAGAATGCTCTGACCCTGGGCAGGTGCTCTGAACCTTGCAAGGGTGGATTGGAATTTGGAACTGTGAATTTGGAGTGTTCAAAGTAATCCCAGCCATGGAATACAGCAAGGGACCTTTAAAAAAAATAATGTACTGAAATTGCTGCCATGGTAATTCCCACAATGAACTAACTACCAGGGAAAACAGCATCTCCTTGAAACCCCACTCTTCATTTTCTTCATCTTTTTATCTCCACTGAAAAATGGCCCTAGGTGTGAATGAAAATAAAGTTAATAAACTGGCCTTGCTGAGAATATATTTTGCCTGGCAGGATGAAGCAATTCCTGGACACCAATGCCTGCACTGGCTGCTCATTATCAGTTTTAATTTTATTTTTTTCAGCTTAAAGGGGTTTGTGTTTTGATACTGTAGTAGGATTTTTTGTTGAACAACCAGTTAACATCACAAGAGGTTTTCTACTTTCCTAAATTTATAATTTGCTCAAAATGTATTCAGCTGTGCTCAGGCACAACTGATGAACTGCAGTGTTGGCAATTGTTCCTCTGTACTGAGCACCAAGGGCTCTGTCCAGTTCTGGGCCCTCAGGACAAGAGGACATTGAGGGGCTGGAGCGTGTCCAGGGCAGGGAAAGGAGCTGGGAAGGGGCTGGAGCCCCAGGAGAGGCTGAGGGAGCTGGGAAGGGGCTGAGCCTGGAGCAAAGGAGGCTCAGGGGGGACCTTGTGGCTCTGCACAAGTCCCTGACAGGAGGGGGCTCAGGGGGGTCGGGCTCTGCTGGCAGGGAACAGGGACAGGAGGAGAGGGAACGGCCTCAGGCTGGGCCAGGGGAGGCTCAGGGGGGAATCAGCAGGAATTTCCCCATGGAAAGGGTGCTCAGGCCTTGGAAGTGCCCAGGGAGGTTTTGAGTGCCCATCCCTGGAGGTGGCACTGAGTGCTCTGGGCTGGGGACAAGGTGGGCATGGGGCACAGCTCAGGGTCTGTGACCTTGGAGCTTTTTTCCAGCCTCAGGGATCCCAGGATTGTGTGAACTGCACAGTTCAGGTGATGAACTCTGACATCTCAGTACCTTTTTCCCAAGACAACCCAGTTAATTCATAAACTCTCATGAGGGGGTGGAGGGTGGGTGTGGGCAGAGGAGTAAACCAAAGTGAAAAATAAATTGAATTAAACCCAGAGCTTTCAGTAGCCTCCATTCAGTAGCCAAGAATTAGCAAGGAAAACACCATTTCCCATTTTTTAATTGATGCTTATGCCAGAAGGCCTCAGGTATGTACAATCCCAAACAAAAGTCTTGGGGGAATTTCAGCTTCAGGAAACAAACTCTCCTGGGCAAAATGTGATTTCCTGGAGTTGGTAGTTCTATTGCAGAATACTGGATGTTAACTTTGTTAATAAGAAAACATTTTTCAAATGAAAAATGACTTGTTACACCACTTTTATGTCACTTTTTTCAGTAACACATTAAAGTAAACAAACCTAAGATGTTAAATAAAATAAAACCCCACTACACCTGCAGAGTTTTACCAGCTCACATTACAAAGTGCTCTCTGAAGTGGTTGGGGAGCTATTTCCATTACAAACAGCAAGTGTGCTTGAAAGTAATTCAAAGAGTCAAATTAGGCAGATTACATCAGAGTGTATTTCCCTGCAGCAGAAGGACTTTTGAAACACCTGCCTGACATATTTCAACCTCTGCAGAGAAACAGGACACAGACGGGTTTCAGCAGCGGCTGCAGCCTGGAGAGGGAGCCTATTTCATGTTCCATCCCACTAAACAATCCTCAATTAACGAGCCCGTGCTGTTTGCAATTTGTACTTTTGTTTTTATGCACAAACCAGCAATAACAAGCAGTGACAAGAGCCCAAAAGCTGCACCAGCTGAAATTACAGTGAGGTTTGTGCACTTCATGTTAAACACTGAACTGCTCCTATCAGCCTCACATATCAGGGTCACATTTGAGCTAATTAAACACCTCACCGCACACTCAGGTGACAAACCTGAGAAAGGAGAGAGACCAAGAGGTCCAGTTTAGCACTGGAGGGAAGAGCTGAGGGCACACAAATGGATCCAGTGTAGGAGCTGGACTGCCCCAGCGCCATGTCACAGGGCACTTTGCACCCAAAAATTCCAGAGACTGCTGCAATTGCCTCTGCTCTGTGCTTCAGTTCTCGGAAAAATGCTGGAACAAATTACTACACAAACATTTGAGGGCAGAGGCAGAGATGACTGATGGCCAGCAGACCTTTCTCAGGAGCAAATCCTGTCAGCAGCAGGGGATGGGCACTGGGGAAGAGCAGCACCAGGGGTCCGTGCCCTAAATTACCCCAAGGACGGGCCTGGGAGGTGCTTACTGGTTAGAGAATCATGGAATATCATGAGCTGGAAGGGAACACAAGGGTTATCAGGCCCAACTCCTCACCCTGCTCAGCCACCCAACAATCCTGGGCATTGTCCAAAGGCCCCTTGAACTCCGGCAGCCTTGGAGTATTATCCTCCTCCACGTTGTGCCGCTGCGTCTCAGGGCATTTCTTCATCTTGATGCACAGGCCAAGGCTGATCTGCACTGGTTGGGCTGCAGGGGTTTCCATCAGGAGGGAAACCAAACCCTCAGACAGATGGGAAACACCCATTTGTCTGGAACCCTGTCCTGTCCCTTGCAGCACAGTGGCACATCAGAACAGGGGGTGGCAGGAGCAAGGACCTCCTGCTTTTCCTGAGAAGGGCAAGATGAATTTTGGGGTTGAAAATTTGGGTGAGCAGCTGCTGGGGTGTGGATGAAACAATGGGAGCAGCAGCTTCAACCAGGAACACCTTCAGGTGAGCAGGAGAGCAAGGACCTTTCCCGATATTTCACGTCAGAGCTCTGCTGTGAGTGCAGGACATGAACCTCGGGTCGAGCTGAAATTATTTCCTGTATTTCTTTCTCTTACAAGATCATTTTCCTTCACTTTTCCTCCCACAACAAATGATTGAGTGTTGAGAAGCATTTCGTGCTGCTCTTCAAGAGATGAATTTTACTGTATCCAAAACAAAACTTCACACTCGTGAAAGGAACTGAGGTTCAGCGAGCAAAGGCAGAGAATTAGGCAGAGAATTGGTTGGGTGTTTGCTGAATGGAGAACAGGGGCTGCAGGAGGGATCCCTCAGCTGTGACAGATGGAACCCAACAGGAACACAACAGGAACCCAACAGGAATCCAGCAGGTTCCCAACAAGGAGCATCTCCAGGGCTCATGGCCCCGAGCAATCCTAGAGCTCTAGAGGAGAACAAACCCCAGGAACAGCCCCGAGCAGAGCATGAGGGAAATGCCACATCCACAGAGGAGAAGGAATGGGTTGGGAACGGGGCAAGACATTCCCAGAGCAATTCCGTGCAAGCAGCTTCCCCTCGGAGCATCCTACTGCTCCCAATCCAATCATCCCAGCTCTCCCATCTCGATCATCTCAGTGCTCCCAATCCAATCATCCCACTGCTCCCAATCCGATCATCCCACTGCTCCCAGTCTGATCATCCCACGGCTCCCATCCCGATCATCCCAGAGCTCCCATCCCAATCATCCCAGTGCTCCCAGTCTGATCATCCCAGTGTCTCATCCCAATAACTCACAGATCCCAATCTGATCATCCCATGGTGCCCAATCCGGTCATCCCACTGCTCCCAATCCGATCATCCCACAGCTCCCCTCCCAATCATCCCACCACTCCCAATCCGATTATCCCAGTGCTCCCATCCC